>JAXDDW010000168.1:715000-846960 GCA_034670385.1 Hoplostethus mediterraneus
AACATCAGCTCACATAATACACTCACTTGCTCACTTGCTTTGGGACATCGAGTTTTGAAACCATCATCACATATCGCTGTGTCTTGATGAGCAATATGTATGTCTAGACAGCTGATGAAAACATTAAGTCCAATAAATTCAGCAATTCATGTCCTTTATAGTGTCAAATTCAATCAGAGGCCACAAAAACTTTGCCAATACGCCGACGACACCAGTTTAATCTCTCTTGATTGATCAGAAGCTTTGTGGAACTGACATCATTCTGTTTCAGATTTACCTCACCTCTGCTGATCATAAAAACTGTGCACAAGAAACACACACTATGATACCTTTATAATAAGGCTTATTTCTGAATTATTAGGTTTATACAGCAGGGTGACCTAGTGGTAAAAGTGACCATCCTATAATGGTACGGTCACTGGTTAGATCACTGCAACAGCCATGTGTCCTGTCAAAGTATCTTTGAGCAAGACAGTGAACACCTTCACACAAGTCACTCTGGATAAGGGGTAAAGGCCTAAAATATAAAATGTAAAAGGTGCGGCATTGGAAAAAGGCTAAATATATGCCTATATATTCTCCTTCATGCTATAGATTCTGTACTCATCTGATTAAACGGTGTTGGTGGTCCAGACCCGAAATGGGTTGGGACAGTTTCTGGAGTAATACAGTGTGATATTGCCAGCATGTTTTCATTACATTGTCTCAGACCAAGAACAATTTAAAAAAAAGGTAAATACATTTTTTATACAGAAATTCAAGGAAATAAGACATTTTTAAAAAGTATGAAAAAAAAGAAAGAGAAAAATGTGAAATAATGTCCTGCTTTCTTTACCTACCTCAAAGTAACTTTGTTCAATTGAATATTAGGACATTCAGCATTTTAACATTAAGCCATTGTAGTATATTAACATGGACCTCAGTTTTCTAAACTGCAGCTCTGTTGTCTGATTCATAAATATTGCTGATGTGATGAGATGAGACCTGGGTTGCATTTAAAACATTGGCACATGGAGTATCCATATCTGTAGCACTATTCAACTTTACTCTCACAAAAGTCTTAGAGTACTGTGTGATCAATTGTATCTTTGGGTTTTAATTTTTTTTAATCAATGAATCTAATAACTATGTTGGCATTAAATACATATAAGCTTACATAATCTAATCATATATGTGCGCCAGTACAATGTCCTGCTTTAAGAGAGCAATCTTTGGGGTTAGTTTTGGTATCAGTCTTCCCCAACCACAGCTTGACAGCTTACAGTCAAATTCAAACACACTAACCTCTTTGCAAGAATAAAATGACTGAGCCATATACCATTTCTTGATGGTCACTGTGATTGAACTTGAGAACACTTTCCAATCACACAGCAAAGCTTTGTGAAGAAATTGCAGCAGGCATTAGAGAGCATGCAATTTCCTACATCAAGTCAAGTAAGAGCAGAGAACATTCCCTATTTCAGAGAACCATTAGTGGTTTTCGTGGAAATGGACCTCAGACTTTGGACTCAGTTCACCTCTGCTCTATCTGGTCTTGAAATGTCAGCACAATTCTTTCATTCTCCTTCCCCTTCTCTCACTCTTTTCCCTCATTCACATCCATCTCTGTACAGTGTCAAGTAAATCATGCAGGACAATGGGTTCTATTATGAAAAGAAGATTGTTGCAGAACTCAATATACACTTTTTTCTATACTGTTTCTTGAAGCATATTGAGCCATGGGGTGGGACATAGCAAAAATACCTTGAGTAATTTATACAACCTCAATTGCCTCATCATTCGTTTAGTTGGTTGGTTGGTTGGTTGCTTCCTTCCTTCCTACCTACATTCATTCCTTTCTCCCTCCATCCCTCCCACTATCCATTCTAAATCCATTCTCTGACCAATTTAGTTTAGTGATGTAGTCTAAAGGGAAAGAGAAAAGGATCGGGTTCCCACTGTGTGCTGGAGAAGAAGAGGGGGAAGGAGATGAGGAGGAAATGGGTTTCTCCTGACCATTGTGCCCTGCAGCAGGCAGATGCACTCTCAAGGGCAACAGGATCAGTGTGTCGAAACTGCCAGCTTCAATATCTCTGGCTTCAATGTGTTCACTTGTACTAGGCTTGAAGTATAGAGTAAGGGTTTCCAACTTTTTCAGACATGCTGCTCTCTTCGATTTCAGTTTTGCTGAGACAATAAAATACTCAGAGCTGCCTACGTGAACCCTGTGAACAACTGGAAGTATTACACTCTACTATATTGTGAGGATGGAGATTTCACAAGCTGGCTGATTGATTGACTGATGATTGATGATAAAGTGAATAACAGACTGTGCCAATTTCCAAAAACCCTTCTATTTTCAAAGTCATGTTTGAATGTTTGTGTTTAACAGGCCTGAGGGTCATGACACTTGGCAAATGACTAGGTCACGTTTCTATTCAAGTAAAAATATCAATATTTTACAAGACAGCAGCAAGATCGTGTACTGATGTTTCTTGAGACATGCAGTGATACTTACAGCTGTGCTGGCAGCAGCCTGCTTGGATTCTTCTGTAAGGAAGGCTAACATCCGCTCCACCTTCCGTTCTTCTTCCTCACTGATGTAGTCTGTGTCTGTTGAGTACACATATAATTATTAATATACAGCACCGTACCGACTTATACTGTATAGCAATGTTTATGGCAGCAAGCCATTAGGTCAAATATCTGCCAATTTTAGCATTTGTTTGAACCTTCTTGGCATATCAGATGGGTGTGATTCATCACATTGGAAAAATTCATAAAGTGTAAAATTAAGTTTAACTTGGCACAAGGTAACTTTTGCAACACATTTATTGTGTGCTATGTGACAAACCCCACCCATCTGGTATTAGTAGGTACTAGTAGGCAAATACAAACAATAATAATTATTTTTAAAAGTAAGACTGATGCAGGCATCCCGGCGTCACATTGTCCGACTCCTAAATTATAATTTTACAATTCTGATTGTTCTGATTCTGATAAAAAGCAAACCCCCACGTCATTTAAGGGCATTTAACAACACAAAAGGCAAGAACACAGAAACCTCTGACACTTGAAGCTCTACACAAGGTTGAATTGTGAACTGTGAATAAGATGGCTCATGACAGGAGAGAAATTAATTGATTTGAATCTGAACTGCATTGCATAGCTGTCTTGTGCTGTCATCTCTTGAATGCCATGATTCATTAGACAAGTGTCCTATTCTTGAGACAAAGCACCACAGACAACAGACTAGCAGATGTATGGTCAATCTAAACCATGTCTACTGTCTTCAGTGCACATAAATTCACATAACAGCAAGGATATACTGTAGTCTTCAGATAAGAAGATTTAAAACATATATTTCCTCATCAAAACTTCTTCTAATTAGGGGTGATGACTCACTGTGAATTAAGGTTAGGCCAAGATTCTTTTTCAAAGGAAACCTCCACTGAAAAATATAAAGTTACTGTCTGCAGAAGAGCCGTGTTAAAATCCATATCTGGGAAACTGACCCATGTGCATCGCTTGCTATCTCTGTAATCATTACTATGGAAGATGATACCAGGGCTAATACGGGACCTGTGTAAAACAGGGAGCCTACAAATGGCATCTGGGAAACTCTGCGCTCAAAGACAGCGATCTTGTTACAGCTGGAGGACTATAAGAAAGCACACAGACAAAGCTGAAATAAAATGTATCTCATTGCTATATACCAGGGGTCGGCAATTAGTTTTGGCAACGGGGCAATTTTTTTCAGTGCTGTTAATCGGCGAGCCCGCACACTTTTAGGCCTAGGTGCGGCAGGAAATTGGGAGGCTGGGGGGGACTTGACCAAAGCCTATCTATCCCTTTCGATCTATGTTTTGTTTGAATACTTAGGTTACATTTTCATTTGAGAATAAAATGAACATATTTTATGAAAATATTTGTTTGGTTTGATTTTAATACTGTCATATTGTTATACATTTATTATATGACCGTGATTGCTTTCATTTGATGTTAGATCTGCCATCTGTGGCAATATTGCGGTGGTCATTTTGCGCCCCTCTTACAAAGTATTCAGTGTTGAAACTCAGTGTTGATGTTAAATTAAATTAAATGAAAACCATTGACAGCAAATGAAAAAAAGAAAATAACAGGCAGAATTACATTCTACTTTAGTTGATGCTGCCAATGTCAATGTTAAATAAAAAAGAAAGTAATGAATGTCACTGTTCACTGCTCCACATTTGGAGGAGGAATGGTCCAAAATACCTCCTAACTGTTGTGCAGGTCTGATCGGCAACTACAGGAAATGTTTGGTTGAGGTTATTGCTGCTAAAGGAGGTTCCACCAGTTACTAGATCTCATGGTTAACATACTTTTTTCAGTCCAAGCTGTTAATGTTTGAACAATATGTTCAATAGACATGTAAAAGTTCAAAATATGTTCAAAAAAGACATGTAAAAGTATTGCCACCCCACCTCACTACCCTTTCATTTTTTCCTTGCATTTTCCCTCCCTCCGTCTCATCTATCCATGTCCTGCCTTCGCTCTCTCTCCTTTCTCTCAACTTTCACACTTTCATTTGATCCCCTTCCATTTATCTCTCCATTTTCTTCCTGCATCCATTTCTATGAGGCCCCACCACCCCTCCCAACCTCCAATTAGACTGATCTTCTTTCAGTGTTGGAGTGGTAGCACCCCAGTCTCGGCTGCAATATTGGCTTGTTGGACGGCAGCCATACCGATCTGAAGGGAGAGATTTCTACCATTGCACACAATGTCTGGAGGAATATGGAGCGAGTGAGAGGCACAGAATCAAAGAAAGGGAAAGAGACACACAGACAGACAGACAGACACATACATACATAGGTCTATAGATAGATCGACTGACAGACAGACAGACAGATCCAGGCAAAACAGATAGAGAGAGAGAGTGAGACAGACAGGGGAGATATTGACTTTTATTGACTTTCCCTAGATGTCAATAAAAGCTCTTTTTGAACTGAAAGAGAATGCTATTGGGTATTTGGTGTTCCAGCTACCAGCATAAAGCTAAAATCTGTTCCAACGCTACAGTAGCCTCTGATGGTGGATAGCTGTGTGTCCCAACTGATACCTGATAACTGAGGACAATTTTTGTGTAAAAAAATGGAAAAAATGTCATATGCTGAATGATTGCTGAACATGTGCTACACTTATACTAAAAAAAAAAATCAAGTTTTACTTTCTTTTCAGCTGTGGATATGTACATGAAAATGCAGCACTCTGCAGCACTAATGAGGATGGATGCATGATACATGTATAAAGGAGGACATGTACAATGGCTACCTGTGTATTCGGTGCTCTGTGAGCACATGAAGTACCCTTAGGATGTCTTTCCATTAGGTTTCTTTTTCTGGCAGAAAAGTGCTGGTAGGGCACGGGGAGTGACAATCCATCCATACGTCAACTTCTTTATCTATGCTATCATGCTATGATGTTCCCATTAGAGTTAAAGACAATACTGGCCATCTCTAGTGCCTTGAAATTTTTACACATTTTCATCACCTTCCCAGTTCCCATTAAAGCCTCCCATGGTTCACACCAAGCACATTTGGCATTATTTGTCGTGCTTAAGCCCTGACAGATGGAGGCCTAAATCACCGGGCTGTCTGTGATATGCAGACATATTTACCCCACTGAGGGACAGGGAAGAGAGGGGCATTTAAAGCTCTATGCTAATATTCTGGTATCTCAGACAATACATCTGTTGGAAAAAAGGCTGCTCTCTCATTTATCTCAATAATTTAGTATGTATGGTCATGCTTATAAGTTTGTGAACCCTTTGTGCCATTATAAAGATTTGAGTTGTTTTTACCATGCAATCCATATAACTCAAAATGTGCCTTTTCTTAACTGAAATAAAGGATCTATATTTACCAATTCCACATGTTGCTTAGGGGAAATTGTGCATGTAGTAAAATTAAAATAGTTTGAAGGGAATCAGTGCAGGTGCAAAAATAAGTGAACCTCCTTGCATTAATTTAAATCAAGTGGGTAGAATCAGGTGGCTTAATAATTGGATATGAAATTAATCCGTCAAAGGTCAGCTTTTTGTTTGTGTGGCACTCCCATAAATACGGATGAGAAACCTGGTCAGTTACTATACAGGTGAAATAAAAACACTCAATTACTATTTATTCACATATGTTTGCCAATATATATCTATACACCAATATCACTAATTCACAATGTCACAAATTCTTGCAGTTTAATTGTACTTGGTTTAAAGTCACTGACATTCAACTGTGTCTTGCAGAATCGTATCTCAAATTGTTTGTTTTCTACTGTTGACATTGCCTCTCACAGGTAGAAAATGCTTTGTGGTCTTTGGTCTATGCAAACCATTGATAACATGTCAAAAGTACATCTTTTAACTGCTTTTCTCTGTTTCTGAAAAATTACTTTGAGATATTATATTTCTGCCAGATGCCAATGATATATAACTTGCATACAGTATATTTATCAGCACAGTGTGAGTGGCAGACATCCAAAAGCTATTATTATAACTTTGTTGTCAAGCTTTATTAAAGTATAAAGTGTTAAATTTTCTCAAGGATGTTGCCGCATCATGCCTCAACATACAGCAACATGACTACTATATTGATATAAATAGCCCTTTCCTGTATTTGCATCATGTAGATACAGACAGATGGTCCTCTATCCTTATTAGCAATTTTAAATATCAGATGGCATTTAGACTACAAAAGGACAGGGATGGGAAAGACAATCAAATATACGCGTTGACAATTGAAAGTGTCAAGACTGAAGTGTTAAAGAACAATGCCTCTGTAGATATTGCTGAGCCAATTGAAAATGAATTTCTTTGTGCGCTGCCCTTTCCTCCATGACCTTCATACTCAGTTTTTTTTCAGAAGGCAGGGTATGAAATGTCAAAACTTAATGATGCACAGAAGCGACTCGTTGAAAATGAATGATGTGTTTGCAAAAACAGTTCTTTATGAGAACTTTAGCATGAAAAATAAGGCAGCCTTCAATTCATGCTTTGTTTTCTTTTAGCTGTCCATCATTTTTAGTGTTCCTGAGTTAAAATTTCCACAGACCCTCTATGCTGTCATATGCAGTGATGAAGGCATACTGTAGAAGGTAGATTTTTTTCATTCTTTTGTGTACACAGCAATTTGATTGACTGGTACACTCAAAGTTTGAAAGAGATATGAATTACCAACAAAAATGTTGGTCTATGGTTTAGAGAAGAGCACACGTGAAAGGAAGATTGTTAGTTCAAACAGTAAATCAGTAAAAAAGTAAGGCTTTCTACCTGCCAGCTGGCTTTGACCCCGCCACAGGGAATTATACCGAGCACTGCTTCTTTACCACATACCGTGTACTATAAGCTCTGTAAGCTCAGGTGTGCTGCAAAAATTTCCTTGAATGTAAAGGAATTCAATGTCAGATAAAACATTATGTACTACACAAACCTCATTGAAATTAGGGATGTACAAAAGTCTATTTTTTCATGGTCGACTAGTTGGTCTGAACGAAAACTAGTTGGTGTATATAAAATGCCAAAATTCAAGTAGTGCAGTGAATTTCAAACACTTTCTGTTTTTGTCTGAGCTTTAGGGTACTCATTGTGTTTTCCTGTGTGTCAAACCCCTCCCATCTGGTATTCCATGCAGATTCATAAATAATGCTGAAATTACTGCATTTGCCGATATGATTTGAACCAGGTCCGACAGACAATAGGTTTTCAAACTTGGAGCTTTCTCTCCATCAGAACCCCCTATTAGAAAATAAACCAACTCAGTGATTGGATATTTACCACTAATATCCGGGCAGTGTGGAAGAAATCGCTAATGGTTGTTGGTCAATGTTTTGCCTTGTGGAAATGGTGATGCAATATCTTGACATAAGAGCTATAATGGAAATACATAGTTATATAATTACAAAGTTAATGAATACACGCACACATGTACACAAACTGACACAAAAGTGCACACACAATAAACGGCACTGCTAATTTGTGTGGTAAATCTTGAATAATGGAATGGATTTCTCTCATAATAAGACACTAAAGAACATAACAAGGGTAGCTGGTTACACACACACAGACCTATTTCTAGACATAGGCTAATTTTGACTACAGAAATGTAAACTATATTGTATACCTCCCCACTATATTCATTCATCATCAAAGCTTATCTTGTCACACCTCACCACACCACACCATCAGTGTATATGTCGTAAAACTGAAAGACTGATTTGATGTACATCACAGTAGAACTCTGTGTACTCTACATATTCATCCATACTTATTATTCTCCATATTCTCTCTCTCTCTCGCACACACTCACACACACATACACACGGCATTTCTTTATCACACACACAAACACACGCCCCTTCTTTTTCTGTCTGACTTTTTCTCTCGAACACTGCAATTTTGTGTGTATGTATGAGTGTGTGTGTGTGTGTGCTGTATCTGTATAAAGGTCATTTGTTTTCCCACGCTACAGCCACCCATTCATTAACATCAACGCCTACTCCTGTAGTCCCGCATCTCAGCCTCTGAGGATTAGAATATACACTGGAATTAGACATTGTAGGGGTCCTGTTTTGTGCATTCATCCTGCATGTATCTTGCATTAGGACTGCATACAATTCTTTCTTCAATGTTATACAGTACAACCAGATTAGTATTTTGTAACACAAAATGTTGGTGTCTCTCAACCCATTGGCTACCAGACCACATGAACATCTGACTGTTACAAATCAAGAAAAAACAGAATCTCCCAAAGCTATTCTTCTTGGGCAATGTGTCAAAGTGCAAAAGTAGTTCAGAAATCATGCAGCAAAAAGTGGGACTGCATCTATCTGCATCTATAATATCTGGATCTGTGGATGCATCCTATAGTAACCAAGAGCATAGAAATCAGGGATTCGAATTGCAAGACCTTGCAGTCATGCATGAAAATCTGTGAATTTGTAATATCATATATAAGAGGAATAACATTATGAAATCCTTATCTAAACCTCAAATCTTAATGATCTTAATATCCCAAATTAAGAATACACACAAATAAATATGACATTAAAACTCAGATAACCCTGTGTGCAAAACGTCTCCTAAAGCCACTGATCAGTCTCTGGCATCTTCCCTGAGGGATTTCCGCCTACTCCTCCTTACAGATATTCCGCCAACTCAGTGAAGTTTGAGGGCGTCTCGCATGAACAAACCACTTCAAATCTTGCCACAGCATCATAATTGGATTTGGGTCAGAACTTTGACTTGGCCAATCCAAAACCCCACATTTTTTCCTCCCGAGCCATTCTAGTAGAATTGCTTAGACGCTGCTTTGAATGCTGATGTTCTGTTCTCTGGTTTCCCTCAGAATTCATGGTTCCCTTAATGATGTCGAGTCATCCAGGTCCAGAGGAAGAAAAACAGCTCCAGACCAGTTTATAATGATGGTGGGCAGTTTTGGGTTGTCAGGTTTGTCCAGGTGGTCTGTGGCAAAGTTAAGACGGGCAGCTTTGTTCCTTTTAGACAGTAGAGGCTTCTTCCTGGCTACCCATTCATGAATGTCACTTCTATTCAATGTTCTTCTTACTGTTGATGGATACATAATGACATCAGTTGCAGCAATAGATGCTTGTAGATCTGAATGTTATTCATGGGTTGTTTTTTACTAGTTTTAATGTTTTTCTTGTGGCTCTCAGTGATATTTTAGAAGGACGTCCACTTCTAGGCAGAGTTGCTGTTATGTTAGATGCTCGCCATTTGAATATTATTTGTCTCACAGTGGACTTATGGGAACCCAAATTGTATTGATAAAAAAACAATCATGAATAATTTAACTGGGATTTAGGGTGTGATAAATCCAAGGCCAAAATTCAAGAACAAAGCCTGCATCTGTGAATATGAAAAACAAGGAATATCCTTCAAGTCAAGGATATTTAGATACTGAACTTCAGATTTCAGTTTGTTGGCCTCAGAGCAGAACAAGATAAAAGTGCAATACATGTTTGTGGTCTCATATAGCTCAATGGGTTTAGCATGGCAGTAATGCAGCCAGTGGTATGAGGTTTGATTCCCAGTGTGCCACCCATGCAAGACATGTACACACACATGGTACTGTAAGGTGCTTTGGATAAATGAGTAATTGTGACACTTGCTCTCCCATTTTTCCTCCTATAGGGTTTTTCTAGGAGTTTTTCACTGTCGTCAAAGAGCGCCTTAGGCTGGTGCCGGCCAGGTCCGGCTACCTGAGGCAGATTCGGGAGGCTTGCTGTTAAATCCTTTCCATCTGTCACCCTGCTACTGTTTCCATGTGCTTTTGTACTGATCATATTGTGTAAATACCACAATTGACATAATTTGATTAAGAATTGATAACTGATTGTCATAAATCTGATTGTCAATGAGCGTGTCCTAGTACTAGGCTTGTAACAGCCTTTGAGGCTTGTTTGTGATATAGTAATATTAATAAACTTAAAACACATCTGAAAACAGGAATTATCATCTTAAAAGAGGTACATAAAATGGATAGTCCCCATAATTATGTATTGATCCATATGTATACAGGCAAGGAATATTTAATGGCTATAAGCTCCTTAGAGGCAGAAAGCCTCTATAGCTAGGTCAATGAAAGAAGAAGTGAGAGAGAGAGAGAGAGAGAGAGAGAGAGAGAGAGAGAGAGAGAGAGAGAGAGAGAGAGAGAGAGAGAGAGAGAGAGAGAGAGAGAGAGAGAGAGAGAGAGAGAGAGAGAGAGAGAGAGAGAGAGAGAGAGAGAGAGAGAGCGCCCACCATGAAGGCCACCCACATTTGCTTCTTCCTTCTTTTGGGGTGTGCATGGAATCAAGTCTCTTTCTCTCTTTCTATCTCTGCCACCCGTTCTCCTTGTCTTCTATAAAAAAGCACTGTGCTTCTACTACCTCAGAATCTCATCCATAATGCATTCAAGGCTGAGACGATTAGAGTGCCTCCAACACACACACGCACACGCACACGCACTCATTGAAAACACACACCCACATACACAAACCAACAAATCCTTGACAATAAGCAGAATCCTTTCCTGCAGTGCATCATTATGCTGACATTATGTCACATATACCAACAGATTTTTTCATAAACGAATAAGAATAAGAGAATAAAGAATAAGAGATGCCTGTCATGAGAATGCAAGGCACAGCATGCTTAGGCCTAATGTTGATTTTTATATAACAGTACCCGTTTGTGTACGTTCATTAACCAGCAAGAAGGAATACAACTACTGCTGGTGCATGTGTCGAAATAAGAATAAGCTTAACAAAGTGATTCAAGAGCTAACCACAAATGGATCAATACTGCAAAACATTACATAGATTAGCATATAAAAAGAGAGAAGAGAAGAGAAGAGGAGAAGAAAGAAGAGAAGTGGAGAGAAGAGTAGATGGAAAAAAGGAGATTAGAGAAAAGACGAAAACAGAGAACAGAACACACTCCGAAAGAAGCATATTTCCTATACCACAGATTGTCTGGTCTCCAAAGTACAACAACAAAGCAAAAGGACAAAGCCATCAAATGACAAACACATAAGAGAGGAAAGGGCAGATACATGTAGCTGGGAAGGGATGTCAAATAACAAAAACCCTCGGCACAGCATGTCAAAGAAGAAAATAGACAGAATATACAGATAACCCCAATGCTCTATGTATATACATGCTCTGTACACACACACCCACACACACACCCACAAACACACCCACACACACACACACACGCACGCACACGCACACACACACACACACACACACAGGCTATGACCAAAATGATGACAACCCTAAAGGTAGCGTCATTTACAAGAATTTCATCGGTACCAGCTGGGACGTTGGGGGCAAGGCCTCCAGACAACACAGATTAATACAGATGAACACATGCACACACACTTAGATTTAGGAGGCTAACTCCAATTAACTCTGGTTAAATTTGTTCTGTCCTAATTAAATCTTGTTAACTTGGTGCTGCTGTCTGCACAGTGGAACACACACACACGCACACACACACGCACACACACACGCACACACACACAGCGTGTTTTCATTTTGAAAAAAACAAATCATTCAATAGCGATGATGCAAGATTGATTGCATTGTTACCCAAAATAAAATCCCAATTAGGGCGTCTAGAGTGAGAGTGAGAGAGTGACGGCCCTGAATCAATCTGGCAGTTTCCCTCTGGCATATGTCTGCATACTTTTACATAATATTATTGATGGTCAATGTATGGCTCTCTCTTACCTCAGCTGTCTACACATTTCTCACTGTCCATCCAACTTTCTGTCTCACTGTCTGTCTCTGTCAGCCTCAAGCACTCTGTGGCTTTCTTTGTCTGTATGTCTCTCTTTTGCCTTTTTTAATTGATAGTTCACAGTGAAAAGAGACATACAAGATTGGAAGAGAGAGTGGGCAGTGCAACAAAGGTCCCATGCTGGATCCAAACGTAGGATGCTATGGCAACATGTTATGTGTCTTAGACATCTGAGCCCCCAGGACATCCCGGCCATTGTTTTAAAATGCAATGCAAGACTACTGCTCTATTTTTAAAATAGTAAACCCATCTCATTTATATCAAGCATTTTAAGATTCCGTTTTTTCAATTAGCAGCATGATGCCGTGGGATTTCACTTTTTCGGCTTTAAAAAAATCACACTTAAAAAAATAATATGAAAGTAAAAACCAAAAGTAAAACATTCTAATTTCAAACAGTAACTATTACCAAATAACTAGAATTGATGTTGAGTTACAACAAAAAAAAGTAATTTAAGTACTCTTAGTGCATTATCCCCCAACAGGGGATGCTTGAAATAATATCTGTCAAAAGAGCTGGACTGAGAACCTGCCCAGCACATGTATGGGAGAGATCCCATATGCACGTCATGTGCATAATGTATAAAGGTGCTTTTCCACCATCCTGGCAAAAAAATAAACACCTGTCATTGTTTGTTTGTGCATGTGTGTACATGCACAAGTCCATTTCTTGTGTGCAAGGAAAGCACCGGGCCAATGATAAATGCCACTGCAGCCTTAAATAGAATTAAAGTGAAGCCTCAATCGCATTAAGAACGCAACGGGCCTGTTTCCAAAGCTTGGATTTAGCCAGACCTTCACCTGATTCACTTTCAATGGAGACTCTAAATGTTTTAGCATTCATTGATTGTAAGCTCTGTCGCTGTCCTGATGTGTGCTCTCAGACAAGTGTATTTATTAGCCGCAAATGGATTCCACAGACTGCATGTTTCACCCACATTGTCAAAGTTTCCTTTTTGAACTTCAAAATCAAAATAGGTCTATAGCATGTGGGTCCCAGCTGCCAGCTTGAAGAACCATGACACCATCACATATATATATAATCAGAATCAGTGGCAAACAAAGGATTCCTACACATTTTTGCTTAAAATTATGACTTTTCCATGACTACTCCATGACATACAGTGCACTTTCTATGGGCACTTCATATGTTATGTTTTATGTTCCCAGAGTTACTTTACTTCGGCTGTGTTAGTATTAATTCAGAAGAAAGCAAAAAAAGAACACGTATCTTCTAGACTGTTTGGACCTGTGTAGGAACCCTGTCAAATCCCACCCACATCCACCATTCTGTCAGACTCACAGGCATGCAGAGAGAAGTGCTTGCGGTCTGCAGGGCCCGTGGTGCCAGGGGCTGAAGAGATTGGAGGGGCTCCACCGGGTCCCAGGGGCGCTACTACTGGAGGTACAGGGGAGGCCTCCACAGCAGTAGAGCCAGATGCATCTCCTCCCTCTCCTAACAGGTGCTGAATGGAGTGAAGCTGGAAACAGGGATCTGAGAGCAGGACTGATGCAGCTCGGGATATCCTGAGAAAATGAAGGAGTAGGTGTGGGGAAGAGGGGGAAGAAGAGAGATGACAAATTGTTAGACGTTGCATGCATGTCTTCTGAACCACATTCTGTGGACAAGCAATGTTGATGGCGTGAGGCGTACACAGCATTATAGCAACATTTCACTTTAGTAGAAATTTTCAGCACACTCGATGTCCATCAACAACCCCTAACAGCGGGAAAGTGACAAGATCCAAGAACATTGTCTGTGGAGAGGAGCAGTGATGAGAATGGTGAGAGTAGAGTACAGAGTATATACAAGAGGGGATATGACTCAGGGTAGAGAGGGGAAAGTGATGTACTTCGACTTTAACTAACCATTAGGTCCTAACATGTGTGGTACATGGGAAGGTGATTTCTGCTACAGCACACAGTTTCCTTTTGTGTAGTGGTTTCATGAGATTTAAGTTATAAGCTCTCAAGATTACGAAAAATGCATGAAAATTGTATGAAACCACTGAATTCCATTGAAGATAGAAAGCAAATAAACAGACAGAAACTATTTCAGGGAACATTTCCCTTCATCATTCACTCAACATTATCACATTAGTAGTGATCAGCATTAGCTTTGCCCTCTAGCAGGTAAGAGGACGAAAGCCATGTTGAAGCCATTAAAGCTACCCTGCACATGCTGAGTAACCAGAACGTGCCTAACAAGTGGAGTGAAGAACAGCATGCTGTCCAGTGTGGCTTCGGACAAACAACTCCCTTCACTTTGAACCTTTACCACAGGCTGTTTCCTGGAACCGAACCAATCAATAAAGTGTTGGCTTTTTTAACACACTCCTCGTTTCAACATGCTCACTCTCACACAGCCACACTTAGACTCCATCTCACACCATACAGATAACACACAGACTTGCAGACTTGTCTTTACCCGTATCCTCTGTCTCTTCTTCTCACCCTTTCCCCCCTTTCTATCACTCTTTACGTCTTTTCATTCTCTCGACCTCTGGATGAAACATGTGAAACCTATCATTCTGTCTCCCACCCTCTGCCACTCTATTTTTCACTCATCTCTTCCTCCCCTCTCTTTTTGTATCCAATCCGCCCAGTGCTCAATCACTGGTCTTCTTGCTAATGAAACTCCCCTCCTCGCCTCTCTCCTCTCGTCTCTGTTCTGCTCTCTCCTGCGGCGCCACTCAATCCAACCTCTACACATCAATCTTTTATAGCAGGGCTTTCCACAGGACCCGACTCCCACTCGTTTTTCTCTTTCTGAACGTCTCTACATCCCAAAAATCGCATTCTGTGATGCTGTGCTTGTAGGTTGTAGCTGAGGGAAAAAAGGTATACTACAAATGCACACAAACACAGGCTGTTAGGCAAAATGCCTCTTTCTGCCCACTAGCTCCCTCAGCTTCAGCACAACATGACACAACATGAAAAATACACACACACGCACACACCAAAAAAATCTGTGACTAACAGAGACTCCTCAGTCATACTCACACTCACAGACAAGTTCTCACCCTCCCATTTCACACTATACACACTTCAACTGTCTGCGAGTTATCAGACAGGAAGAACATAATAAATCTATCCATGTCACTTACTAATAGTGTATATCCACACACATAATATTGACCCCTATAGTACACTATACACTATAGTGTTGGGTGGGGTTAAATACAAGTGTCTTAAGCTCTCATTTCATTGATAGCAGCACAGTTTTATTGAGCTTATGTTCTATCTACCAATTTGTGATGAGTGTTGTAATTAACCTTTTTGGTGTATTCACTCTTTTACAACCTGCCTCGTCTACTTCTAAATCAGTTAGTGATTTCCTGCATTTCCCAGAATGACTTTCAATAACCCCCAAGAATGGGAGAGAACAGGTTTGAAGTTGTTGCTTTCAATCAAAAGTTCAAAAGTGGGCATATGGGCATGTAAATATAGCTAGCTAGCCAACTAGTTTGTGAACAATGGGGTCTATGATCGCGGCCGCGCCCCTTTACTCGAAATGCAAAGTCTTGTGGCTGCATTGCATTCTGGTCCATTGAGGCTACTGTTGCTGGAGAAATTGGCGTGTCTGCCTCTTCTGCGATGAATTTCTCCCTGTGTAATTGTTGATTTAGTACAAAATGGGGGGTCTAGAAAGAAGTCCTCTTTGATTCTGAGGGCTTGACATCCAAACCTCACCTTTACCATTGATGTTTAGAAAATTGAAACATTTTCTGTTATCAAACTGTGTTGTACCTGCGCTAGAAAAACCTTGACATGGCATCGTGTGTCAACATTTGGCCTGTGAGTGCATGGGAATGCATAGGTTGAGCATGGGTAGTAGAACTGAACCCCTAACCCTGGCAGTGTTAATGCCATAGTACATTTCTGTAAGGAAATTCTCTTTTCACTTTACTTCACTTTTCAGTGCAGGGCCAGCCTACACAACAGTGTCCCTGGAGCGGCAGGGACTTGCTCAAGGACACTTCAGCAGGGCAGATGTTTGATGACATTGAGCTTGAGCCCACATCCTTTGGTTGGAGGACAATCTCTCTAACTAGTAGCCTACCATGCTGCCCACATATTCTAGAAGTATACTGAGCAATAGTATATATCAACACTAGTGCTTGACGGGCTGTTGGCAAGTGATATCACCAGATAGTTTAGCTGTGGCCAAAATGTCCTGCTAACAAATGAGAAAACAAATAAACAAAAAAAATAGTGCCAACTATGGTCAACATTGGCTGATGTGTTTGTGGTTAGAGGAGGACTTCTGGTGTTTGGTTTCGCAAGTTTCTCATTTGCATCTCCTGTCTGTCTGGCACCCTTGTGAATCTTGGAATACATATTTTCTACTGTTTTCAATCTGCACAAAACAATATCTAGTATGAGTGATAAGTGTGTAGTATGAGTGTGTTGGCTGGAGTCTATTTGCAGATTTGAAGAGAGAGCAGCAATGCCATCAATACCCTGTGGCTGTTAAACTGACTCACTCCTCACTCTGATATACTGGTACTGCTACTGTACACACTAGACAGACAGACAGACAGACAGACACACACAATCTATTCATGGTTCATTATACACCATTAACCAAGAAAGTTACACTCTGTCTATCCCTCTTGCTCTGTCACTTTCTCTTGCTAACTCTAATTACATCTCTCTGTCTGCATGTATCTCTTCCTCTATTCCTCTGTCTATAGACTGCTGTGTAGACTGATTTTATGACAGGTCTTCAGTGTTGGTCTATAAGCTTCAGTACAGTTCATTGACATGAAAGATTGTTCTGAGCTTAACTTTCCATTGTGTGTGTGTGTGTACGTCCTCTCATCTCTGTGTTTCTGTGGCAGACTGGGGGAGGGTGGGGTGAGGCTTAGCTTGGATCCAGTGGAGTCAGTCCACCAACTCAACTCTCTCCTGGATCCAAGCTAAGCCTCACCCCCACCCTCTCCCAGTCTTCCAACAAACTCTCTCAAATCCCATTCATCTTTTTTCTCCTCATCTCCATGTCTATCTTCCACCTTTCCCCCTGTCCCTGTATTCCTCTCTCCGTGACTTCCTCTCTGTCTTTTACCTCATCTCGGCAAACTTCTCAATTATGCAATTATGTGGTTCTTATACAACGTTCATATGAATTTATGCATCCTTGATTTGTACCACACCTACACATTGATTCGTACTATACCTAAGCATGGCCAGCTGCGACACTCAAACTTAGGTTAAGGCTAAATCAACTAAAACAATTTAAAGTTAAGGTGATGTTTTAGCCATTAATTAAAAAAAAAAAAAACATTTTCTGAAAATTAAAAGTTCACTCACTCTTTGCAGGTCATCAGAGTTGTGTTAGTGTATATGCCTCTCCACGCCCTTACTTTCCATTGCTCTATTTCAATGTCAAACTACTGCCTGTTTCAGTCATGTGAGCTCCGCCTCCTGTTTCACTCGATTCATTACACAAAATTACGGTGCATTACTTTTTGTAACTGTAACTAAGAATCTGATATGAGAATGGCTGTTCTGCTTCTGGAAAATGTTCAGGAGGCATACCTTAATAAAAGGTCATGAGCCAGTTAAAATTCCATGTTACCAGTACATGGTGAATACCTTCGCCCACTGAGTCACCAGGATGCCATAACTCAACATGCTCAGACTGCCAAACAACTAAAGGGATGCTGAAGTGAAGTTAACATTAACAAAAAGCCCAATGATGGTAAATTTTAGCTGTGGTTGGTAAGCAAACTGCTCTACCAGTTTGTTTAAAAAGCATTTTATTTGTTGGCATAGGTGTTTGTTGTATTTCGAAATCCACCAGTCACCATGGTTTGTAGATGAAAATGTTTATTTTCTGCCCTGCATGTAACCCAGCGGTCGGTGTTGATAGGTTATGTGTCCTTCGCAAGGGGAGTCCAAAGGGACCAACTTGAGAACATGGTGACATTTTCACGTCAAATCCACTATGACCTTATCATTATTGTGGCCTTGTCACTTCACACACAAACTAAATAGACTCTCTCTCCATCTTTCACTCTCTCCTCCCCTTTCTTTCTATCTATACATCTCTGTCTCTTGATCCGTTTACTCAATGTCACTCTCGTTGTTTTCATGATTGTTAGGGAAAATAATGATGTTACTATGCTTACAATGGTTTGAGGTAATAAATGCAATACAATGTGTGCATAAGTATACATGTTAGCAGAAGATGATTGTATCATATGCTAAAACGGCTGAGTGCAGTTCCTCTTGTTGAAGGTCAACAGGAGGGTTGTAATGAGATGTTCCAAAGACAACTATTTTTCTGACAGTGTGCGTACATTGATAATTATAACAGGGTGAGAACAGAAACAAACAGCCCTGTGAGGCATAGCGGGCAAAGATAAGACCCTACTAACTACACCCCTGCATGTATAAATGTGATGCATAAATGATGTTGTGTAGCTTATTCTGCAGACTCTTCGGTGTGTGTAGTTTCAGCTCTACTTGCAAGTATTAATAAAACTATTAATACAAATATTGTGTTATAGCTTCATTGAGCTGCTCTCACAAATTAGACAAAGTGCAGTTAATATTATCATTGCCACAACAATTTGGGGGCTCGTCCGGGATACCTAACGTTTTCCATGAGATGTTGCAAAAATAGTGATTGATCTTTAGGGTGCAGCTACACAAAGCAACTCCTGATTCATCCAAATCAAAGGAAAAGGATGAAAAAAGAGAGATAAAAAAGTATCTTTAGAAATCATTCTAAAGAAAACTAGTCTGAGTCACAGTGTATCATTGGGCTGGAAAACGTCAAAGTTTGTCTTTGTCGAAGGCCTGTGTTTCCCATCAACAGAAGTGCATTGTGTTTCCCCTTTTATTATAAAGCGAATAAAGGGAAAAGCATTTAGACTGACAAGGCAAATTATACAAGGGGGCAAAATGACTTGAACATGAATGCATAGAAATGGAAGCTTGAATAAACCACAGGGAAACTCGAGGGCTGGAGACAGTCCTTGACTACTGGCCACAGTGGCTGATGGACAGAATTCACGAGACACTCGCCATTTTACCAAATGATGGCTGGTCTTACAAACTTACAAGCCCCAGCTAAAATGAACTAACATTTGGCTGGTGGCTAGTGGTGACCATCCTGATCACAGGCTACCTAAAAAAATGTATACAATGTTTATTATTATTAAATAATAATGATAATAATAAAAATAATAATGACAATAAACATAGCTATATAATCATTACTTATTTACTGATTTCAACAAAATACTTTGGCAAATTCTATTTCTAGAATAATATGTATGAAAATATATAGGTTTGGTACTCAGTTTTTACATACAAACACATTATATCTTGTGTCCATGGCAATACAAGTGGGTTATTTAAGTGAATGCAAAAAAAAAAGCAACCTTGCTACGGTATACTCTCTCTTTGTCTCTCTCTATGTCTCTCTCTATGTCTCTCTCTATGTCTCTCTCTATGTCTCTCTCTATGTCTCTCTCACTCTTTCTCACACACACACACACACACACACACACACACACACACACACACACACACACACACACACACACGGGCACATCAGTTTGATACGGGTTCCCATGTCAACTCTTTTTTTCAACCAGGTGATAGCTTTTTTTGTAAGCGACGAAGGTCTGTTCGTTTTTCACAGTGTGACATGCTGTTAATCAGCATTTCTAGTCTTCGGTACGTCTCTTCATTCATCCACCTTGCTAATAAATTAAACGGGCCTGAAGATGGGTTGTCAGCAACTCGCTTTGCAAGCACACAGACTAGATGCCGTCGGTTTGCATCGCTGACATACTGCGTGGATTGTCATTTTCCACCCAAAACTGACACAAATATTTTACTTTGCATCTCGTAGCTGGCGGCCATGTCCACTCCACTGGCCCACTAGTCCCTCACGCTAAGGTGAGGGACTAGTGGGCAGAGAGGAAAAGGTCATGTTTATCACTGGGTGAAAAATAGTAGGACTAAAAACATATTTTTCGGGGCACTGGCCCATTTGGGCCAATTACTGACGAATCAACTGGCCTGAGTCAACCTCTTGGAAGTTTTTCTAGCCTACAAATATGGTATGACATTTAAAACACGCATTCCTGATTACAGCTGTGCATGCGTACTGGCATACCACTTACGTGCACCCCTGATTATAATGTGTCTACATTCATTGGTCTGCACACCGTACAAGTTTGTGTACGTGTAAACTGTATGTCGGTGTGTGTTTCTACTGAAGATCTCTGCGTGTGTGTGTGTGTGTGAATGTTTCTGCCTTCATCACCATGTGCATGTGTGCCTGCCTTCATGTGTAAATGAGACACATTATGTCAATATAGTGAGAATGGCAGTGAGAGAAAGAGAGGTATGGTGTTCGTATGCAACAAGTATGACTTGTCTCTGTGTGTGTATGCACACATGTATGTGTGAGTGTGTGTGTTTATGTTTGCTGTTATAAACTGGAGCCTTGTGATTAGGTGTATTTATCCCTAACTGTGTCTATGTTCCTTGGGCTAGGCACATATGACCAGCATGGACATAGTATAGTATAAGAGTTTGAGCACTTTTAATTGACTGTGTTAGTGAAAAGAGTTTTGGCTGGAAGCTGTCTTTGCCTCTTGGACACCACTGCCTCTCAGTTAGTTTTAGGTGCTTATGTGTGTGTGCTGGAGTGTGACTGTGGGTGTTTGTCCCTTGGCTCTGTGCCTCTGATCCTAATCCCATGTGACAGGAGGCCAGCGTGAGAGACACACTGTGACCAAGAACCCGAGACAGCTCCCAGCTAGTACACGTGCAAACGCGCGCAAACGCGCGCACACACGCGCACACACGCGCACACACGCGCACACACGCACACACACGCACACACACGCACACACACGCACACACACGCACACGCACACACACGCACACACACGCACACACACAACAAGGCCACAGTAAGCATATCCCCCACAAAGGATACAGAACCCCTCTGGGCCAAACAGTAACAAATATGTCACCTTGTGCTGACAATTTTATTGTAGCGCCCCCCTTGGGCCACTCAGTGTTACTTTGACAATGCTATAATGCAGTGGTGAGATGCATCATTCACAAAGTTTTGTCAAAAGCCAGTCTGTGGGATATCGGAGATATCACGTGTGATGGATGGATGACCAAAAACACAGAAGGAGGCCGATCCATATTTCCCCCCGATTTCATCATGGGGCCAAAAACTGCCAACCAAGAGGCAGGGACAGAGGGAAACCAAGAAGCAAAGACAGAGCGCACACACACACACACACACAGATAACATGTTGTGCACTGAGAAAAAAGCATTTTGCAGCTATTTAAGCTGAGATAAACAGTGAAATTACATTATGTCAGCAGCAATGGGTTTACCTCACCCACTGCTAACATAATAGGACAGAAAAAAATCGGTCCCCAGAGAAGAAAGAGGGGGAAAATGCAATTGCAAATACAAGTTGTACACAAAACATTTGAAACACCTTTCTGAATTAAGGGTCTCAACACATCAATATGCACAACAGCACATATGTAGTCCTACAGGATTTAAATCTCACACTCCAATCTGCTGCAATGTTCTTCCATACGGAATTATTTATTATTTTCTATTTCTTTTCTAATTTCTCCTTATACCTTTCCTTTTTTTAGTATGTAACATTTAGTTAACCAGGCAGGTCAGTAAAAAACAAATTATTGTCCTTTTATCCAAACAAGACATGACACAAAATTGTCTCTGAATGTAGGGCTCATTATCATGCAGGAAAACTGATAGGATGAGAGTAGATTGAAAACAGGCTGAGCATCTATGTCTAAGATTCACGGTCTGAATGTCAAGTAGTGACGAGAGACAGAAAGAGAGAGAGGGAGTCTGAGTGTGGTGTGTTTGTGTCTGTTGGGTGTATGCGTTTGTGTGCCTGCATGTGCTGTGCTAGGGTGAACGTGTGACTATATGTGTGTGTGTGTGTGTGTGTGTGTGTGTGTGTGTGTGTGTGTGCGCGCGCGCAAATTTCAACACTGCATTCTCCACAGTGTACAGCTCATATTAGATTAAGTCATTCTCTGAGGACCCAGAAAGAAAAGGACTAGGTAATAGAGGTGGTCTCACCAGAGACACCGTTAGATTACTTCTCATCCTTACATATGGATATTTTCTAAACAAGTACAAACAGAATATATGGATTGGCCACAGATGCCACACAGTCAAACATGATGCCTCATGGGAAATGTAGTAGAGAGAAGAATGACGAGGAGAGCAGACAGGAGAGGGAGGAGAGGAGAGGAGGGAAAGGGAGAAGAGCAGAGAAAAGAGAGGAGAGTAAAGAGAGAAGAGGGGGGAGGAGAGGAGAGAAAAGGGTTGAGGAGAGTAAAGAGAGAAGAGGGGGGAGGAGAGGAGAGAAAAGGGTTGAGGAGAGTAAAGAGAGAAGAGGGGGGAGGAGATGAGAGAGAAGAGGGGGAGGAGAGAGGAGAGGAGAGGAGAGGAAAAGAGGAGAGGAAGATATCTGGACATATATTAACTGAATTTGGATTGGTTGGGTTTACACCTTCAAAAACCCGATCCAATACAATATACAAATACAATTAACTTGGCACAAAGTGTAGACCAAAGTCAATTTGTTGGGGGATGAGTTTAAACCTGATAAGCCATAGGTTGTAACCTATACATAGTCTCATGCCTACATGGTACATGTTACATGTACAGGTTGTCCATATACGCAAATGATAAATAATGACCATTTCCATTCATATGAAAATACTATAGTTAACATAGTACACATAGTAATTGAGGAAGAGAAGAGAAAAAATCTAAGAGAGCAGAGGAGAAGCGAGAAGAGTGGAGAGGAGACACATCACATACACACTCTCTACCACTCAAATTCCCTCCAGAATCCCCCTTTAAAGCTCCTGCTATAGCAACACAAGCCAGCTGAGAGAGAGAGAGAGAGAGAGAGAGAGAGAATGAAAAAGTGTGAGAGTGAGCGCATGATACAAAAACAGCAAGACATAGAGAGTGAAGCAGGAACAGCTTAGTGAATGGAGAAGCGAGCGAAAGGGAGGGACTGAGATGGGAGGAGGATGCTGAGGGAAAAGGGGAGGAGGATTAATCCAGAGAGGATGAGAGGAGGAGAGGAGGAGAGGACGGGAGGAGGGGAGACGAGGAGTCGGGAGCGCACCAGTAGCAGTAGACACAGCTCGACTCAGCTCAGAGCATGTCATAAACAGACAGGAGTCAACACCGACTGGATACAGCTAAATCCCGGACAGACACACATTTGGCAACGACAGAGGCAAACACACATATGCTTCAGGATACATCAGAGGCATACTCTAATACACCTGGATTCAACTGAGTGGATCAAAGTGGACTGAGTAGAACTTCTTTTTCTTTGTTTTGCAGTTGAGTTTTGCCAAATAGAAGAGAGGAAGAGTGGTTCACTGGGGGGTGGGTGGGGGTCGTCTGACACTGACATGGCTGGTTGTTTCTTGTCTGGGATTTTACAGAAGGGGATGAAAGCCTGCTCTTTTGCATGAGCCGTCTTCAAAACCACTCACCCACCATCTGCTAAAAAAAGGAACGACTATACAAATTGGCTGGGGAGAGAGAGAGCAGGAGAGAAGTGTGTGTATGTGTGTTTTTTTTTTGGCACAAAACCATTAAGTGGCTACTGGTACAACTGGCTGCGTGATTGGGTGAAGTGAACAGGACATAATGCTGACTTCTTTGAAAATCTGATCCGCGACTCGAGCAGTCTGTGGGCGGCAGACAGCTGGGGCCATGATTCACACAACCTGACTTGGCGTGAAAACAAGGGACACTACAACTAGAGATGAGGCTTCTCTGCCACAATAGGAGCTGAGAGAAAGGAGGTGTGCTCGTGTGGAGGGGCGAACTTCTAGCTTTGTTCGGAATGGGGAAAAAGATTTCCTGAGAAACATTTTGAGACAGTTTTATATGCTTTAAAGGAAAAAAGCAGGATAACCACTTGAAGCTTTTGTTTCTCCAGTCAACGAGGGATCAAATTTGTTTCTCCAGCCTCCAACATCGAAACGCAGTATACTTGCAATGCCACTCCAGCGATCAAAAGTTCTAACAAGGCAATGCGATGGCAGACAGTGTCATCTAACATGTACAGGAACTGTCAAGAGGTGAGGAAATGCTATAGTTCAGACCATACGTAAATGCTCTACACAGTTGATTTTGCAATGTTTTACGTGCCTGGAATAAAAGGTGATTGAGGAGGAATGTTATGATGTTACGATGCACCTCCTTTCCTCTTTTCCAATATACTGACTGACTGAAGGATGTTCTTATTTGCAACTCCTGGATGGGTTTTACAGCAACTGAACTCTGACTGAACTCCATATACTAATAACATTGTTTTGTATCAATAACTCTCTCAATACCACTTTTGTTTTATTATTATTATTATCCTGAGGCAAGAGTGAACTGTTGGGCTGTTTTGGCTGAGCTCCATCCTATCGCCCACTTACTTACCACCCTACTAAACACACATCAAGTAGCAGAAGGGATTTATTTGTTTACACAGGCACACCTGGACTGGTGTTTCAGAAACTGTGCCTTTTCATGCAGCCAACTTCTGTTTTTTTGCCCTCTCTGCTGTGGCTGCTGTGTTGGCAGGTGGATACAGATGCAATCGCCTCATTCAACATTAACAGTGTTAGACAAAACAACCAATCACGCCTGAGCACAAGCTGGGAGCAGAAATGAAACCAAGCCAGCATACGTTACACTGAAGTTTTGTTTGTGCCCTGTAGCTTAAACACAAAAAACAAACAAGGTGTTTCTCTTAAGTTTGGCTTGAAAATGATGAAGGGGACTCAGGGAGAGAGATTTAAACATTTACATTGGCTTCTTTGCATGTGGCAGGAAGTCTAAAACGGGAGCAGAAGAAAAAGGGCCAACATCCGTCTATAAAGGGACTAGTACAAGACAGACATAAGGAAATATAGACCTTTACATGGGTTTATTTGTCTATAGACTGCTTGCCTGTAGCTTGAACTACAGCAAAAGACAGAAAATTTGTCATAAGAAACAAAATGAATCAGAGAGCATAAAGTCAAGGATATTAAGAAAATAACACTGGCTGTTCCAAGAGTCAAAAGAACTGAGAGAAATAAGCTGGACCATAAAAAAAGAGAACTATAAATAGTACACTGGCTACTGTGCCTGTGTCCAGAGCCTGGTGTTGGCACCATGTTGTGTGTTGGTGGTACCAGCGGTCGTGTGCAGGGTGTGGTGGCAGCAACAGCTATTGCTACATCAGCATTACGGTGGTCAGTTGTGCTATTAGTTTGTCTCCAACTCCCCCAGCTAAGCCCTGCCCATGCCAGCATCTGCCCGCCCGGCTGCCTCTGCACCTCTGACATCCTCAGTTGCACTGCCTTGAGTCTGAAACAGGTCCCCGGGCAGATGCCCGACTCTGCTGTCACTTTAGATCTTAGCCATAATCAGATAGGGCAGTTGGAGGAAGGTGGCTTTGGAGGACTTCCCCGGTTGGAGACATTGCGGGTAGCACACAACCAGCTGACTGGGATTCAACCAGGAGCGTTCCGAAACAGTTCTGGAACACTGCTCCGGCACCTGGACCTGTCGTCCAATCTGCTTCGTGTATTGGAGCAGCACTATTTCCTGGAGCTGTCAGGATTGGAGGAACTGTTGCTGTTCAACAACCGTATTGCCCAAGTGGAGAGCCAAGCACTCGCTGGACTGGGGAGCCTCCGCAAGGCCTACCTCAGCCACAACCACCTCACAGATTTCCCCTTCTTTTCTATCCAGGAGCACAGCCACCCTTACCTGTCCATGCTGGATTTGTCCTCAAACCGCTTGCCCAAACTACCCCTGGAGGATATATCAAACTTACCCATGGCGGTGCAGCGTGGACTCTATCTCCACAACAATTCCCTTGTGTGTGAGTGCTCCATGTACGGGCTGTTCCGACACTGGGAGAAGAGAGGCTACTCCTCAGTGAAGGACTTCAGGCAAGAGCACACATGTCTTGTCTATGGGATACAGAAAGGTACTGTGCGCTTCTTTCAGCATGGCCGCTACTTTGAGAACTGCAGCTTAACTGTGATGAGCCAGCCAAGCCTGCAGGCAGAGCAAAACAGTAGTGTTCTAGTGTACGCAGGTGACAAAGTGCTGCTGCACTGCTTGACAGCTCTGACAGGGCAGCATGTGACATTCCTCTGGGTGTCGCCTAATCAGGAATACGTGGCCCTACCAGGTAACAACGGCTCACTGAAGATGTATGCCAATGGCAGTTTGGAGATCGTTGAGGCACGAGTGGAGGATTCCGGCATCTACTGGTGTATGGCTCTGGACCGGCGGCGGCAGCGCAATGAGACACGGGAGGTCAATGTGACGGTGGCACTGCATCGTGATGAGGAGCTTCATGAGCCGTTCAACACCGGATTCACCACCCTCCTGGGATGCGTGGTGAGCCTGGTGCTGGTTCTCATGTACCTCTACCTGACGCCCTGCCGTTGCCCTCCCTGTTGTAAGGTACCCTCCCCAGCCACGGCCACCCCAAGCACGGGGAATGAGGCCGGGGCAGGGAGCGCCCAATCCTCCATCCTCACCCCGACCCCGCCGGCTACTACTGAAGGTCCAGGCCGCAAGGTCAGTACCAACAAACATGTGGTCTTTCTGGAGCCTATCAGAGAGCAGCAGAATGGCAGACTCAGGGCTGGGCCGGGAGCTGGGGCGGGGCTTGGACATTTGGGGCCAGGTTTACTCATAGGGCCGGAGCACCATCCAAAGCTTCACAACCAATCGCAGCAGAGGGCAGGAGAGACAGACTCAATCATGTCAGTGTTCTCAGACACACCCATCATGTTGCCATAACGATGGGACTAACAGACTGGCACTGTCACCACCTCTTCCTCCTCACTCACTTCCTTCCCCCTCCGTTTCTCAGTTACCTCCTCACCACCTCCCACTGCATCCAGCACCAGACCTGAGCTAAACAGTAACTGAATACTAACCTTGACAACCAGCTTAAATGATATTTTCTTTGCAAAGGGTGTGCCTACTTTTGAAGCTATGAATATTGAACATTGTAGCTTGAATATTGTAAACCAAATTTAAATATTATTGTTTGCCCAGGTCTGCTCTCGAAGTCCTACAGCCATGAACCAATGCACTGTGAAGGTGTGGGCTCTCTTTTGCTGAAACGGACCTACAAGATAGGCATGATACTCACAAAGAAGGCAACAGAAAGAGAAAGAGAAAGAGAGAGACCTACAGGAGGAGAGAGCAAACAAATAAGAACGATTAAGGCCAGAATTGAAAAGAGAAAGAAAGTACTTGGGGGAGAATTGTGAGTGGGTCTGTGAAGGAGGAAGTTGTGGAAGAGAAGTGAAAAGAGATAGAATAGAGTGCAGTAGAAACCCAACTAACAGGATGGCAGGGATAAGGGAGGTGAAGGCATGTGTTCCTGAGACCTGGCTAAGCATGGATTGATACTGAAACAAAGTGCACAAGGCTGTCCCTTTAAGCACGGCTTTTACCTTTAATAAATACCTTTGCTACAGATGCCTTCTTGTCTTAGAGAGAAAAAAAACATCTCTTTGTACAGCTTTTTAGCTTTTCCATTTTCAGAGGTAGTGTGCCAGTTCATTAGAGCCAAACAAATCTGCATAGTGTAGCTCTGTCAGAATGTGAAGTGTTTTAGAGTAGACAAGCTAGAGAACAAGAGCTTTTAGGAAGTAAAAATAGATACAGTTTTAAAAGATTGGATTTGAAATCCCATTGCGCCTCCCCACGTCCCCAGAAGCTCAGATGCTTTCATCAACAGTCAGAACTTGAGAAAAATGGAGACTAGAAAAAACACATCCGTAATAACAGTTGAAAACGATTTATGTGACACATTTCTGTGCCGGGGAAACATTGATCGCGGGAGATGGGGCATAATTGTTTGGTGAATGCATTTGGAGATAGTTGTTTAACAAGTTTGTTATCGATGTTTTTTTTCAAACAGTGTCGCCAATTTTCTGTAACAATATATGTGAAAATGAATGGCCGACAGAAAAAAAAAAGACTCAAATCTTGCCTTTGTGTGGCGAGTATACTGCAGGATTGACAGAACAATCAGGGCACATGTGTTTGCTTTCTTATTTTAATGTTTCCACTGTGTTCACTGCATCTCCCCTTCCTTGCACTGGCCTCTCCTCTCCCCCCTTCTCTTCTTCATGTCTCTCGTTCTCTCTTTATCTATGTGTTAATAAATCTCTGTACTTGGACCGTCCAAGGGAATGTCTGCCTTGTTATTGTTACTCGGAGAGGAAAACTTATGTTGGTGCATAACCAGATAAGGGGAGGGTGTGTGTATGTGTACATGTGTGTATACACACATCTACGCAACCACTGCCTTTGCTTATAATAACCATGACAAAGGGAGTTGGGAATGAACCAGGCACAATCCCTGAATGTGACAATGATTTACTGCTGAACCACTACAACAATATATTCTTATAGAAATTTTAATTAAATGTGTTTTCCTTCCAACTATCAGAAGGTGCAAGCAATGATCTGGCAACCAATCAATCAATGGCTACAATACCACGGCTTGTAAACTGTTAGAGAACCAATATTTTAACGTTTCTGCTCTTGCGTTCCGCCACAAACATAACATTCCTAAACCCGTTAGAACAAAATAAAAAAAAGTTATTACCGTTCTTTTTTTGCATTTGTGTATGCAATATGCTTAAAACACATTATCACTTATGTCTGCTGCTGTTAACACGAATATCCACGTCACATAATTAGAACTTTAATGATCCATGAATTGTGCAGGCTAGTAGTTATTGAGACTGAGATTGCGCATTGATAAATTGATGAAGGCACACTGAGAGGTGTAGCTCCAAAGACATTTGGGATTTTGGAGGTAAGACAGAAATAATATTTGAAGACAAATTCACCTTCTTGTTAAATATTACACGGAGCAAAATCTATTTAATTAGATGTAATTAATCAATTAATCTCAATACAATTCATTAAGTTATTATTTTAGCCATCCCTATTGTATGACATGGACTTGCATTAACTAACTTAAGCAATAACTAATTCAGTGTGCCTTTGATTTTTGTTGTTGCATGGATGTGTTACCTCCACCCTAAAGGGGTTTTCACATGATCCGTGCAAAGCTAAGTTAAGTTAGGCGCGACCCCATCACATGATCAGCGTCAGCACCAGGAGAATTACATTACATTCATTACATTCACACTGTCGAGTTTTTAAAATGACAGCATTCAGGAAATAATAGAGTGGAGTTCAATTTCCACCAGTCACACTGATCAGTTTAGGGCCATTATAACACATTGAATTATTTTCTGCCATCCAGCAAAGAATGCCCCCCCCATAAAAAATGTGGATGAATACTGGGAAAGGAATAGCCTTGTGTGTTCTTAATCACATATGTATCATTATTAACATCAACACCTCCCTGTCTGCCATTATCATCGCTATTATCACCACCATCACAATGCATAACATCACCACCTCCACTACTGTCATCATCATCACCCTCAGTACCATGACTGTCATTGGACATTAGCTCTAAGCTAGCACATTTTCCCTAGTTTTGAATGTATTACTTCTCATCTTGACACTTTCAAACAGAATCGTTTTTCAAATTGTACTGGCCCTTGGGAGAATGGTTTTTGTGTCCTAACAGTAAATGAGATACTATGTAAGGCTAGGAAATGCTGCACTGTTCTGCCTCATTTCAAGCATCATTTCAAAGCTGTATCCATAACTGCATGAATTCATACATTCACAGATACATAAAAATAGAAAAATAAAAATACACACAGTAGGTAGCTCTAGCCAATCTATTCCACAAGACGTATTGTTACCAAGCTTATTAGGGATCTAGTTCTTCCTTGCTTTCTTCAGTTATTTTTAGGTGCTTGGGAGCATCTCTATAATAGTTCTAGTATAATAGCTCTGTGTGATCATTGGTTGGTTGGTTGGTTTGTGCATAATGCCTTTTGCAATACGCAGTGCTTTGAGGAATGATGGTTTGCACACTGTAGACCATGCAAAGCCCTGCATATCAGAAATGCAGTGTGTGCTCATACACCAGTAGAAGTCACACAAGCATGATGGTTGGTGTGCGATACAGTACCAGGAAGTAATTCAGTGCTTTTGTAATTGTGATGTGGTTAAGCCAATGCATGAATTCAATATTTTGCTCATCCATTCTCTTCTCACTTCATCCCCCAGGGATCAATAAAGTATCTATCTCTATGCATATCCCCCACCCCACCTTACCAACTGAGCACCTAGAAAGTGCTAGAGTAGTTGATATTCTTATTTATGTATGCTATATTGGAGAACATTTTTCAGACAGCACTTGTTTTTTTGTATTCACTGTATAAAAGCCATAAAACCCCCGAGAATGTTTCAATTTTGGGTCCTTCGGCAATGCTGAACCCTCTTGTCACACATGCCTAGAAAATGCACGAGAGCGCCTTCTAACAATGCCCTATAAGGCATTATTGTATCTTAATGTATGGTATACTGCACTAAAGTACATATCTCCAAGAAATATAATCAATGGCATCTGTTCATTCAAACCACTGATGGGAAGGCTTACAAAGCTGCCATTTGTACATCTCTGTGTGTGTGCCAGACTATATCAATGTACCATTTATCACTAAGGGTCAAAACTGCCATGCACAAGAAGGACAGAGTGGAAGGCCAGAGCCACACAGCCACTGTAGGGACTTCAAATAAGGTTACTACTAATTAATACCAAGTGTCAACGAGGTGACTGTGTCTGTGTGTGTGTATGTGTGTGTGTGTGTGTGTGTGTGTGTGTGTGTGTGTGTGTGTGTGTGTGTGTGTGTGTGTGTGTGTGTGTGTGTGTGTGTGTGTAGGAATGAGAGTGAGTTTAATTATGACCTAGCTGTTGCTACTCACTGATAAATCTAAAGCAGGCTAAAGGAGGACATAGTGAAGTGATAATGAAATAGAAACTATCAAAAAAGATTGAAAATCTTGGTGTTGCACCTGCCTTGTGCCCACTATTTTATTATTTGCCATATATTATTATTTATTTGGGTTAGATCTACTTAAAGTATGACATTTGGTGGATCCAAAGTCCTTCACGGTACCATGATTGCAAACACCTTTAGCATGGGTGGCACCAATGGGAATCCAACCCTTAACCCTGGCAGTGTTAGTGGCACTACACACAGAGGTTACTGTGTTTATTATGTGCTGAGGAAGTTTCATGGTCCTAGAGACAATGAAACCCTCTCAACTTTTTGTAGAATTTCAAAATTGCAAGGCTTTTCTTTCGTAAGTTTTGGTGATTTATTTTTTTGAACAAACAGCAGTGTGTTCATAATTTCCAGACCAGGATATTTTACAGAGTGACTTTATGTGTGTGCATGCATGCATGCATTGGGGAAATGATGTAGTGTAAAATCTATTGTGTGTAATGGGCTGTCAGCCTGGAGTAAATGAGAGTAGCTGAGATGGATTCTGTATATGGTTATTAGGTGGTCTATTCAGGCGAAAGTGGGATGGAAAGAAAGAAAGATAGCTTCAAAGAAAAAGGCCTCATAAACACTTGAGCTGTAGAACGCTTTTTGAGAACAATTTTGTCTTTCTAGGCAATGTAACAATATTTCACTTTGAATCAGCATTTCAAAAGCTCATCCTCTATCCCGTCATGTCGGCTCACCGGCGTTGCATTACAACAATTCTCTGACAGAATAAATGTATCTGGAGAGTTTGGTTTATAAAAATGCACTAACAAATCCCTGTTTTGTTAATGCATGCAAAGACTCGCAACTCAGAAAGCAAAGTGGAAAAACATTTGAATAGTGACTCCCATGCCTGCCACCTTGACAACACTGCTGTAATTGCACTGTCAATGCCAGTGCTCAACATTCTGATTTTGGTCTGGTTTCATGGATTTTGCACCTGGTGTACAGTCACAGGAATGTTTTGTAAACCGTTAAACTAAAACATTCCCTAAATAAAACCCTTCAAAACGTATGTTTACCGAGGACAGAGAGAGGGCACAATAAAGAGAAGGATAGGAAGAAGGGGACATAAAGAGTCGTGTAAGTCTGAGCCTAAGCTTTCTTCTTGTAACTTAACAAGTAGACTAAACACATGATGTAGGCTTAGTGGTGTTTCACAGTTTCAGCTTGCCCAAACATTGTTATGCCATCCCTGCTCCACTAAATCTCCCTCTCAGGATCATTAGTGCAAAGGATGAATTCCTCATTATATAAGAATGTTTAAATACACATGTACACAAACACAAACATGCTGATGAATGCAAAATTTGCACACCCATATACAGACCCCCCCATACACACAAACAAACACACACACAAACCATTAATTCACCCTCTACGCCAGCATTGTTCATTTCCTGTTACCTGTGTGTCATTATTCAAAACCACATGATATCATTCAGCATCATGAAAGACCATTAGATCATTATGATCCTATAAGAGGTTGTTAAGCCTCAGAACAATAGGCCATTATTCAAAGGTAAACAACCCCACATAATAATGATGCAGAGAGAAAGAGGTACAAAACATTAGAGAGGGAATGACAGAAAGACAGAGAAAGACAGAAAGCAAAAGAAAGGGGGAGTGAAGATCCAACAAATCACATACTGCCTATTTTTTATCCTTGATTAAGAGGCTCTATACAAATCATTTATATTATTTACTGTGGGGCCAAATCGATGAGCTCTCACCAACTCAGGAAAATTACACCCCATGCAGGGAACAAAGCATTACTTCGCCTTGAACGAATAAGGTAATCATTCCCCTGAATCAATCCAATCGGCTATTTTTCGTTTGAGGCATTATGAGTTCTTCAATCTTTGAACTGCATTAGTCTTACAATGGAATAACAACTCAATTTAAGAATTCACAAATGTTATTGCTATGACCTGAGGCAGTCCAATTTATTTTGAGCTTAAACAAATGGCAAAGTTAGAAAAGAGAAAAGTAATATTCTGTATATGTGGTGTTCGGCATGGAAAATGAGCACCACCTTTCAGCCACCAGCCACATGCTAGTGAATTTTGGTTGTGGGTGGTAGGTTTCCTCTTCTCTACCAGCCACTCTGGCAGGTAACTAACAATCATTTGGAGATCCTATTCTGGTGAACGTTAGGCTTTACTATAGCGACTGTGGCTTTTAGTGATGTGGTGACTAATAGGCAGCCTGGAGTTATCATTGCTATCTCCACCAATTCATTTTGGATGAGCTGTACATTTGGTTGTGAAACCACATTTTAGGGGGTGAACAAAAAGAACATTTGTTTGAACCACAAACTGGCACACTGAGTGTCCATATATATGGAGTGTGCATATATGTGTATATATATATATATATATATATATATATATATATATATATATATGAGTGTCCATATATTCAGAGCAAATAAAATCCTTGACAATGACAGTAAATGGTATCAAAATATCTATTTACTAGCAAGATAGCTGCCAGCAGTCAAGAACAGAAAGAAAATCTCTGTAAGTCAGTGGTGTCCAATTATCCCTCCTCTCTGGTTGAAGGTGTGTTAATCAGTGAAATCACCTGGTGTAGTCTTTGGTTGGAGTGAAAACCTGCATACTCTCGGCCCTCCATGGCACATGATTGGACACCACTGCTGTAAGTCTTTGCAACAGACTATATGTTTGCTTGGATGGAGAAAAAATGTGCATTTTACAATATTCTATTGACATATTGCATCTTCTCATCAAAACTGTTATCTGAACTGTATATACATATTTCTGTTTTACACTCTGCCCCAATGGAAACCAGAATACTCTCTAAGCAAATAGTCAGATTGCATTTACAAACACACCCTTTGATGTGGGAGACAGCTGTGAATGTTCACTGATACAGACAAACCTATCCTAGGGCGTAGAAGTAACTTGATATGATTGCAGTACTTCAGTGGTATTCCCCATTAAGCTTCCATTCAAGCTATTCCCTTATTCTGTCAGATCAGTGGCTTAATGGTTAGACTGTCTGCCCTGGTACTGGAAGGTATGAAGTGACTGACTTGACTTAAGAAAATAGGGCATGATATCTGTCTGCTTGGCAGTCAGCATGGGATAGATAAATTAGGGTTAAGCTCCTGCAACAGATCTTAGTACAGCCCAGCTATGTCCTGCTGTTGTGTACCAAGATGCACACCATACAAACATCAGAAACCGGACAACAATGACCTAGTAAATTAGCTTAACCTTTTGGTCAATTTCCTTGTTCAATCTGGTTTGTCTCTGTTGTCTGACATTGTTTTCATTGTTTCCCACCCCGAGTGTTAAAAATGGCCAACATAAAAATAAGGTCTATGGACTTGGCTCCTATGTCCAGGGATGTATGTTTGTGCACTGAACCTGCATCATGCTACAGAAACAGGAGATAAACCCATTCTGGCAGATGGGTTTATTTCCATAACCTGAACTCCAACAAAATAATGCCAGCCTCTAATGGTTTCCTCATTAGTTTATATCAAACAAAAACGCTCATTTCTTGCTCCGTATAATCTGCAGCCTAACAACAGCTTTCTTGCCTTCCTCCTCCTATAAGCTGCACTACAACTCCCCATCAGTGTTTGAGCTAAAAGAGTCAAGGCATGGGGGAACCCAGTCTGTGTGAAGTAAAGGATGTTCTTACTGTGCTGTACAGTGGGAGAGCCTAAGGGCAGTACAACCATAAAACATTTATAAGGCCTTCCCTTACACTTGGGTTCCACTTCAAAACAAGCCAATTGATCACAATTTGTGAAATTATTGCACATCTAATTCACAAGTCATGATACAAAGTGAGATTATATTTGAAAAGAAAAAAGACAGGTCAAACATATGTTTTCATTTAATTTCATCTTTTTGTTTAAAATTGCAAAGTTTGCATTTGTAATGCAAGTATGTAAACACACAAAATTATTTTTTAGTGAGGCTGGATTAAAATTTGATGTCAGGCTATATTAGACACAATCACCCATAAAGGTCAGTCAGTCAGTCAAGTCTCTGACATGCTATTGTGCCTTAAAACTATGCTCAAAATCCACACACGCACGCACACGCATATGCACACGCACACGCATATGCACATGCACACACACACACACACACACACGTCTGCTGTGACTAAGTGGCCCAGCTAGCTTCTGTATGAGCTAATGTTTAGTTAGACAGTGCCAGTCAGCCATTCTGTAGCATCCAATCTCATACTGACCTAGAACCAGAATAGGAATAGTTACTGCAGTGTTTAGAGTCTACCTTCACTTTTAGTGATAGTTAGACTGGTGGGGCAGCAGCGAGTGGAAAAAACCTAAGACAGGGTAAAACAGTATATATTTGGATTTGCTGTGTGGTGAATGGACTACAGCACTTAAAGTGTGTTTGGCTTTTATTCACAGATATTAGATAAACAGCCTCAAAAGTGGACACATCGCTTACAAGATGAGATAAATAAAGCACTCCTACTATTTTTGCAATGTATTTGACTACAACTTGGCACAATTCTGAAGAAGATACAGCTCAAAAAGAGTGGGAAGGGAGAGTGTACAGAGGGACGGGTCAGGGAGCTTGCATTTTTGCCTATATGCATAAATTGACATGAGAGGGGAGCAGATAAAAGTGACAGGAAAGATTAAGGATAGCAGGTGTTTCCTACTACTGCCTCCTGGCTTGGTGCTCTGCCAATAAATATTTGCCTTCCAAAATGTGAAAAACAACAAAACAAAACTTCAGTTACAGCTCCTTTTTTTGGCAAGGAATAAAGGAAAGAGTGCTTTCTCAGTATAAGAAAAGTAAGAAGAAGAAGAGAAGAGACGAGAGAATGGATAGTTGGCAACACTGCTTGCAAGATAAGGCAAAACCAAGTATTAAATTACTACTTCTGAAAAGCTTGCCAGTCAGAAAGCTTGTTGTGTTTGTGTCACAGAGTTTATACTGGATGTGTATGAAATTAATTAACAACCGCTGCTCAAACGTCCACGCCAGAACTCCCATTACCGACACAACAGAGATCTTGTCAAGCGCTCTGGCTTCCCTTTACACACATCCTGTTGCTGCAACACCCTTCTCTAATGACTAAACGCAAATACAGAACTTGCAAGGGAAGAACAGCCATTTTCATTTAAATCAACAGTCTAGGATGGTAATTTGGCAAGAATGGTAATTACATGGCTGCACTGAACACACTATCGGACTAACTTTCTGTGTCTCATGCACTGTTCACACATGAAATAGTCCACATTTCCATGAAATCAATGTTAAACGTCTAGATACAGACAATGGCGTGCATAAGAAAGGTATGTGTAAATGTTAAGCGTCTAGATACAGACAATGGCGTGCATAAGAAAGGTATGTGTAAATGTTAAACGTCTAGATACAGACAATGGCGTGCATAAGAAAGGTATGTGTAAATGTTAAACGTCTAGATACAGACAATGGCGTGCATAAGAAAGGCATGTGTAAATGTTAAACGTCTAGATACAGACTATAGCGTGCATAAGAAAGGTATGTGTAAATGTTAAACTACTGGACCAGAATTGTTTGTTGACCAAGCTAGCATGCTGGTCCCTTGTCAGTTCTTGAATTGTTTACCACTCCAAATTGTAAATCAACCTCATAATCTACAGACCTTGCAAGAGACCAAAAAGTACCATCTCCATCTAATCAAGTTCTGTGTTCGATGCTGTGACATCCAGCATTGGTACTGTAAGGCTCTAATGAGCAGACAGCTAACATCACTGATGCTCTACTGAGTAGCAATTAGGCTGACACAGCACTTGCCGCTTCATTTCCTTATTATTCCACACATCTGCCTAACAACCAGCATCCTTCATCACGGTGGCAACACTGTGTTGTCAGAAACTGCAAAAGGTCAAGACTTTTACGAGACAGCTGAAAAGAAGCTTGTATTTCTGACCTTTTCATAGGTTACATGCAACCATGGGTCATGAGCTTATTATGCATATGACTCTCCATGTAAACATTCTATTCAAGTGAGAAAAAGGAAAACAACAAACCAGAGTCACCAGATTTTGACATGATAACAGAAACAGTAAGTGGTTCAATCAATCGCTGAATACCAAAAAAAAACAAACGTATCCTTGGGTTGCAGGTTCTTATATTTAGAAACAAAAGCACGGGGAATCTTTTTCCCAAATAGAGGTACAATCTTTCAGGCTTCATCAAAAGTGTAACTTTGAATACTAGGAGGCTCTGTTTGTCCTAAATTACAAGCAATTACCTTAGCCTGTTTTAACTTCCCAGCATGATAAATAAAGCCCACCTCAAGTGCACTAATATTTTGTCCAGTTCTGATCTGTTTCCACTGTTTGCTAGTCCAGCTACAAGTCAAGGAAGACTCTAAATACCAGTCTGCACCTTCAGTAGTAGGGGAAACTGAAGCCTTTAAATAAACAGACTATGTTCGTAGAAACGTACTATCGTTATACGATCATATCTGATCGTGAATGAGGCCCAATATCTTCCTCTCATTCGCTTACACATGCAGACACACACACAAACAAACACATTCACATTGTGCACAAACCATGCATCAACCTCCATGGCTTTGTCATTCATTTCCTCTGCTTGTGTGCATTACTATTCAAGCTCATGAAGGTTATCACACCCCCCCCCCCCCCCCCCCACCCTAAAAGAAAAGTGATCTAAAAACTCTGGATAAGATAACACAGAAAACAAACACTGAATAACAATAGCACAGACCAGATGCGTGCGACTGATAGAGTAGACTATCTTAGCAGCAAAGCCCAAATTTATCCGGATTTGGCTGGTGGCTAGTGTTCATTTTCAAGTTTTCACTCCTATCAAATTCGTAGTTACAGTAACAAAAAGTAATGCACCATAATTTTGTATGGTATTCTATGAATCAAGTCAAAAAGGAGGCGGTGCTCAAGTGACTGAAACAAGCAGTAGTTTGACATTGAAATAGCAAGGTGGAGAGTAAAAGGTTGAGTTATGCTTCTGCAAAGATGCACGTTAAACGCGTCTGTGTAGCTATGCAGTGATTTTTGGGTTTATGGGTTACCGTAGCCTGCAGATGCTCGCCGACGGGTCGACACACACGCCACCAAAGTATGACCGGTAGCATTGGGAGTTGGGCCAAGAACCCAAAATCGAACTAATACAAAGTACCAAAGCATTTAAACAGAGAATAGCCATGGAGCAGTTTGAGGAGCGACTCTCAGATGAGTTTTGCAAAAAAAGAAACAAATCCACTACAATGCAATGAGCACATCTCTTTGTTTACACTTTTACCAGGGGTGGAAACGGGTTTCCGTATCTGGATTCTTCTTCATTTTCTGTACTGTTAGTTTTAGTAAATGCCACACTACCCCCTAGTGCACGTGTTAACGCTACGTGCAAGTATGTTGACAAACACCCATTTGGAAGTCTGCGGGGGACACCCGTGCATGTCTGCAGACTCACAGACGCAGAAGCATATCGCTGCTTATTTATTTACAATTAATAAAGCTGAAGAACCCAGCGACAAGACATATGGTTGTTAATGGACAAAAACTGGCCATTGTTGGTATCAAACCTGTTACTGCTCAGTTATGGGACAGCCACTACGTCAGCCTGCCACCTTTCAAATTCAGATTCTGGAAAGTGAGGGTGGATTTGTATTAGCTGGGTCTAAGAAATATGGGCTAGAGGCCTGGTAAAAATTCCACAATTGGATAGTAACGATGTTTTTCACGGGACCATGGTAAACCTCTATTTAGCTCTTCCAGGCACCATTAACAAGGAATGCCCATCTGATCCCCCGCACCCTCCTTCCTTTCTCTCTACTAAAATGTTTCTTATCAATTATTCATAGAGCCACAAAGTAAATAAAAGCAGGAAACAGATGCAGCCCCATCTCTATCACTCACTCTCCTCCTCTCCCACTGTAAACAGAATTGTTAAAAAACTAAACAAGAAAAAAACATTTGAGTATTTTGTTGCCACATGAGGTAAAATATTTATGTTCCTTTCTTTGAAAAGTATAGACATAGTCAGAGTGCAGAAATGAAGAAATTAATATTCAGATTTTGTGTGTGGAAATGTGTTGCTTCCAACTAATACTACCGCAATGTCTGTGTGTGTTTCTGTGTTCATGCATGAATGGGTTCAGATACAACAACCCTCCTGCTGAGTGCAGGTTAGTAGTCATGAAGGAAATGCCAACAATCCTCAATCCTCAATCAATCGAAAAACACCTGGTGTTGATGATAGCAACTACATTTTAGTGTCAGAGAGAGAGAGTGAGTGTGTATGTGTGGGTGGGTGTGTGTCTGCCTCTTCTCTCATCACTCTACAATACCAGAAAATGTACCACATCTAGTTTATTGGACTTGAAATACAAGCAATTGAAATAATACCTTGACAACGATAACAGTGTTCTGTTATACACTGAGTACAATACACAAGGAATATTTGCTTTTTCCTTGTAATGGTAAAAGCTTTGAGGGGCGTCCTGGTGGTTCAGCGGTTTAAGGTGCATTCCATGTAACTGTGATGTCCTGGGTTTAAATCCATCCGGAAAAAATTATCTTTAAAAAAAAGATTGTTTTGGAAGAAAAATCGAGACTCAATTCAGAGTTGAAGTAAAAGCTAAAAACCATATCAATTGCAGCCCCACTTAGTCTCAGACTGATTAAAATACATGGTATTTTACCACCACAGAATCCTGCTGTACCCAACACATGGTTAATTGTATAATGTTTCATGTTAATTTGATGTTAAATCAATAATTGAATAACAATGATGTCGATGTTGAATCAATGTCAGTTGTATTGATGCCTTAGCACTGATTCTACATTAGTTTGCTATCTGGAAAATGACTTTGCAAAAATGTCTTTGTTCCAAAGGTGTAAAACTCAAACTGGTTCTAAGAGGAATATACGCACACGCACACGCACGCGCACGCACGCGCACACGCACACGCACACGCACACACACACACACACACACACACACACACACACACACACACACACACACACACACACACACACACACACACACACACACACACACACACACACACACACACACACACACACACACACACACACACACACACACACAAAACTGGCACCAGTAGCCATAGTAATTACACCTGGGCCAAATTACTATTTGATACTGACTCAGTTATTTTCTGTGATTACTTGGTTTTGTCTGGCACAAAGTAATTAATTACATTACCGCTGAAAGTGCAGGTCCTTCAAATTTTATGCTGCATGCTGGCAGTGGCACACGCTTAATAGTGAATTAAATTAATTTCAGACAGGAAATAAATCATTGAATTACATCAATTAGTAATGTAATTAATGAGTTTCTACATGATTAAATATCAGTGCTCATTTAACATGTTAAGCCATTTTCTGGGTCCATCTGTGCAGTGCATCGCAGAGGCCACTTACTGTGCCAAACTCACATGGCAGTCTAATTCCATCCCCAGGCAAGTGACATGCTCATGATGACACATGAGCAGACACCCACACATGCATGTATATATATATATATGTATATACTGTATATATTTAAAATACCATGTAAAATATGGGGGCACGCGCACACAAATACAGGGACACAGAAACACACACACACACACACACACAGCAATATGAGGCTAGTGATCTGTGATGAAGCCACCTGATGCTGTGTAAACGGTGAGAATAGAACACCTAGAGTCTAATAAAATTGTATTTAACACCAAAATAAAGTATCGTTGAGAGCTAGGAAAGCTGAACTGGACTAGTGAAGCATATCCAAAGTAATCTGTGGATGTAATTTTTTCTATTTCTTTCAATATCCTGTTTTCCCAATCCTGTTTATCTGATCCACCTCTTCATCCCCCTCCCCGTCTCTTTCCTAATCCTCATCCCTCCCTTCCTTCTTGCTTCTCTCCCCCTTTCCCTCCCACACGCTCATATCTTCTACATCCCTCTCCAAACTGAACCTCCCTCACCCACTCCTACCTTGTGTTCTCTCTTTATGTCATTTGGTCGTTTTTCTCTCTCAGATCTATCCTCCTACCTTATACCTCATACCTCCATGCTAAATCTCTCCCTCCCTCTCTTTCAATAATCCTCACTGTCTCTCTTTCCCCATCCACTCCTTCTCCTACTACCTTGTCTACTCCTACTACCTCCTACTACCTTGTCTCACAAAGCCTTGCTCTCAACTGCTTTTCCCCTCTGTTTGACTCTGTCCATCTCTTATTTTCTCTTCTTTCTTTCTAGATCCATTTTTGTACCCTCTATCTTATACCGGTACCCTAAGCCCCCAGCCTTCTTTCTCCAATCCCTCATCTTTCCTCTTTCACTCGTTTTTCTCTCTCTCTCTCATTTTCCCCAGAACTTCCTCTTCACCCTGACTGTCGGCCTCTCCTCCCCCAGCCAGGCGTGATTTAGGCCACTCTTTCGTTTCCACGGTAACAGAAGACCATCAGGAAGACAGGAAATCTGGTCCTGAATCAACAATGACATAAACACAAGCACACACAACCATGCACAGATGTACACACGGTGACACAAACATGCATGAGTACATATGTACATCTGCATCAACCTGCAAATGTGAAGGACAGATGGAAGATGGAATTGCTGCAGCATTACAGGGACTAGTGAGTTAAAAGACATGGGGAAGAGTTTGGAGCATAAACTGATTGAGGTATGTGGACTGTATGAACACGGGGCATTTGAATTGTTTCTGAGTAATTTAGGTTATTTTTTGTCATTAAAAAAGAACATGAGAGGTGATGCGAGCGTGGTGTACACCACCCTGCTGCCCTACTACTGGAGCGGTTAAATGAAGGTTCAACAAATGATTGGTGGAAAATAATGTCAAAGTCTTGCACAAACACTGTGTTTCCAATTTTACCCTTTTTACGTATTAACTGTCATTTCTAGCTGGCATTGTGTCCTAGGTATGTCAGCTATCTTGACCTTTGTAGGACACTGATGATACAATATTATGAGAACTGTATTCATACAGTATACATACGCATGGCTATAGCTACACTGCTAGCAAAAATTTGCATCACTGACAGCACATCGTTTGTATAGAAATGTTATCAATGTCTGTCTATAACAAAGAATAAGTATGAAGAGAGAGGTGATAGTGTCGTGTTAAATGGTGATTATTTATACATGCAAGAATTTGAATTGACTTAATATAATATATATTAGGAAGAATGAGAGAGTGTGGTTGCACTGGAACAATTATATACATAAATTAGGGCTGTCAAACGATTACAATTTTTAATCAGATTAATCACAGGGCCGCTGTGGATTAATTTAGATTAATCACGATTAATACCCATTCATTATTAATTATGTTTCATTTTGTGGGGGCAAAAAGACTCATGACAGAAGGCGATATATACACTTAACATGTGTTTTATTTAAACTATAGAACAGATATGGTGTCCAGATATCAGATATCAGATATAAAAATAATAATAAAACATACCAACCACACCATATTTAACAACCACATTTTTTCTTAATCAAACAAATATCCATATTAATGTGGCCCTCATACTCATCTTTTAGCCCGCTGCTGAGACAGACTAACTTGTTTTCATTACCGGAGTGTAGAGCTGACCGCTTCTTATGTACAATGTTACCTGCGACTGAGAACAGTCTCTCACACGGAACGGTGGTTGCAGGAGTGGCGAGATATTTGCGAGCCAGCAGTGCCAGCTTGTCATGGGCTGTGTGCAAACTACTTTATGTCGGTCGATTGTCCCGTGTTGGGTTTTTTTGTACTCAAACTTCCCATCGAGAGGGCCAATATGTTGTTTAGAGTCGTCCATCTTTATCGAGTTGGTTCTGCCGCCAGATAGCGTTGGAGCACCAATCCGCACCAGTGAGTGGAATTGTGGGATTTTGAGTCATTACAATTTTTTATCAAATTAATCATGCAAATTAATTAATCTGGATTAACGCGTTAATTTTGACAGCCCTAATATAAATATATATATATATCTCAGAGTCCTGAAAAAACAGTTCAGTAACTAAAATATGGCTCATTTTCCAATTGAAACCCGTGTATTTTTGAAATCTTATGAAGCATTACAAGTGATTTGCCTTGGTCCTCAGGTCATGAAATGTTTTCAACATGCAAAGAAAAAATACCAGCTGTCAATTACATAAACAGATATTTTGCAGGACCGTGGAAATATGAACATCAGGACTGCCTTTGCCTGATGTACTGTAGAAGATGTAATTTAGATAAGTCGGGTAAGGACTGAAAGGGTCTAGGGGTTAAGTGAACAAGAAGAAATGTAATTGAAATGTGGTCTATTGCACTCAAATGTACAGCATATGAGTAAATAAATTATATTTACTATCTTATGGCTTGTTCTTTTGATTTCTCCACTTATTACATTTTACTTGTTCAAAAGGTCTGTAGTATGTGCATTAGAAAATGTATCTCTAAACTGAGTGTATTTGACTTGAGTCTTTACTCTCTTATATATGAATAAAGCAAGAATGCTTTCATTTTGTGAGCATCATCAAAAAAAGACACCATTGATTCCATGAGAAAAGTCAATACACACATCACTGCATATGCACTGTTGGGCATAAGTATTGGGACTGTAGAGTTGATATTAGATAACACTGATGGAGTAAAACATCAAATCAATCAGCATGTGTATTACAAGAAACACTTTTGCTCACAGAGTTCAACAGATACTTGTGTGTGTGTTTGTGTGTTTGATTGACTGGAATTATGTGCTGCAGTGCTGAGACAGACAGACAGAGAAGCAGTGAGCATGGGACGTAGGTCTGACAGCAAGACAAAACAAGATGGATGCCAGGATGCAGTTACATACAACACTACTGATGCTACTTTGCAGAACAGGGCAAGCCATGTCTATTAGACAGACAGACACATAGACATATTGGGCCTCATTCACAAAACGTGGTTACGATCAGATTGTAAAGCGTTTGTGGGAACGTTTCTACCAACATATTCATCATTGTGTTGGTCCTATGAGTGTTTGGAAACATGTGGAAATGTGTTTGTGTGTTTGGAATGATGCAGGAAGGCTCTTAGAACGGCTTATTCTTCATGAAAAATCTATTACAGGAGTGCCAACCTTCAACAACGACAAGATGCTTCAGTGGCCTTGTAGAAAAAAGAGACCTATTAGGCTGAAATGGCGTATTTGCCGAACTGTCCTCATTCATAACAACACAAGATTATCCAACTTGTAATGGGTTGATCACATGGACTGAACACCTTACAAATACAATAACAGTCCTACCATCTGATGAAGATGCAGCCTGGATTTGATCTGTGTCCAACTCCAATGCCGACTGGACACCCGACAGTGAGGTCTCTCCTATTATTAATTGATCCTCTGATCCATGTCAGATAGCAGCTCAGTGCCTGCTGTCCTCCTCCTGTGGCTGATAATACGCGTCTACTTCTCCTTATACTTTTTTGCAATCTAGTTTCATAACAAACCATTTCTTTCTTTACCTCAGCAATGGTGTGTGTTTCTGCTGAAACAGCATTGACAGCATTAATAATTTCTTGCCATGCTTTACTTTAATCAGTTCTTGTGACTCCACTGCTGAGTGTCCCCCCCCCCCCCCCCCGCCCCGTCTTGTGTCAAGTCAAGCTATACAGATCAATTTCCCTATATTGGTGTTGGTACATAGATCAATCCAAGGTATTGTGTTGAAAAGGTTGCTGGTCTGCTTTAATAAATGCTCTCACTCTTCATCACTCTCACAGGCTTAGACCTGTGATCAGATATATCCGCTATTGAGGCATGTAGTGAATTGTGTGTGTATGTGCAAATAATAGACATGTAATGTGTATACACAAGTATCTATGTGTCTGCATGTAGACAGACTTGCTAGTACAACATTGGCTGCTGTGAGTGTAATATATTTTTCTTGCAATATCTTCTGCATAGCAGCTGTAAACCTGTGCATATCTACCTTGTAGAGAATATTGGAGGGGATATGTTTAACACACAAATGCAACCTCTTCACACAAGCCAAACAAAAGCAAATATAGAAAAAGCCAAGATAAAAAGGGGACTGTTAAACAGTGTGGAACAGTGATTATATATATATAGTTTATATATATGATAGGTGGACGATAGTCAAGTCAAGCCAACTCAAATTTAATGGTATAGGAAAAACACCTATAAAACCTTTTAGTGGAAAAAAATGAAAGTAACCTTGGGAGAGGCTACTCAGAGGAGTATCTCCCTACCAGGACAACCAGGCATGCAATTGGTGGCGAGCAAAGTATACAGAATAAACACAATAAAGAAACTTGGGTGGAACATCCAGATCTGGTGTGGGGTGTCCCCAGCAGCTAGGTTAGCATTGTGGGGGACATCAACACTGCCAAGTCACAGCCATAGCCTAGATACAATAATAATATCACGGTATCATGAGACCAATCCCTTACCTGTGATGCCAAAGGTTCTGAAACATTGGACTATCATAATTATTAAAATGAATGGTCCAGTTGCAACATCGGGTTACATTTGTGGCATTAACATCCAATAAAAATGTGTCATAATGTCAAACACATGTAATTTGGTGGACAATTTTATCCAAAGTGCAAAAGAGTATCTTGAGTGCATCTGTTGTATATTATATGTTCTGATTAGGATTGTACATTCAGGATTGTGAATTGTTTCTAACATCATGACGACCACTGTGGAAAGTCTATGTTATTGCTTACTGGCTTTATTGTGACATTAATGTTTTTCATTAGCCCTTAATAGGTTTTTAAAGTCATAAAATAAAGCAAATCAAATCAAACTATCGTATACGCTGTCCTGATTCCTCTTATGATCATAATCTGGGTAGCAGAGGTATGAATCGTATCTGGTTATAATGAAAGCAGGTCAAGTAAAGGAGGCATTATGAACAAACAGATAATTAGTATGGCTAGTACAAGGTCTCTCCCCTTGCTCAATATTGGTTTCATCAACAGAGCAGGGAATAATAATTCACTCACTATGCAGACAGCCTGCAGCTAATCAAGTATGTATGTGCATGGAAGTGCTCTTCAAATTGCACAATGTATGCATGTGTGCATACAGTGCATGCATACAGTGTACACATGTGAGTGCACATTGCAAGTATGAATACAGTGTGTGTGTGTGTGTGTGTGTGTGTGTGTGTGTGTGTGTGTGTGTGTGTGCGCGCGCGTGTGTGTGCGCGTATGTGTGTGTGCATGCTTTGGATAAAAGCGTCTGCTAAATGACTGTAATGTAATGTAATGCATGCATCCACCTCACTCTCAGCTTTAACTCATTATGTAGCCCCCGATAACAGCATGCTATCTAAATAGTTTGATACTTGATGAATTGGTGGAGCATAACAATAGATGGGAACTTTTCAAAGGGCTTCTTCAAAACATGTACTCAGTGAAACTAAGGCAGTCTGGCTTTTCAATATGCCTCCCAAATTATGTTATCTAACATGTGTTATCTGGACAACTGCTATCAGTTTTTGACATACTTTAGCCTATAATAACCTTGGCAGAAAATTTTTTGACAGGTAATCAGTCTGTTATGATATTACTTTCTCGTGAAAAATTGGGGGGTTAAAGACATTAGACTGTACATACTGTAGCAGTCTACATAAACACGTACAACATTCTATCACAATGTCAACAACATCCAACCCCTCCAAACATGGAGACATTCGCTGACAAAACCATTTACCATCCCAGACCCAGTGGGATATGACTACAATACTGCCAACAGAGAGGGATCAGTAGCAAAGTAGCTATTGCACAAAGCAATAACAATTGCAGTGGGCTAGGTTTATGTAGTGGAAAAACAACATCCCCAGAGCCCAAACCTCTCATGGTCCAAATCTTCAATCTTCTAAGCTAATTAGCCCTGGTCTTAATCTAATCTCTGGATGGCTGTGAGCTGCTTCTGATGTCTTTCAGCCCACGGTAATGGACAATAATTAGCACCATTGATTTTCTACACTATGGAGGAGGCTGTTAATAGGAGTGATGTGAACGAAGGAAAAGGGGAATGGAGAAATGGGAGAGATGGACAGATGAAAACTACTGTAAAGATAACCATAATAAAGAAAAATCACTGTGATTTTCTACACAGTGGAAGAGGAGGCTGAAAGGGCAGCTGTTAAAAGGACACTGCAAAAAGGAGGGATGAAGAGATAAGTGGACTGAGTGAAGGAACGTTATTGCAAGATTTTCTACACTCTACAATGACAAAAATAAGCGCCATTGATTTTCTGCGGATCAGAAGAAGGGAAGCTGTTAAAAGGACCATTCTGAAGATAGGAAAGGAGGAAGGGATCAAGTGAGGAGGAACAAGAGGGATAGGGTTTACAAAATTGATGAAGAGGAGGGATGGAGGGATGGGGAGAAGGAGGAATGAGTAAGCTACTGTTGAGTTTTTGACACCGAAGAATGAGACAAATATTTGCCAGTGCAAAAATGTCAAATATGCAGTTACATGGGGGTCAACAGGAACATTAACAAATTTGCTTTTTAAACATTTGTTTTTACTTTTTTGCAGGGCATTGCCACTATCTCAGCCAGAGTGTGGCAGTCTAGTCGTGCTCCAACTAAATGGAACATTGCCTAACTGATTTATTCCATGTAAACACTTCAACACCCACCAATGGCCAAAACCTATTAGTACGCAGGCTCCATGTTAGACTGAGGCTATTCAGAGTGCACCATGTTTTGTGTGCTATACTTTGGTATATGAAAAAAGGATGGAAAAGAACACACACCCAAACAACATGTCCAAGAGAGTAAATTAATAATTCTAATGCAAACATTTCTCTCCATTCAATTATAAAGATTTAGACCCACATCACCAATGTACTTTGGCATTCATCTGGGTGTCCTATTGTAGTACACTAAAACACAACACAGCCCACATGACATGATTCATTGCTGCATTAATGTCTTACCCAGTATTTCAAGAAGTGTTTTCCGCACTGATTTTAATTTGTACAGCTTACAATGAGGAGAGGTGCATGACTTTATACACTGTCACTGGGCTTCATTTTGACTATTGCAAGTCCATCTTAATTCTGTTAGTTCTGCATCTTATTATCAGAAACTAAACCCAAACTGTAATATATCTTAACTAACACCATTTGGTTACTGCACTTGTAAATAAACTCACTTTTAAAATCCACTTTCAACAATTTATATTGTTTCGAAAGATTCACTTTCAGTAATTCCTCAAAAAAACAAACAACTAAGGCCAGTGTAACAACAGAAACTAAGGCACATTTCTGTCCTTACGATAAAACTGTTATGGGGTATGTAGTGAACTGAAAAAGACGTGTACAACAAAGAACAAAAAGAGACGTAATGTAATGGATGTCATGGATGGATGGATAAATGAACGAATAAAGAGAGAGGTAAAGAATGAATGAACTGATGAGTAATGGGCCTAGCAGGGCGTAATGTGAAGCCATGCTAACTATGCTAATGGCATGCAAGCTACTTGATCATCTGCTGCCTGGTGCCATGTGAGTTGGTCACCATGCCATGGTGTGTTTTCTCTCTCCTTTCCTTTAACACACAGGCACATATACCATCTTCATAGTTTGGAGGGATTCAAATTTTAAGTCAGGGTATATTACACAGCATCAACCATGAAAAGACACCATTAGCCTAATTGTCTGAAATGTGAAATGCAATGTAGAGGCTGGCAGAAGTTGCCGATGTTCTTGGCAATTGTCTTGTTTGTTTACGGTAATTGTACTAATGTCTCAGAATTAATGTAGCAATCATTTATTGACGTTATAATGCTCTAATGCCTTTAACCATATGTGCTCCCAGTGGGAACTGAAACTCTAACTTGGCAGTATGAGCCTCATCATCCGAGCTACACGGCACCACAGTAATGGCATCGATCCCTCAATTACAGGCATAGATAACTCCATCCAGGTACTTGTGGCATACAGCTAACTCACTGGTAGCACTGCTACCAGTCCTTTTTAATGCCTGTCAGTATTACAAAGTTATTCATTCTTTCAAATGATAGTCTGTTAACAGCAGCCTCAGCCAAATAATATGGCTAACATTGTGACAGACTAACAAAAACACAAAACTGATTTGCAGACAATCTGAACATTTCAGTGGTAAATCAGAGATGTGTACATCACTTGTGTGTCATCTTCTGTTTTATTTTTTTGTTTCCTCCGTGTTTATCTATAAGAGCCATCCTCCCATTACAAGAAGCACTGAGGCAGACTCCAGAGGACCACTAGCCATTATCATCTCTCCCCACTGCTCAACATCCCCTTCTCTCTCTGCTATACTGCAATTAGAAGTACCTTACATAACATAATCAATAGGCTGTAAGTTTACACTGCAGGGTCAAAGAACTAAGGATTACGCATTACTTTTGTACTGAATTTCCTCCATAAGAAAATGCATGTGACATTTTTGCCACTTATTGCTATAAGACATAGCTTGCTGGGCCATTTTAAACAGTGCTTTTAAACTTAGCTTAGAAATATTCTGAGTTTGCCTTGGCAAATGTTGCTAAGACACAATCACAAACTCATGAAAACTGTTAGGTCTGAAATCTGTATGATTCTAGCAATTGCCTTCAGTACCCCACATTTTGTGCTGCACTTAAAAGTGTAGTACCTATGAGTAAGTTCCATAGTAGTAAACGACAAGGTCATGGATAAATACACAATACACAGCTGAATGCAACTAGAAGGTGTGTGCTCTATTTATTCTGTATGGGTGCGCTTGATAAGCACATCAGCTCTAAATGCATAGAATGTAAATCGTTGCCTATACAGTAGATAAGGTTAACTATATCAGTCACTCAGTAATAATCAACGACAACAGATAACCCATACCGTTCCATCTATTTGACATAATCAGAGAGAAGACCTGAAGATAATGACCAGAGGATAAAAGTTTCTGGTTTTACTCAAGAGCCCTATTAAATACCAGTCAACATATTACCTGTTTAGTCTGCAAATCTACACCCTAACTCAGCTCCTCATTGTGAAGGTAGAAGGGAACTGACATTTTTAGATTTTTATGGTATTGATTATACTTATACCACTGTGATAAACTAAGGGTGGATTACATTTCTTGAAGATTCAAGTCCAAAGTTGCCATCCCAGCCAGTGTGCCACAAGAAGTTCCTGATTACTGTTATGAATGTATACATGATGGCAAAAATTGGGGTTGTTTAACAATTGATGCACACACATTTATGTTGGTATGGTATACATTTGTAAATCAACAGGAAAGGGGAGAGAAGGGGAGGGAGAGAAAGAGAAGAGAGAGAGAAACAAAGACAAAAAATGCAGAGAAAGAGAAGGTAAAAGAGCAAGAGATACATACGCATACACACTCACACACACACGTGTACATCAACGTACTCACACATGCATGCACGCACACGCTGACACACAAATGTCCACCCTTTTCTCCTGCTTTGACCGATCTGTCTCCAAAGATACCAATTAGGCTATAGAGAAGACAACCTCAGATATCTTACCTTAACTACCAGAGATGTCAAAAAATAAAAACAATCCCAAACTGTAACATCATTCATCATATTTCCCTCAACCCAACCAAGCACCAAACAACACCGCTTCAAAACAGCTCAACTTTTAAAAAAAACATCCAAGCATTAGGCAGTTAGACAGGTCCTATCTCTTTCTCCCCTCATTTGGCCTTACAATTATCAGAACAAATCATTTTCATCCTGCTTTTATGATCTTCCACTTCTTTATTACATCTTCTATTGCTGGCTGACACCTCGGGGGTCTTCTACGTACTTTTGTCCTACAATTGTATATCTGGAAGAGAGTATTTATAGCAAAGTGAAATGTCTTATGATTACATTCATGAATTGTATCTGCTGACTAATTGGTTACACCTGCTAACCTATATGTAGCCTTGGAAAATGTGCTTGGCCAGTAGCACTGATGATAGATAGTCTGAGGACTGAAATGTTTGTTGCTTTTAAACATTTTATTTTTGTTTCTGGCACACATCTAATTAAAGTAAGTTTGCATGTATCTCCGCTGATAAATAGAGGCATAAGTAAGAACAATTTATAAATGTATGATTATCTTGCCTGCCTGGTATTCGGGAACAACTTTTTCTCTTTATGATTACGTACATTTGGATAGTTCACCCACCCTGAAGTGAAATACCGAAATGCATGGATATGAATATGAAGCTGAGCATTGGAATAAAAAAAATAAAAATAAAAATAAAAAAAATAAATAGCATTCATAGACAGTTACAACTTACATTATCAGTCTCTTTCCTTTCTTGTGCAGATGTATACACATGCCTGTGTGCATGTGTACTTCATATGTGTATTTCTCTATGTAAGAGAGAGAGCGCTTGTGTTTGTATGTGACCAAGAGTGAGTGTGTAATTGCGTATTTGTGTGTGTACATGTATTTCTGACTTACTAAGTAAAATTACTTGGATATCCCAGATAAGCCTGACTAAAAGAGGTTTTATTGAAGATAAGGATGAGGATTATGAATCGCCGAGCCAGAAATATTAGCCAAGGGAAAGACAAAAAATAATAATCATCAACCAATTTCAAGATTCAGATGCAGATCAGATGATAGAGAGAGGGAGACTTTCTGAGACTCCGAAAGATTTGCAAAAATAAGGCCAAAAAGACATGAACATGCAGGAAACATGCTTCACACCAGTCCACTACCATTTTTCTCTTTGACCAACCGAATTAGAGCCAACAAACTGACTGTTGCCCCAGTAGATGTTCTAAGACAAACCCTTTAAACCCTTTAAAATGGCAACACAACTGTATTGTTACACATGCATACACACACACACACTGTGTCCACTCCCTCACATGCAAACACACCCTTTATCGCTTCAGTATGATATCATTCCTATTAAGGATCGAGTCAGAGCTAGTGTTGAGTGGAGTGGTTCAGTTGCAGAATCTCATTCCTTTTAGCCAGTGCTTCCTGTCAGCTGGCGGTTTTCTTTGGCACCAGCCGGAGCTTTTATCGCCTGGTTAATTGAATTTCTTCCACACTGCAGCCCATCAACACCCTGTGATATGCCCCAATGTGGCTATGATTGTGTGTGTGTGTGTGTGTGTGTGTGTGTGTGTGTGTGTGTGTGTGTGTGTGTATGTGTGTGTGTGCAAAAGAAAGAAAGAAAGAAAGAAAGAAAGAATTTCTGTGGAGAGAGAAATTGTGTGTGTGTGTGTGTGTGTGTGTGTGTGTGTGTGTGTGTGTGTGTGTGTGTGTGTGTGTGTGTGTGTGTGTATGTGTGTGTGTATGTGTGTGTGCAAAAGAAAGAAAGAAAGAAAGAAAGAAAGAATTTCTGTGGAGAGAGAAATTGTGTGTGTGTGTGTGTGTGTGTGTGTGTGTGTGTGTACAGCGACAAAAAGATGAGAACCAAAACATCTTCCTACTCTCTGCTGCCAGCGAGGCAGTGGAGTGAGGCTGAAATGGTACTCTTTGGGGATTAGAACTTCTGTGTTGCGGAAACACAACCATCAACTTAACCACATAGATAAACACCCTTCAGCCACATTAGAATATTGTTAAACTTGCAATTTGTTGGACACTTTTATCCAAAGAAAGTACCTAGGGTGCCATGAGTGCATACATTTTAAGTACGTGTGGCCTAAAGAGGCAATTCCCCCAAAACACAATTAAACCCAATTGATTTATCATCATTATTTCATGCATATCCAGAAATTGTCAACAGACCATCGCGGTTTATTTTGGTTTGGGGGTTATTGCGAGGTAATGAGTTTGGATTTGTCCTCTAAGCCATGTCAGCGGAGGACTTGCCGTGTTAATTAAAGCTCAATCAAATTAAGTAGATGAAAGCCACCAGTGTTCACCAATGTGTCAGGGAGGGATAGTATTGAGCAAATACTATAGTTCTCAAGTTGGTATGTTTTTAAATAACATAGCATAACATAGCAGAGTTAAAGTCAAATTCTGTGACATTTTCATATAAATAAATGTTGTGATTCAGTCTATACTCAGTTCATGAATCCTTTTATATAACCTTTTATCAGTTTTATCAGTTAATTGGTAGTTAATGGGAACATACAAAGAAGACAAAGAAAAGAGCGACAACACAAACTCAAACTTCATCAAAAGAAAATCAAAGGAAAAAGATGTCACAGTACTGGCCACGCTGTTTGATTGCCAAGAGATCTCTGGGAAGTGCAGTGCAGAAACACCACAGCAATGATACCAAAGATCAAAATCAAAACCACAATGATCTTGCAGTTTAAAAGTTTAAAAGGATTTTCTTGAGTGGCTATTTAAAAAGGAAAGCATTGCAACCAAATATCCAATGACCCAAATACTGTTATGAATCTTCCTGTGGGGAATCAGTTACACACAGGGGAAAAATGCTGCCCAGATGTATTATGGGAAATCCCATTTCAGACACAACCAACACACAACCTCTTACCCCTGTCTCTCTCCATCCACAAGGATTCGAACCAAGATGCCTGTGACAGCAACTAGGATGGGGTAGTGGTCAACGCTTTCCAGACCTGCAACAAACAAACAAAAACACACACAATGTATTGTGTATTGTATTAATATACAATACAAAGGCGATCCAAATATTTGGAAGGTTAAGCTAATTGTAATCTGATAACTCTGCATTAGTAATGAAGTGTAACAGATAAGAGCTACCACGCAATCAGATTATTGTAACCCTTTTATATAACATACGTAATCTTTTCCTCCCCTACAATTATAATCCCAAAATTACATTAGAGAGTATTCACCGGGCGTAGATACACAAAGGCCAAAGTACTTGAGAACAGCTAACTTGCTAGCAACACTATCAGTCTCTCTTTATGCATGGAAGCATTATTATAAATTACACATTTTTATCATAGAACAGGCGTTGACAATGGAGACAGACAAATATGTAAAATTCATCATGGCTAACATCATGACATGTTAGTGAAAATATTAAATACATGTTTAAATTTGGATCACAAGGAATCTAAAATTACATGGTTTGAATGGAAATCTACATACAGAGGACGAATATGTACCCCACTACTTACACTTTCTCTCTTTCTCTTTCTTTCTCGTGTGTCTCTACATGTGTGGTGACTGTCAATTGACTATATTCATTCCCTTACTCATAACCCTAAAGGTTAACCCTCACCAATGCATGTCCAACCTTACCCTAACACTAACGTTAGCCTCTTGCCCTAAAGTACCCAGTCAAAGTAAAAAGAGACCAGTCAAAAAAGCCTCACTCTCTCAAAAAGTCTTCTGTGGAATTGCCCGTTTTCTCCTCTCCTTCTCCTCAACCCTCCTTCTGCTGATTTGGAATACCACATGCTGCTTAAGCAGTGATTCCAGTTATTAGGATATTGTGCATGCTGCTAGTTACAACCACGCAAACACACACATTCACAAGCACGCAAGCACGCACAATAAGGAACGCCAGTGTGTATCTCATACCTCCTTCTAATACAATAGTCAATGTGAAAAGTCAGATAAACAAATCTATCACAGTCAATGGAGCATAACATATTAAATACTTCAGGCTATTTCCTTTTTTTTTTTTTCCCACCTCCTATTTAATCATTCTGACCACTAGGCACTGTGAGCCACATAACAATGTAACTCTACATGGGTCATGTCTGATAAATCACTCTTCCGGCGTGGAGCCTAACTTAATTTCCCACTGCTGAGCAAAATTATCTTTTCACACGCTGTAAGCCTCGGCTCTCCCCACCGCATTGGGTGGCCTCTTCAAGCCACCTATAGGAGCTGATCTCCAGGAGAGCCTTGAAAGTCAATTTCCTCAGGTAATATTAACAACTGTCTAAGTAAAGAATTTGGACAATCTGTTCTGTACAAAGAATATGTTCGATTTTTCACAAGTTTATTACGTGCTTTGTTTTGTCTGAATCACATTGCTGTTGAAGTGCTTGGCTGCATTCATTGACTGATCTCTGCAAGTACTTTCCCAGGTTTACATTTTTTTATAGTTAAATTACTTTTTTGTTGTTAGAAAATGAAAACTTACTCCGTGTACTCCATCCTGCACTTTCTACTGTGTCAGAGCTTCAGCCCATTTGTGTGTATGTGTGTGTGTGTGTGTGTGTGTGTGTGTGTGTGTGTGTGTGTGTGTGTGTGTGTGTGTACCTGGGAGTCGCAAATTGACGACACGATCAAACAGGTTCCTCTCAGCCGTCACTCTGTTTAACACCTGGTTCAACAGCTGGAGAGACAGACAGAGAGAAAGAAAAGTTAAAGAAATTAAAGTTTTAATCTCCATTGCCAACTGACAGAAACTCAAACTTCATCAACAGAAAACCTAAGGAAAAACAGTATCGATGTGACAGTATTGATTACCACTTTATGTCACGCAGCTCAAGGACAATTCAACAGGACACAAACAGGCTGTCGCAGGAACGGAAGGTGAAACATTTCAATTACAGTTTGTAACTCTAATATGAAACCACCCTTCCTTGCATCTTTACCACCAAAATAGCTTGGTCTTCATTTTTGCTTGTTAACTAACTGACACAGGGCACTTTTGCCTTCCTTCAGTCAAAGCAGGAAGATGAGTGAATGAACAAACGAATGAATCAATGAATGAATATGTGTGTAGGTATGCATGTTTGCATGGATGGATGAATGTCTGAATAAATGCATTTATGTAGAGGGATTGTCAGAGGACAATGTACAAAAGAGAATAACAGAGAGCAACAAAGTAGGGGTGTGAAGTATGGAAAGGTCAAGTGAATGAGTCAGATGGTGTGAGGGTGGGATGGATGATAGAAGGGAGGGAAGGACGTCTGGATGGGTGGATGGATGGATGCAGGGAAGAAGGGGTGGAAATGATTGAGTAGGCAATCAGGTGCTGATGATGGAGGCAGAGCGAAAGTTAGGAGGGGGGTGAAAGTGTGATTGAGTAGAGGGCTGAAATCAGGCTCTTTATTAGTAGACACACTACACTAACACACACACAAGCGAGTATACTCTAACACACGCACGCGCACACACCACACACACACACGCACACACACACACACACACACACACACACACACACACACACACACACACACACACACACACACACACACACACACACACACACACACACACACACACACACACACACACACACACACACACACACACACACACGGCAGTTCCAACCCCAGGGAAAAACTAAGTCATCATGTAACTAAGAGGGTTAACTAATGAATGAATGCGGCACTGTCCGACACAAACACAGGAGCTAGCTAGCTAGATAAACAGATAGACAGATGGACAGACAGAAAGCAAGAGGGGGACGAGGCAACAGTAAACATGTCTTCCCCCGCAAATGACACTACAGACCCCTCTGGGCCAATCAGTAACAAATATGTCACCTTGTTGTAAACCTGTAAACGTACTTATTAACATTTTTAAAGTGTAACTTTTAAAATGCCACAAGGCAGTGGTGAGATGCATTACTTCATATATATCATGTGACGGATGGACAGACAGAAATATAGGGAGACTGATCCATAGTCCCTGACAGTGAGGGGTGGTCAGGTAAGCAGAACGCTAAAATTAGCATGAGCTGTGGGTCCATAATACCTGAAATTGTCAAATAATAGCTCAGAGAGAGAGAGCAAGAGATCGATCACCTGCTCTCAATTACTAGCTGATTGCACCTAGGAGGAACACAGCATTCACAGAGCAGTGTGCGAGCATGCACACACATGAACACATCATTCTATGGACCATGAAAACAAGTCCTAGCCACAGGGCCTGAAAGGATTCTTAACAATGAAGCAGCGTCACATTCCAGCTCCTCTAATGAGCATTTACATTGAGCACAGCCACCCCTGATGCCTCAGTACCTAAATCCCCCCGAGACAAAGAGAAGCTGTGTTATTCACTCACTAAAGATCTCTTTATGCTTTGCCCTTGATCCTGCTGGCCTGTTACTGTTATTGCACCTTTCAGGTGCTCATTTACTGAATTCTGACTTGACTTTGACCAAATATATGGTATTTGTGTTATTCATACCATATTTTATTGTATTCAATACAAACTTAGAAACTGTGCACATATGGCTAGATCCTCTGATCTACAAATGCGGCAACAATTACTGCCAAGGTCTATAATGGTCATCAACTCCATTTGCAAAACCTCTTCATTAGGTTGTGGCTTCAGAGAGCAGAGCAGTAGGGTGGTGTAGTATGTCGAGAGACCACCCTACAACCAGGGAAGATGGTTTCAAGCCCCCATGACGGTAAGCATCCAGCCTCCTGAAGGTGTGCTTGAACTGAAGCAAGCAAAAAGAGAATTTCCCTATGGCAATAATAAAGCATCACATTATGACTAATATAATTTCTGGTCTGTACTGACCTGAGCCAATCGTCTCAGCAGTAACTCTGCAGAGGGACGGGACCAGTCCAGAAAGATCTCTGGTACCAGGGTGACAGTCATCTCCAGCACACGAAGCAGGCTGACTGACAGGTCAAAACACGTTGCACACACCTAGGGCAAAGATTGGTTTTGCAAAACAAATCATTGGACTGGTTAACTTTATGTGAAAAGGCAGGCCTAAGCACACAATTAAGGCAAGCAATGAAAGGTGGATGAGTAAACAACTCATTAAGCTGATATGGGACCAGAACAGTTGGTACTGTGCAAATCAATACATGAAAAGCTTAATGGACAGGGAAGGGATTTTTACTCTCCTTCCTCAACTTTTTTTTAATCATCAATTTCCCAGTGAACCAAATTAAGTGAGCTAACCAAAAGACTATGTGGAGATAAGGAAAATTATGTTCTGCCATGTAGCTGATGCAGAACCTATTAAACATCACAGTCATTGCTAACAAGCAGTTTGTATCTCCTCCCTATCACTAGACAACTACCTTCAGCTGGCGTGTGTCCACAAAATTTCTCTCTGGACGCTCCGCAGCCTGCTGGATCTGGTAGAGGAAATGGACATCAAAAGGTAGAGGATGGGAGGGAGAGGAGGGAAAAGATGGTTGAATGAAAAGGGAGTAGGGAAGGGTGGTGAGGGACAGAAACAATATATATATGACTTTCTAATAAGTTATGTATAACTTACACCACAGTAGCCTACAGTGCAAAAACTGTATTTTTAAATCCAAAGTGTAACTTTCCACTTGATCATTGCAGCATAGCAAATTGCCTATGTTTGAATATGTTTACTGTAAAATAATAGTTCCACTCTGAAACATAGCTTTAGGTGAGATAAATACTGAGGGCTTTTTAAACCCTGTCCATTAGCTGGTTGAATACATCTCTGGAACTCCCTTGCTGCTGACTAATTCTCAGTCTAGTCAACCTCCCTGCAGAGCTGAGAGCAAACAGTCAGAAAGCAAATGAGTTTATCTGTCAGTCAGCCTGACTACCAACTCGTCCAGCAGCCAAACTGAAACTGCCAACCAGGCACAGTCAGTTAATTTGGATTATTTTTCCCCTAACAAAGAAATGTTGTTTGGGCACAACTCAATATTCATGCTAATTAAACATTGGCTTCCTGGGGATTTTCTGGACCCATTGCGCCAAAACACGCTTGTTAAAAACACTGGACTTACAAAGCCAGATTTGAAGTCACATTTGGGGCCAGACAGGTACAGATTATCCTGTAGTGTGAAGGGGCTCAAGACTGAGACTTTGGCACTTTGGAAAATTATATTAAATGGTATTCACAAAGATAGCTGGCCAAATTGCTCGTGCTGATATCACTCCCTCGCTTTCACATTTCTTCCTGTTACACATCTCAGTGGTTACCTCTTGGATCATGCCAATGAACTCGGAGAAGGCCCAGTTGAGTTGGTTGAGGACACTGTTGAGGAAGGAGGCGGCCATATCTTTGTCCATACTCAGCAGTTCTGCCATGTGTCTCTGGAGCAGCAATGATGGACAGGGTTCTAAACCAATCAGATGAGGACATACAAGTCAGTGAACATTTGGAGGACAGCATACTGGTAAGTGAACATCTTTGTCCTGACTCAGCAGCTCCACCATTTGGAGCAACAGAGATGGACGGGCCTTAAACCAAATAAAAGACTGGGTACTGGTCAAAATCCAACTACAGAAGAGGATACTGGTTGGGGATTAACCAAGGAAATAATCTCAGAAGAATGATGAGTGGATCATGTTTTCACAGGATGTTGCAGGGGGGGGGGGGGCTATGCACAGTATTGTACCAGCATGTTGTACCACTTCAGATTGAAAAAGAAAGACCAGAGAGTTGAGAAAGGTCTTTTGGTCTTTAGACAGCATGAAATATGGCCAATATTAGCGGACACCAAAGAACAATAAAAACTTTCCCACTACCAATCAATTCTCAAAAAACAATGGGGAGAAGAGAAGAGAAGAAAAGAGAAGAGTAGTTTGTGCAGAAAGGGTTAAGAAGGGAGAGGAGAGTAGAGTGGAACAGGATAGAAGATGATGTGGAAAGGAGAAGTAAATCAGAAAGAATAAAATATGTTTAGGTAGGAACAGTGATGGGTGGTAACGCATTACTCAGTAATATTATTACTTTCCTCAGTAACGAGTAGTGTAACAAACTACTATTTCAAGCTGAGTAATAATATTACAGTTACCAATCAGACAAATAAATTGTTACAACATTACTTTTGTTATCACACCTTCAATTAAGTTTATCCACCCCCAGATTTATTTTTGTCATACTGTGTGTGTCACACACTTGGATTAAAATGGATATGTTTACATTCAGCGGCTGCAAGTATTCCCATTACTTGGATTTTGTCAAGAAGAAAGACGCACAGTATTTGGTTATCAGTCACGGAGGCGCACAGGCGAAGTATTTTGAAGGTAAGAGCAAACAATCTCCTTGTTTATTTGGGGAGAGTAACAGAAAAGTAACATAACAAGTAGTGTAACAAATTACTTCTCAAGGAGTAATAAGCATGCAAGCATGCAAAAGTAATGAGTAAAGAGGAATACATTACATTTAACAAGTAACAAGCCCAACACTGGGTAGGGATGCAGTGATAGAGGATACAACAACACAAACCCATTAGTCTCAATAAATCTGAGCAGAGAACCAATCGTATCAGCCCTAAAGAGCTTTAACCTTTGCCTTTAATTATGGGCTGCTGAGACAATAGTTTTCCCCTCTATAGAGTCCACAGGGATTCTATTGGGAGATATTACTGCAACCAGAGAGACAGCTGGACGTCAGAGGACAAGAGAGAGAGAAAAATGAAAAAAAGAGAAGGCAGCGGCAGCAAGAGGAGGAGGACAGGAGATGAAAGCAAGAAAGGAAAGAATGGGATTACAGAAGAGAGGAATGAAGAAGAGAGGGAAATGAGAGAGGAGGAGAGGAAAGAAAGGAACACAGGGGAGGAAGAGAATGAAAAGGAGGAGGAAATAGTGAGGCGTATGGAGCAAATGCTTTCCAGTGCTCGAGTCCCCTCTGGGAGAAGTAATGGGAAGACTGTGGGGTCAAATGTTCATTAAGTCTAATAATCTGCATGATGTCTTCCTCATTTCTCCTTTCTGCCCTCCCTTTCTCCTGGATCCCAATAGGATAAAATGACTCCCTCTGCTTGGAAGTAAGGGAATACCAGGGACCGTTCATTAACCTAGAGATACAAACAGAGAGGTAGGGCAGGGCAGGAAAAAAGCTGGTGATGTGGTAAACACTTGCCCACTGTCTGTAGATTCCTATCCAAACCACATATTTTTAAATTGTGGGTGAACCAAACCAAATCTGTTTTGTAATTTTCTTCGTCAGGCATTATTTATGTTGACTACCTGGCTGTCAAAAGACTATAAAATGGTAAGAACTGAGCTTGTTGAGGAGTGAGTTGTATCCTGCACGTAGCAGGAGGAGCTAGAATCTATAGCAGATCCAAGTACCAGGAACTATAGTGGTGGTTCCCAGATGGTGCGAGATGCTTACACTATACATTACAAGGTGCATGTAATTACTGATTGGTTCAAAACGTCAAGTATGTAGCCCATTGAGAGTATAACCATGGTTAAGGGCTATACAAATAAATGTGATTTAATATTTTAAATGTAATTTATTTTTAGATGTGATCACTTTGGATCTTGTTTAATCTTTTATTCTTAGTTTTAATCTATTACCTTTCTCCATTTTGTATCTAATACTACTCTGACCCTTCCTCTTATGTTTATATTTGTTATATATATATATTATTGCACTTTTACACTGGTTATGCTGTTAGATGCTTGTTTGGAGAGGACTATTAAGGGGACATTAAGGGGACATAATATCATAATATCAGCAGAGTTGCACCATTGCTACCTGGCTTTGTGGTTCAATTCCCACTGGGATCATCCACACTGAAAATGTAAGCACTTACTATTGTTGATTTACAATAAGGCTAAAATAAAGCATCAACACAACAGTGATAACATAAAGGGATGGTGAATAACTTACTTTGGAAACTAGCAATTGACAAATCCCCTGAAATGCATGCAAATGAAAAGGCACACAAATTATAGTCAATTATCATGCAGGAGAGACCAGAGAGCAGAAAACCACGATTGAATGGAGCAGGGGGAACAGATAAGCACAAAATACTTAAAATCAAAACAAAGAGGAGAAATAAATGACAGAGCATGCTCAAAATAAAATAATGAATTCACTTAAGGCTTCAAACACATATGGTAACACATCACACTGTAACATATGACCAAAGGATTCTTTCACAAAAATGAGATGCATGATTTTACAGGAAACACAACACCCATTCACTTCTAATGTGACATTACTGGTTTTCCTGCACATTAAAATTGAGATGAAAAGATTAATTAATTTGAAGTATCAAGTACAACAATGGTTATTGAATAGCGGGTGTAGATGCTGAAAATGTTGAGACATGGGCTGTCTGTGATTTCACTTCATCTGTAGCTAATTAAAGTTAGCGTGCAACCTCACTGATTAACTGTTTTAGAAGGAATATCATTTAGATTTGTCCATAGAAAAACCCCCCGCTTCCCTCTTTCATGTATATGCTCACTTGCTGACACTGACACTGACACTGACACCCACACACACACACACACTCACAAATCCAGATACATACACACACGCATAATAATAATGGAAGCAGGAAATCCAATAGAGATGTAGTAAAAATAGACCTGATGTAGACAGCCAGTCACGGCCTGAAGTTATTTATGGGATGTTATGAAAGAAAACAAGGAAACTAGCCTGAACCAAGTGCACACACACAATAAAAACACAGACAGACTGACAGTCCAACAAAGAAGGTAGAAAAAGTGAGCGATGCAGAAAAACAGAAAGAGTGAGACAGAGAGACAGAGAGACAGAGAAAGTGCTCATGAGACTGGGAGAAATGAGTGAGAAAGAGCATCAAAGGGAAAGAAAGAGAGAGAAACTGAAAAACATTCATTAATTTTCTCTACCCACTTAAGTATTTTCAGAGTTGTGGCAGGCTGGAGCCTATCCAGGGGTGGACTGGCCATCTGGCATACCGGGCATCGTCCCGGTGGGCCGTTGATCCAATGTGGGCCGGTCCGGTCCGCTATGTATTTTTATTTTTTTATTTTTTATTTTTTTCTCTAAATTCCCTCCAATTGGGCCGGCCAATTGGCTACAGAGGGCTAGCAGTGTGTTGCCAGCATCGACACATATTATTGGTCTATTGTTTGTCATTGTCAATCAATCATGGGCTGACAGGCTCAGAGAGCCCTGACAGTGCTGTCAATCACAACACGAACCAGGGTGGGGCGGGACCTCATGGCATGGGCGGGAGTCGCGGGACGGGCTGCTGCTGAGCCAATTAAGTAGTGAGCGTCTTGACTGAAAATGGATAAGAGGAAGAAACGCCCGGGTGGCGCTGAGAAACAGCGATTAAAAAAGCTGAAGTCTCTGGAGGTGGAGGCTGCTAAATGTGCAAAATTGACGGACCTATTTGGTGCCGGGGTCACCACCCCAGCAGCAGCAGGGAGACGAGCGAGGAGGACTCGACGATGATGAGCGAGTGGAGGCAGACATGGTAAGTAACGTTAGCCTGGGGCTGGCTAGGCTACACTTTTGAGACATGTCCAAAACAAAGTAGAAAACGTTTTTACATTGAATGTGATGTGACCTAACTAACTGCATACTAGTGAATGCAGCTGCCGCTAATGCTAACGTAGCTCCTCAGGGATTGAAGCCGTTATTTTTCTAACTTTGACAATCTAAGGCCGCATTCACATGGAGCGTCTTTTGCTCGCGCGTTTCCATTGTTTTCTATGTAGCCGCACGCCTTGCGCGCTCAAAATCCGAAATGTCAGCTGTCTCTTGTTGCCATAGCAACAGTAAACATTCACGGTGTTGTGCCAATATATGAACCCCCAGCTGCCCCCGGTGGCCTGGCCATCGGCGTGTGAATGTGCGTGAATGAGATACTGATGAGCGGGTGGCACTTTGTACAGTAGCCTCGGTCACCAGTGTATGAATGTGTGTGTGAAAAGGATTAGAAAGGCGCTATATAAATCAGTCCATTCCATTCCATTTTCAGAAGGAAGCACCCTCTCATCTGACAAATTGGAGGCATTTATGTTGATGGCCACAGAGAAAGACATTCTCATGGCCTTGGACTCTGACTCGGTGATAGACAGACTTGCAGAGAAGAGTGAGCTGCTTAAAAAGCTGCTCCACTGATGAGGCGAGAAATATTTTATATTATTGTTACACATTGTCATTGTTAATCATTTATAATCATTATGGATGTAGTAATTCATTATTTGTCATTTTAATGATTCTTTTCAGAAGTTTTATTGTGCTTATGTGTTGATCCTTAATGGTGTGATCATGTACACTAAATTATCAATTATTCTCCATTACAGGTTGTTCTGATATATTTGAGGAGTCGTTCTCCCTCTGTTCTATATGTGGACTTGTTCTCTCATTTGGGACCACTGTTAGAATTTGGTAAGTTTATAATGTATTTTTTAATGTTGTATAAATTCATACTTCATAATTATAATAATTAAAAAAAAGTTTTAAAAGAAACGCACATCGAAAAAGTTTTCAACTCTAGGTGCAGGACAGGACATTTTCTTTATTTTTCAGACTTAATAATGTCCATGTCCCTCTCAGGTTGACCACTTGACATGTGAGAGCCTGAGGAGTTGTTCCCCCTCCGTCCATGTTCGAGGACTTGCTCTCTCTCTGCCTCCACTCTCTGCCTTCATTGCATTGACACTATAATGAATAAAGATTGATTGATTGATTGCTATAGCTGTCAATTTTAGTCCTTGAGTTCATAGTTACGTGCTTTATTTGTTAACTGCTATCAAGGAATATGACTCTCCTTTGTAGTATGCATGAGAGAAGACACCGCGAGATTTGTGGACTTCTATGTGGTGTCCGCTGATAATGTAGTGGGCTGGTCTGGACAGAAAATGCCAGGGCTGAATTTTTGTCCCAGTCCACCCCTGAGCCTATCCCAGCATACGACGTGTAGAAGGCATGGAGAAACGCTGAAAAGGGTCACAGATAGACAGACCCACACACATTCACATTGATACCTATGAGCAATTTAGAGTCGCCACTCGACCTGACTTGACATTTCATTGGAATGTGTGAGGAAGCTGAAGCACCGGGAGGAAACCCACACAAACACAGGGAGACCATGCAAACTCCACACAGACAACCCAGGTCCTTCTTGCTGTGAGGTGACAGTGTTAACACTGAGCCACAGCGCTGCCCTGATACAGCCAGAGAGAAACAAAGGGAAAGAGAGAGAGAGAGGAACAGAGGCAGAGACAGAGAGGCACCTACTCTGTAGACTAGGCAGGTTGGCGTCCTCAGGTTTGGTTTTCAGCAGGTGAGGCAGACGGGTATATCTGTAGCCAAAACCACAGCCCTGGAAGACAACGCATGAAGCATAGACTGCTGTTATATGCAGGACTTGATATCCCAAAGCATAAAAAGATAATGAGATGAGATGTCCAAAAGTCCACCTGAGCCAACAGACACTGTGCATGTGTGTGTGTGTGTGTGTGTGTGTGTGCCTGTGTATGTGTGGTATCTATGCTCACCCTCCAGAGTCTGACCAGTATCCAGTTGGTTTGAGCCCAGGGTCTCTGTTCATACGGAGCCAACAGATTCCTCATCATGGCAACACGTCTGAAATGCACAAATGTACATCAGCACCATCGGCATTCTGACACTGCCCACAAGGAGGTTCAATCCATCACCCATTTCCTGCTTTTGAATTTTCTTATTCCTTTTTCTGCCAGCACTGAGAAAAGTGTGAACTGCTGTGCATAGGGAAGTCATTATATTTGGTTGCTTGTTTGAATTCTGACACACAAAAAAAAACACAGTCCCAAAGAAGACGATGAGGCTGTTTTCTCAGCATTTTATTACAAGATGTGCACAATATTTGTCTATACGATGTCACGGCTAATTATTTTCCCCACAGACTCAGCATTTTCTTTGTCAATAAACATTATATTTTTTTACTATTTTTCACTGCACTCACACCCACTTGTTAATACAAATAAATACTTCTGACTGCTGGGGGTTTTAAGACTAACTCATGCTGTGCTTTCACAACCCTGAGCCAGAATTTATCAAGCCTCAAAAAGAAAGGAGTTTTGAATTAGACCCAATCAGATGTCTGTCTCTTGTACAAAATGTTGCATTACTGCCACCATTGATCACAGAACATAAACATTAACTAATGAATGATAAGCCTCAGTCTTTGGTCCATCCAATCAAAGAGAGACCCTAACTGGCTAATGAATATTATCCTGACCAACAAGCAGAGGAAACCAAGGACTCACTGTTCCTCCGGAATCCTCTCCACCGCCCTGAGGGATTGTGAGTAGCAGACATAGCTGGCCAGAGCCTGCATCAGAGAGTCTTTGATATCTGAAGAAGAAATAAGAGAAAAAGAGAAAGAGAGAGACAGAGACAGATATGAGACAAAAACAGAGGCAGAGATATGATAAGCAAATAAATAACCCACAACTGGGTTAATTCAGAGTAATGTTTTTTATACACAACCATTTCAACACATTAGCCAAGGTGAGAGACAGTTCTCTCGATCCACCCTTGAAACATGGCAAAAATGTGTTTGTGAAAGCGACCAAGTGCAACGCTTCCCATTAAAAAACAACTTTTTTATTGCGAGACTAAAAACATGTTTGAGTCACTCAAACCATTAGAAATGAGAGGCCCAAGACAGAGAAATGTCATGTTTTTAATCTTGCTATAGAAGATGAGCTTTCAATGGAGAGAATGTTGCACTTGGTTGCATCCATAGATTTACAACATCTTTAAGGTAGAACCTCTGCTCCGCTTGTTTGAGCACAAGCTGTCCCTCCACAAAAATGTGAAAAATATTTTAAATTGATTTCCATTATTTGAATTATTCGAGCTGTGCTTGATTTAACTTATAATCGTGTGTGTGTGTGTGTGTGTGTTTCACCTGTCCCGACAATGCGAGGGTCTGCAAAGTGCTTCGCAAGGATAGCAGCTAGTTGAGTCAGAGTTTCTTCATAGCCTGAAGGAATAAAAAAAAGAATGAGTTAGTTTACTGTGGCAGACTGGGGGGTGGTTGAGATATGGGCTGGATGCAGCAGAGAATCAAGCTAGTGGGCTGGTTCTCCCGGCACTGGCTGGCTGGCCAGCCAGTGAACTCTTGTTACTTGATTGTTCATATTTAGTTTAGAAGTTTGAGATAATGTTTGTTGATTATGTTTAGGATTTTTGCTCGCCACATCTACCTATTGTAGTTTAATTTGTTCTTCACCAAGCCAGTCTACAACCACGGAGGATGAGAGGTGCACCCCTCATCACAGAGATATCCCTCCTTTCCCTCCCACTCTCCATTCCAAGTCTTCACACTTTTCAAAATATGTATAAGGCAGAGACAGGTTGAAAACACTGTGATATAGTACTGATTCATACACTCACATTTGTCAGCTGTCTGTCTGATTGGTTGGTTAGTAAACTAGTACTGCCTAGTAATTTTTCCAGGAAGAAGGTATTTATGGAAGGTAAATTTGAGGAACAGCCTATATAGCAAGGCACTTAGTCTCCAATTGCCCCAGTAGAGCTGCTGAGTGGCCAACAGTAGACTGATCCCAATAACCAGTTGGTTGCTCCTCATTAGACTGGTACTGTAGCTAGCTATATAGACAGGTAAGTAGGGTGTTAGTATGATAGGTATGTGCCCTTACCTGGTAGTTCTTCCATACTGTTTGCAGGGCTGAAGTAGTTCTTGAGGGCGCTGTAGGCGTTCATGGCTACATTGAGGTAGAACTCTGGAGCAAAGGCGAACAATGACCCGGTGTTGTCAGCATGCTCAATGGTCCGGATACACACACGGAGCAGCCAGTAGACATCCAACATCTTCTCCTAGAAAGACAAAGAGGTAGGTAGACGTAGAGAGTGAGAGAGAAAGACAGAGCAAGAAAGGCAAAAGCACAAGAGAACATGAGACTGACTGAGAAACAGATTACAAGTGACAAGTCTTACTCATTCAACACACGCAGATAAGGAAACAACTACACATATAAGAGCACACATGCACACAGACATACATTAAGTGGCTACATCACCTTGGAGTAGATAGTGGCATTGATCCAGGCCAATCTCCTACTGAGGTGGTTGAGCTTCTCAGCAAAAACCTTCTGGCTCTTCTGGAGCTCCTCCAGAATGTCTGGTCTCTGAAGGTGTCAATACAGTGTAAATATAATCCAAGCGGTATAAGACAACAGTGTAGCCTTATGGAAGAGATGTTCAACACAACAAAATCTCCTCAGTGTCCATTCAGACATTGATCATTGCAGGTACTTATTAATACTATTGTACCAAACAACAGATACACTCACTGATAATGAGTAATGCTGAACTGCCTTTGAGGAAGTTCCGTTAACCTCAAGAAAGAAAATAATACTGATCGTACTCTTGCAGGGCATCGGGCTATCTTCTCCTCTGTGTCCTTCAGCGCCACAGCATACTCATGGACATCATCTGACACCACCACCATCTGGAAGGAGAAAAGAGACATGGATCTTCGTGTTCCTGCACATTTTCCATTTTGAAACTTTTTTCCAGACCTGAATTTGTTGACTGTATTTGGAGATTTTTGTCAGCGTTTGAATGGTTTGAATGCTGGTGGTGGCTGGGCATTTCATTATCTTCAACTACAACAAGAAATACCACAATATGTGCAATGACTGTGGGTATAGCAAGGCAAAAATGCTATATGTGCCGAGACTGAACATTATTTTTTCTATTCTTGGCTTTATTGCACAATTTCCAATCGTGTAGAGTAACCAAATTATTTTCATTCATTCATTCACTGTTCCTATACAGTGTATGAGGTTGTTTTTTTGCTTGTTGCAAGTATTAACTGGAATGGCATCTCAACTGTTCATCACCAGGCCTCTGTATGCTACCATAGACATTATCCATATGGGTCTTTCAGATGGATAACAGGCTGAAACTGTTTTGTACCATTAAATACACAAGGAACAATTACTAGCAGAAAGAGGGTAGAAAAGCACTGAATTGAATCAGTTGTTATCCACATACAATGACACAAAGCTTGTCTACTCAAGCTGTCAGAATGCCCCCTTAAACACAATACATCTAGCCTATAGACTGAACAGGAACAAAATCTATATTTTTGTCTAACCCAATATTGAATGTAATGTTTTTCCCCTTTCTAGTTTATTGATCTATGTATTATACTATTATAGGTTCCATTTGAAACAGCTCATCACAACAGTAAGCCAACATGATGAGCAATCCAATGGTAGACAATGTACTGTCTGTACAAAAACATATTTACTTAAAACATCAATCTCTCTGTTGGAGGTCAAGAGGCCTGGCCCTCACGAAGGACAATTTCTGTATCAGCAGTAGCAGACCAGAAATTGGGAAGATTACTTAAGAGATGAGAAGGAAAACAAGACAGAGGAAACAATAATAGAAGCACGTACACTGACAGCAGGGGATGTAATCAGGACAAGAAAATGGCAGGAAAAACAAAAGTAATTTCTCCTCCTAAAACACTGAAAAGTAAAACTGAGAAATCACATCCCCAAGAAAGACAGACAGGCATTCAAACATTAGTACAGACATATACATACTGACATGCACCCACACACCTGTGTATACACACTCAGCTCTAGCTTTACTATAACCATGGCACCTCTCACTGTGACAGAAGAGAAAATATAAAAGCAGGGGAAAGCCCTAATACTGAAAAACAACCCACAAACAAGTGACCCTTCACTCCTGTCATATATGTCTTACAGGCCCAGGCTATAACATGACAGAAGACAATTTACACTAAGTCTCTATATGAAACGGTCGCTGATATTGAACGTTGAATTTCCCGATTGTGCAGGGTTCAGCATGCAAAATCAAACTATAGCCTACATTCTTGTATGACAACTGACAAGAAGAGGGCAGAAGATAAACTAGATAAACATATTTTGATTTAGCCACTTCATTAGGTTCTCCTACTCTTAACACAAAAAGCCTGCTCCTCCAAACAGTGAATCATGTGGCTGAAACTCAATATATAAACCTTGCAGACATGGTGGAGTGGTTTAGTTTTTTGTTGGACCAAACATTAGACTGGGCAAAATGCATGATCTAAGCAACCTTGGTATGATTGTTGGTAGCAGACGTGGTGGTTCCAGCATCTCAGAAACAACTGCCCACCTGGGATTTTCACCACTACAGTCTCTAGAGTTTATAGAGAACAGTGCAATGAACTAAAATCACCTTGTTATTGAGAGAGGTCAGAGGAGAATGGACAGACTTGTTCAAGCTAGCAAAGGCCACAAATGCTCAAATAACAGTTCTTTGCACGGTGGTGTGCAGAAGGGACACTTGTTGAATCCATGCTGTTAAGAATTCAGGCTGTTCTGGAGACAAAAAGGGAGTCCTACCCGGTACTAGATAGGAGTACCTGATAAAGTGGCCAGTGAGTGTGTATCTACCCCAGCAATATCATCCAAACCGACCTTGGTCCAATTGCATTGCAACTGCAGCAATCTAGAATTGCATTTTATGCATATTTTCCAACACAACTTCAGTTCCCGGCTATAGGCTAACTTTTGATAGACAAATCTACCAGAAATTGCAACCCTAGACAGCAGCTATGAGTTTTGGTATTTTCCATTTTATTTGTAAATATACAGATAATTAAAATGTTCAATTTGTATCAATGAAAAACCTTTGGAAATCTGAAACCTCAACCTCTCTGCTAGTAGTTTCCTGGATAAGACTTAACACTCCACCTGAGCCCTCAAAATATCTGGCTTCATATATTTGTGGAATTACAATATTGACAGGGCCTGATCTTTTCATCAAGGTCTTCATTACTGGAGTCCCAAGTGGCATTTTATTTGAGTCCTATTCCCTTAACCAGTCATGAGTTTGTCCAATCTATAGGCACACAAAGGAGTTGTCCTTTGTGGGTTTAGATGAGACTGTTAAGGGTTGGGGGTTTTTCTCTGCTGAACTGAATGGGATGTATCTGTGGTCAGAAGACACACAAGAAACACGTATGCGTGTGCACACACAAACACAAATACACACCTTGCCCAGTTGCTGATGCACACTCAGGTTATACATCATCACCAGCCCATCAACAATCTCCAACAGGGATTTTTCTGCGATTGGCTGATCTGGCTCTTCCAATGGTCGCCCCAGCAACAGGCCATCGTTACCATGGCTTCCTTCGACTTCAGGTTAAAAGGAGGAGAGGAGAGGAGAGAAAAATTAAACAGGAAAGAAAAGAGTAGAGAGCTTATAGAAATGATGACCCACAGCCATGTCTAGCACTCTACAATAACAGGAACCAGAGGTAAGAAGCAATTCTCCAGTGGTGTGTTTTTCACCCACTTGGTTTGAATAATTGGCATCCAACGGTCTTTTCGAACATTTCATATTTCCATTTGGCAGCCCTGGGCTACCCACTGCTTTTTAAAAAACTTTTTTAAAGAACTTAACTAATTTAAGCAAGTCAATTAAGGATACATTTTCCCTTGTCTGATATTAATAACACTTCATCTGACTTCAAGCTAACATGCTGGAGTCTGACCCAGTGTTAGCATTAAAGCAAAATGACAATCTATCAAATCAATACCTAAGACCTGGTCCATCTACTCACAATCCACATATGGTGATGTTTGAAATGATGATTGGAGTACATAGTTCTTCTCAACATATATTTTGTTATAGAGACAATAGGGAGATTCTGGATCCCAAGAAATACTGTTGCATTATGTAACTTTGCACCATGAGGCTTACATATTTAGAGTCACTAACTGAAGGCCTGGAAAGCAAAATGGACATGTTATCACGCCAAAGACAACCAGAATTCTCGGTATCAGAGCTACATATTTTAAGAGAAGTACTGAAACGTTTATGAATGAGAAAGCACGATACCGCAGCGGTATCTGCCGTCACTTACGTCACGTTAATTTGGGTGGTGTGTTTTATGAATGAGTTTTGGAAAGGACATTCACCAGAAATCATGTAACATCATGTAACATCAGTAAATTGCATTATATTTCTGCTTCTTAGTGGCTGGTAGCAGGGGAGATGGTGAAAAAAATATATTTTGCATCAGGTTCATTGGTGTGTCTTAGGTTTCGATTCGCCACTTCCTGTGCACCAAGATTTCCAGTCAGTGACCAATAACAGACATCTGAAATTAATTTGGGCAAATCTATGGGGTTTCAATTGGATTGTGATTGAGCTTGATAAAACAGGTGTATTTTTCTATAAATATCTTGCCTAGTGCAGCTTTAAGTCAAGAAACATTGTGTCTCCAATCAAAAAGAGCAATGTCTTCAGTCACTCACTGTCCTCTTCAGTCCTCTGCTCCACAGCCAGGGTGCGAACTTTGACTTTTTCAGGCGGTGCCAAGGGTCGTCTGGGGGTCATAAGGCTGACAGCGGCTGTGCTGAGGAACCGGTTGGCCCGGCCGAGAGTAGGAGAACTCAGCCAGCTGGGCCGCGCCAGAGCTCCACCCATAGCTGCTGCTCCAAATGGTCTCTGTCATTGAAAGACATTGCATTGGCACACACACACACACACACACACACACACACACACACACACACACACACACACACACACACACACACACACACACACACACACACACACACACACACACACACACACACACACACACACACACACACACACACACACACACACACACAGAAGTGTCAGAAGTGTCAGAAATTCTGGGTCAAACATTATTAAATAAATAAAACATAAGTGACAAATATTTTGATCGACTATATATTGTCTAATTAGCAGTGGAAATGGTTTTCATTGCATATACTGCTTTGTGCACAAATACATTAGTGTATTGCTCGAGAGAGAGAGAGCTGATCTGCATCTGACCAGGGCTTCCTCTGTAGAAAATAGCACTTACTGGCCCCTTCTGAAATACAGGGATGTATCTATCATGGAGGGGGGATGGATAATACACACATTACAATAACAATAATAATAATAATAATAATATGATTACGATGATACATATTTGTACCAGACCTAGCAAATTGCAACTGTAATGGAATACATTTTTAAAGTAGCCTACCCAACCCTGCTGATAATACATATACTGTCTACATACACACACACACACACATACACATACATACATAAACATAAAAGCACACTTACATACATGTACACAAACACAAACCTGTGCTGCTCCACTCTCCTCATCTTCGTCCAAGTCATCCATAGATGTGGCCTGGATCTCTGCAGGGTCGATGATTATATTGGCTTTACTGGCTAGGTCATCTGGTAGAGAAACAAGTTTTATATATTTAAACAGTATTTCACTTTGGTACAACATTTTCATTTTCCAGCAGGCACATCAGGTCTTGCACCTGAAAAGCAAAAGAATAATCTACATGCAAAAACGTAAGGACAAAAAGAAGATATGAAAGAAAATGCATAATAGAAGAGAGACAACCATCATGGACTGTACAGCTCTGAGACCCACTTAAGTCCAAAAAACATCCAGGGTTCCTGTAAATTTATAATAGGCATATTCCACCCTGACACAGCGAGCCAGCTGTCCTTTCATCATCAGGACAGGGTCTACTGAATTCTGGCCTTGGACTTGTTACTTAATGGCTCTCCCAAATGGCCAGTTTGGCTGCTCCTTTTTGGCCAGTTTGATAATATAAAGTATCCATTACACCTGCAGCAGTCCACAGTATAAATTTGTTAGGTAGGTAGGTAGGTACTACTTCTTTGTTACTTCGCTATTTTGTTGCTGTTACTTCATGAACATCAGTCACCTTGACGCCAATCCATAAATTCTGGCTGAGGTTTTAATGTTCTAGTCCAGGTTTTATCCCCCAATCCAGGGAAACACAGTGGATACAATGTTATCTGACTGTCTCGGGGGGGGGGGGGGGCAGAGAGAATATGCACTCCTGGATGTTGATGTGTTGTCATTGCACCCTCACAGCCTGTATCAAAGATTTTCGAATTTCTTAATGTAGAACAAATAAAATAAAAAAACTACTAAAGATAAAAACTACCTTGAGAGGCTCCAGAACATGAACATTTTGTTTTCCGACTGCTTCCCAAAACTAGCACTAGAGTATAGATGCAGTGGGACACAAGAATATGTTGTATACCATTTATAAGTGCTCTGGATCTGAGCCTTTGCACTCCTTACTTCTGGTTACACCTACTGGTAGTGATCTCAGAATGTAACCTTCTTCTACTGCTGCACTCATTGTAAGTCACTCTGTAAAAGAGTATGTTAAATCATTAAATCATAATGTTAAATAAATTAAAATGATTTTGCAGGCTACCACACAGCTATTATAAATAATTGTACCTGCTAACCTACTAACTGTGTAAACCAATTTCTGCAGAATGACTTGGGGCCCCAACTTAGCTCTGACTTATGTCATTGAAAAACATTGGTATAAACACTACTGCGCTACATACTGAAATATTTCTTTAGACAGACAAATTCAAGTTGATGAAAATTCTCAAACTATATTGTAAGAACCCTGCAAATAATTAAAGTCTGTTCATTGTTTATTTCCTCCCTTCTTTTGGCTTCCTCGCACATGAAAAAAGTAAACCCCTGCCTGGCAGTCAGTCAAGTTGATCAGTAAGCCAATGAATACAGTCAAGCTCCACTTATAACAGATGACACATCATAAGAACAGCTAACTAGATGAATACCGATGAATGGTGATTTACGCGGCTAAAGGAGGTGGTATTAATCTAGGCTTGATTAGATGCAGGTAGATTGGAGGGGGTGGGGAGAAAAACTGATGAAAGAAAAGAAAGGACAAATGGGGGAGAGAGGGAGGGTAGGAAAAAGAGAGAGACAGAGAAAGTGGGAGAGAAAGAGGGAGAGCAAAGTGTCAAACGAGGAGGATGAGAGTGAGACGGTGGATGAAAAGAGAGAAAAAATGAGTGAGAAAGAGTAAAGCAGAGGAAGAGACCACAAAAAGCTGAGAGTAAAGGAGGAGTGGGAGGAAAAAGAGCAAGGGCGGCAGAGTATGACCTAAAGTCAGAGAGCGAAGAAAGGAAAAAGCAATTATATATAGTAAAAACCTGTGTCAATAGCAATTACTATGGGGGCATCCAGGTGGCTCAGCGGTATAAAGTGCATACACTGTAACAAATTCCTGTTAACAGCCAAATTTCAACAGTAGTGTCCCATTATTCTTAAATACAGCACTTTACCGTTAGTACCAATGATTTACAGTGTCAAATGTATAAACAGTATTTAAAAAAAAAAAAAAAACTGTTGCATTTTGTGAACGAAAACGGGCGGGGTTGGAGCTGGATTTTTTCTGTATTCATTCTCATCCTGAAAAAACTCGGTGAGTACCATTTTATTTTGTTTGTAAAGTTCTGCAAAAAGCATCACTGACATTTCCAGGACTTTATGTATTAGATATATAATCTAGTAATCTACTATGATATAGACTGGACTGCCCTATTACCGCGATATCAGTGAGTAACGCTAAACTTGTTTTCATTTGTACATAGCTATTTCTATCTATAAGCCCTGGGCCCAAGATATTTTTAGTGAGTTAGTTATAAATTAGTTTATTTCTGACTGTTAGTTGTTACTTGTGATGTTTTGGATCGTGTTGGCTAAAGTTAAACTTGCTTTCTGGGAGTGAATTTGCAGTGATGAAGCATGATGATATGCTGTATTGTGTAGCGAAGTAGTTTAACTGTTAGTGTAAATCACAATTACAGTTTTGTCAGAGATTAGTGTCTACTAAGTACACAATGTTTGATACGTAACCCGCATTGGACGAAGCACATAGTGTTACGTTAATGTTATCTTTCCCACCATAGCAAGGTAACAGACCTTGTGGTAACAGTGAACTAGAGTATTTGAATTTGCGGGAGATTCGCGAGGGAGCCTATAAAACATGTGCCTTAACAATCCCACTCTGCCCTTACACCCAACTCTATACATCTTATGACTGTTTACTTGGTTTTTACTTGGATTTCCCAGCATGTTTCCCTGTCAGATAAAAAAAAAAAAACAATACAGAGAACATTCACTGTTTTTTATTGATTGATTTGCTCCATGGTCTACTGTGAATCTAATCTAATGAAACTAGTAATTGTAAAATTGTTAACATTGGCTGTGTCTTAGGTGTCTTCCACTGTAGCTGATGTGGAGATGATGCTCACCCTGCCTGCAACTACTCGGCTGATACTGCTCGGTATGTTTATGAAAATTCAAATCATATAACATGATGTTGTATTTCAGCAAAACAGCACTATTCTTATAGACACAGATTAAGTTCTCCTTTGTTGAGTTTCAGCAGGAAGCTGTATTGAATATTGGATGTTCAGCCTGGAGGGCCACGTCATCTGTGAGGGACAACTTTCCTGCTGTTTGTTCCACATTCTACAGCTTCAATCTTCAGTACCAAGAGGAGGCTGCATGCACGCTTGAATTAATTTAAAGGTGAGATAGTTGCAGGCCCATTGACCACCTGTCTTTTGTTTCCATGCTTATTTAAATACACATAATGGGGTTGGGTTCAGTTGACTTTCAATTCAACTCATTGATGGTGGATTTCCTTTAAAATTTCAATGTTGAAGGGCATTAATCATTTAAAGATGCTTACATACAATCCATAAAGTAAATGATAATGTATTGTAATTGTGATATGTAATTTATCTTCTGTTGTTTATGTGCAATTCTATACTGCATATTGAATTTAATTTAATCGTATTACTGTATATTGGGCACAAGCCAGTCTAACAACCATTAAGACTATGACATCTCGATGAGAACCAACTTTTTTCGCACCATCTCTAAGCATACATTGTCGTTTTCAGGCGCTTTATAGGAATAAATCCAGAGAGGGGCACCAAGGCTGGATGGGGGCAAAGTGCTGTCAAAGAGAACTGGTAAAGTCGCCCATAAGAAGACAACGACAGTCAATCCTCATGAAGAAACTGATGGACTTTGAGTGGGACTTCATAGAAGCCAGTGAGCCCTCACTCACCTTTATCACTACACCAGCTTCTCTCCCCCTCTCTCCTTCTCCCCCGAAGCCCCCCCCCCCTTCTTTCTCTCTCTGTCTTTCCCATACACCCATACAACTTGGAAGGTTTTGGACAGACACAGTCTGTACTAAAAAAAGCATTATTTTATTTTGATAATGTGTCATGACTCGTGACATGTTCGTGTTCAATATCTGTTTATGTTGAAACTTGGATGGTTTAGGACAGACACAACCTCATATTAGAAAAAAAAGCTTAATTTATGTAGATGTTAATTTATTTATACTGATAATGTCATTGATCATTTGAGTATTTCTAGTGTTCTCTTGTGTTTCTAGTGTGATTATTGTTTCTAGTGGTTGTATTGCACACCAACACTAAAACAAATGATAAAGCAGCTACGGAGAACACGCTTTGACTCATGTGTTAACTTGATTTCAAAATTGGTAATGGCTGTAAATTCAGGTCCTTTGTCTAAATTGGCTGTTTTGTCTGTGCTTTTTCAGTTACATGCAAATGATGTGCAAATGTTTTGCAAGTGTTGTCAAGACGTTCTTTAAAATAAAGTAAGATAATTTATATGACGCTCAGAAGTTGTATAATCTGTTTGTCTCCTATTTTTAAGTCACATAATTGAAAAGGCCATGTTTAGCTTCTTCACTGTTGTAGGAAACTGGCAAGATTATTCTGGCAAGATTTACAAGCAATAATTTATCAAGCTACAAGGTTTCTATCACTGTTAACATGAAAGTCATTCTCTTAACAAAACTGCCTGTAATCCTAATTGCCAGTATTCCAATACACAATTGTGTTTAAAATAGTGTTTAAAAATCTGTAGCTGTGCCTACTGGTAAAAAACAGTAATGAACTGCTAATCCTGTTATCAGTATTATATTGTAAAAGTAAAATAATACAGTTGTATGCTGTAGCAAAAACATACAGTAGCAAACTGTAAATTTCAGCAACAGTAAGACACTGTTAATTTTACAGTAAGATAATGGCAACCCTGCTGCCAGTTCTTTACTGTTTTTTTACAGGGAAAATAATTTACAGTGTACCATGTAACCTGCGACATCCTGGATTCAAATCCACGCTGGGACCTTTGTCACATATCATTGCTCCGCTGTCTCCCAATACTTCCTGTCTCACTCTACTGTTAACTGTCCAATAAAAGGCAAAAACAATAATCTTGATAAGAAATAAATAGTACACACTCAACGCATACACAAGCTTTTAAAAGGACTAAATAGTGTTTTGGCTTACTAACTGGTCAGATAGTTTGGCCACCAACATAAATATGATTTTTGGTTTGAGAAATTGGCATATCACATTTTCTCCTTGTGAACATGTCAAATGATCCTAACACGGCATTAGCTTTTCAAGCCATGTTTTTTTGCTTATTGAATAAACCAATTTAATAAACAAACAAACAAACACAACTGCAAGCACCAAGGACTGGGGGAGAAACGGCAAAGTCCCCCCTGACAGAGCACCAGGGGCAGGGGGAAAGACACAAAGTACCGCCCTATGTGTTTGATTGATGTAAATTTAAGATACAAAAATTTGATTTACTTGAATTATGTCCACCCATAATGAAAAAATTGAGAAGCACTATGTAAGCCGTGTAAATAGAGACGGGCATGCGTGCACACACATGGGCACACACTCAGCAGTTTCATTACACAGATAGAACATTAGCATGCCAATCAGGCATCACTTTGTGCTAGGAAGGCAAATCAATCTGGAAGAGAGACAACATCGACTTCCCTGCTGGGGCCTGAAGCCTGATGACTGCTGTGTTCCCTTTAGTGAGAAATGGACAACAACAGCCTAAACCCTGATAGAGAAATTGAATGATAAGCAATATAGTCACAGACCTGCACTGACCAACTGAGAGTCTGGCGAACTGTTTTGATGTAGCTGATGAATGCAAGTCGGTGAGTCATGAGGCGGTGGGTATTGTTCTGATTGGACCACTCAGTTTTAAGCGCAACCTGCTTCTTAGAGTATGGGAAGCTATTTTGATGTAGCCAACTACTCCAAGTCAGTAATGAAGCAGTGGGTCCAGATATAATTAGAGTGCTCCCTTTTTGATATGCAGGATAGCCACACAAACTGTACAAGCGCACCAAACATGCCAATGTCATTTTTTATGTAGCACTGTTTCATTAATGAAGTGGCTACTCTCAATGTTGATGAAATTAACTAGAGGCCATAAACCGCTGTAGTATCTTGGTTGTGTTTAATTTCTTAAAGTGTTGCCTTTAGCCGGGCATTTCTCCTTAATCACAATAAAATGGGCTATTCATAGGAACAGCAGGTGTTTAAAAGAGCTGTTTCAATGTACAACTGATAGGCAGTTTAAATAAGCCTTTGATCTGAGCTAGAGCTGTTTGTTTTGATGTCTTCTGTTGTTAAGTTTTCCCTTCCATTAAGATGAGTGACATTTAAAGGACATCCAATACAGTGTTCACCAACTTTCATCATCACTCCTCTATCCAAAACCTAAGACCCGATCTACCTCTCAGTAAAAATCGAAATGAATTACCCACTGTAGCAGGTAATTTATTCCAGTCATGTCACTATGTCCTCCTTGGCAGTGAACAGCATATTGTCAGTAAAAAGACAGTCCGCTGGGGAATATCAATCCACATTATACACCTGTCTGGCTGCGTCTGCTGACAACGACAACAAAACACTGCACTTCAGCTCCTCACTTTGACAACAGGCAGCAATGATGCGCACACAGAACTGCTGCCATGTGAAAATGACATGAAACCAATTTTGGTGTTTTCAATTTTCAAGGACCCATTAAACACATTTAAAATGCATGCAGTGATATTAAATTATATCAGCATGAATACAATTTCATAAATGCTTACTTTTTGGAGATATTGGGTTTTACATCTCACGGCAGCACTAAAATAAATCAAGTAGTTCAGAGAGAAGTGTCTGATGTAAAGTCTTATATTGTGCCACCTTTCTAACTAACATGTCAATACACACTACTTGAAATCACTGTGTATTTGGATGGCCATTTCTGAGAACACAAGGTAATTGCTCCCTCTAGAGGAGCTCACTAAGCTGAGTTTTACACAACTTTGTCTTCCTCTTGGTATCAGTAGCCTTCATCTGGGTCAAATGAACACTAAGGGGACAATACCAGCATCAGCGCAACATTAATCGTGTCACTTACACCAGGATAAAAGGTTCAATTGTTTCTTTCAGGGGGAGGAAGTGACTTTTCCAGTCTCTTGAGGTCTCAAATATCTTCATGAATGACAATAAACTTTCAAATTGAAATGCCCACTATTCCACAACTTTTCTCAGATACTGGCCACTTGATTTCCATTTTTAAAACGTCTGTGCCTTCAGGCCGAAGACATACCAACCTTTCAGTGTTTTCTTCAGATGGGAGAGGAGGCCTCCCAGTCTCTGCAGGTCAAAATAGTCCACCTTCCCATTGTAGAAGAGCTGAGGAGGAACATAGGCATCTGGAGAGAGAAGAGAGGAATAGCAGAGAGGAGAGAGATGGAGGGGAGGAGAGAGGGGAGAGAAGAAGGGAAAAACAGTAAAAAGAATAAAATTGAGAAGAGAGGGGAAGAAAACATGACAAGAAAGAAGAACGAGAGAGACGGAGAGAGAGATAACAAAATATAAAGGATATATTGGAAGAGGGCAGAAAATTAGCAAAAAAAACAAACAGAGAAAGGCCAAGAGGCAGAGAAGGAAAAGATAAAAGGTGACAAGGGAATGGGAGGCAGAGAACAGATAGTGAGCAAAAGCAGACACATCAAAAACAACCTTCATTATAATTCAAGAGCAGTAAATTTCAGAAAGAGGCTAATTGTCCTTGCAGCTTTTTTCCATTATTATGAAACTGGTCCCTGGCTAATAGGAGTAGGAAGACACACACACACACAAACACACACAAGGACAGTTCACGGACATGTGCATAGACACGCACACAAGGGGGCCATAGACAAAATCATCCATTAAGTAATGTACCAGGGGAGGTTTACAATGCCCTAGACCTCTTAGAGAGCAAGGATGACAGAGGGCATGAGGATAACGCATTTCTCTAATAGAAGATGAAGCAGCTCTGAGAGTACCTAAAATAATGGTTTGTTATTGAGGAGTGCCAGAAGGCTAAAACATTAGCAGTCAGAAAAAAAACGTAACATGCTCTTATTAACCACAACAATAATACTCTGTAAAGCACGTATAACTGTGATTTGAGATGTGCTGCATGGATAAAGTTTACTACTACTCTACTGTATGTACCTTCACTGCTGATGCTGCCCGGGCTCTTCCTTTTGCCTTCATCCCAATAGGTCCTCACAGCCGTTATGAGACGGTGGAGGAAACACACCATGTACTCCGGGGGACACAGTGCTGTAGGGTGCTGCTCTCACACAGATACGCACGCACGCACACGCACACACACACACACACACACACACACACACACACACACACTTATATATGCATGCAAGTACAAAGGTATGCATGCAGAGTATTAGCGCATATACTAACATATACACAAGCACACAAACAAACACATACATACAGACACACACTAGTTTAAAGCTGCACTAGGCAAGGTTTTCATGTAAAAATACACTCGTTTTGTCAACCTAAACCACAAATTGGGGCTGCAATAGCAAAGAGCATCCCATCCCCCCTAATTGAGACCCTGTAGATTTGCACCACTTGCCCAAAAGAAAGTCTGATGTTGAGTATGGAAACTTCTTTGGCCTCTTTGGTCCCTTTGGTATAAAGAAATCACATACCGGCTGGGCTGGTAAGCATGAGTGTGCTGTGTGCAGTTTACTGATGTCAAATTACATGATTTATGGGTATCAAGGTTTACATTTTTGGAACAGTTACCTCACATTGCCATTTGAGGCCACCAATGTGCGATGTTGCCTAGTGCAGCATTAAACTGACAATTACAAACAAGATTCATGAACCTGTGGTATACTTTAAGTATTGTTAAGTCTGCCTTTCTGTCTGTCTGTCCATTCACAGCAGTTCTTACCCCTCTGTTGCTGGCATTTTCTTGGAGAAACTTCCTGAACTTATTCAGGAAGATGTACCGAGAGGCTTCACCCTGAAACAGAGAGGCAAAGACAGAGTGTGAAAGTAAGATTATGAGAATGAGATTTTATTGTCCAAGCACACACACACACATATGCAGTATATAGAGAGGGACGTAGAGATAGTACAAAGACCCCTTGAACATTAACTAGGGAATGACCCCATTACGAGTGTTGTTTGAGGCTGACAAACTGAGACAGACGTTAATTAAAATGACACGTTATTGAAAATGACACACATAAAGGCATCATTTGCAGCCGCAGCCTGATATGAGTCCAAACTACAGCTGAGATCGGGAGTAAAAACCTCTTGAGATCTTCTTAATTGTCTTTGTCACTGTGGTGTGGAGAGTAAGTCAAGTAAATCAATTGAACCAAGTCACAAAGTTGTTGATTTAGCATCTTACCATCTCATCAGACATGGCTTTGCTCATTTGTTTGAGTTATCACAGCCTCCATCCAACCATAATCAATGATACAGTACAGTGCATACTCTAATGCAATGACAGAACGTCCCTGAGCCAGAGAGACAGTTGACAGACTAAAATCCAGAAGGTTGCCAGTTCAAATCTCTAGACTGGAAGGGAGTAGGGAACTCCAGGGTTTCCACCGTGGACCTGATGAAAAATTCCATGACTTTCCAGCACTTTCAAGCCCTAAAAATGTTATACCATCCCAGTTTGTTAGTGTTGTTTCTCTGCTCAGAAACGTTCTAACTTGGTAAACAGTCGGGTTTCTGCTACAGCAAACAAATGAAAACCATCCAATGCAATAAATGTGTGAAACAAGTTGTAAAATATGAACCTTCCTTGGATAATATGGAGCAATATGGTGAATATGGAGCAAAGGAGTGTTGCCCTTTCATCACCATCACAATGTACCTTCATCCTTATGCCTGCATTGCTGAACCTAGTATTAAAGCTGTATATCTATACCTACCGTCGCTTTGTCTTTGTTATTGAGCAGCAACCTCAGGATCTGAACTTGCAGTTCTTCTACCACTGAGAGGCGAGGAGAAGAGAGGAGAGGAGAGGAGAGGAGAGGAGGAGAGGAACTTACAGCTTTATTCTTCACAACACAAATATGTCAGCAGGTCTACAACTACATAAAATATGTAGTCATATGTATCAGGACTGAACAACAATATTTTCCATACTTTCCAGACTATGTAGTATATTTGCAAAACATTTCAAGATCTGAAAAAGAATATATTAATAAAAGGTTTTCAAAACAACCTATCCTGGTCACATGAAAGTATGAGGATAAACAAATGAATAAATAAGTGAGGTAGGACATAATAATGTATCAATAAATAAGGGATAAACAAAGCTGAATAAACTCTCTCACCTTCAATCCTTTTCTTGAGTCTCTGACAGCCTCTCTCATAGGCCCGACGCCTCAGTCGCTCATCTGCACTCTCATCTTTAGGCTCCCGCTCATCTTTCCCCTGTGTGGAAGAGAACACGGGGCAATTGGTCAATCAATCCATTAGACAAACAGTTAGCCAGTCAGTCAATCAACATTAATCCTTTGAGTCTCCTCTATGGCCACATATTGTATATAGGCAATAGTCCATCAGTCAATCACTCACTGGCTCACTCACCAGGCCAATAAAATGAGAAGTTAGTTAGCCATCCAGTAGTTCTGTTAACAAGTCAAGTCACCAAGCCAGGAAGTCAGTCAAATAGTTTGTCAGTTAGTTGGTTTCACCTCCTTGTCAAAGCGTGTAGGCCACCAGGTAGTTGGGATGAGCTCCTCGAGCCCTGCCTCCTTCACTCTCAGAGGGGTCTTTATGTAGAAAAACACTACTGAACGAAGCACATCAAATGTAAATCTCTGTTAAAGATTACAACAACTATCTGGCATCGCAGACTCCAAGCTAATTTATTAAACACGTTGTTTGGAACGACTATTCAGGCCAACTACAACTTGACAAACACACATAGTTACAAAGCCTCATAATTAGTCAGAGGACTACTTTGTTAATTTAACAAAAGTAACCAGCTCATTGCCGATGATGCAAAATTTATATTCAACTCTTCTATTCCCATAATACTTCAGCCCACCTGCCAAGGATGATGCTAAAGCATGCACCTGAATTAGCAGAAGGTAATATTTCTACCAGAGGAGTTTAACTGACTTCTACAACTCAGTAACACAAGGATATAAAACATTGCTAAGCAGGTATTTCCTGGACTTCTCGTGGCGGAGGATGGCTGTGGTCAGACGCAGATAGTGGATCTGAAACAGACAGGGATAGGACAAATCAGCATTCACATCGAGTCAAATCAACCATCTGGATGTATACTGAATATGCAGCTGAGCCAAGGTCAGTTCAGTTTCCATATAACAAATTCAAGAAATGGTTTTCCTTTGAAATATGTTATATGAAACTGTAAACGTGGTTTGAGTTAAGAGGATTTGACAAAATATCTAGCGATACCAGTGGTTGGTTTACAGTACGCCCATTTCTCTTGCAGGATGCTGATCTTGAATTGGCATCTTGCATCACTTTAGAAATTTCACAAAACATGGGTGCAGCTGACAAGTGGTTGGGTGGGCTCAATCCAAGAAACTGGACTTGAAAATACATATGTTGTATGTATGACACACATGTAACCAGGTGAGACATGAATTGCTAACTGGTAAAAATGAATGGCTTCTGATTTCAGTTCAGTAAAGTTTGAAACATTCCATTAAAATTGCGTTTCACTGCCATTTGAATGTCAGAAGCTCTCATTTCATTTTCATGTGTTTTGTTCCAAGACATGAGATATCCAGAAGAAGAAAAAACACTCCTTATACGCCATTTTAAGATCTTTGCCTACAAAAAGGATGAGACATTCTTTGAGGATGGAGCTATCGATATTTTTCAAACATTGAGGCATAGATTTTAGGTGAATATTTTTCTCAAAATGGATATTTTGGAATGAAATCCTTCATTTACTCATCTAACCTTTTCATGACAGACTACAGATTTTAGGGTAAAGTGGGGTATATCAATGTTGAAATCCTATGGTTATTACTTTCTTTCAAAAGGACAAAGTGCATCACCAAGCATCACTGTAAATCTGACAGTAGTTACTGTTTCTGGACATTCATTTTAACCTCCCTTACGGATTTCATTTTAACCCTGTATCTCAGAGCTGACAATATATGACTCACACGGGTTAGTTGGTAGGGACACAGCATGACATCATCATGGAAGCAAATATGGCATCACCCAACTCACTTGTGTGTATCCCTGGTGACTAATACTCACAGTCTCTGACTCTTGCCGAGTCCTATGTGATTGCCTATGTGAGGGCCTGGGGGAACAAGTACAGGACCCAAGGGTCAGGCCATGGGTCTAAGCTCACAGGCTAGGCCCTGGGTGCAGGCTAGGAGGCGGCCGGGTGGGGCGGACCCCAGTCCTACCTGGAAGCCCAGGTCAGGGATGATGGGGGAGAAGCGGTAGGCCCTCAGCAATGACATCATCAGCTGCTTCAGGCACTCATTCACCTCGTAGTCCTACCAAAAACAGTCAGACAGCCAAAGGCAGTTACTACATATGCTGAATGTACAAAATATCACGGCCACCTGTTTCAATCCATGACACACACTGACCAGTTGAATATAGCTATGAGAGAGCTAAGATCACTTATTGACTTCAACTATTAAATCCACTTAAGCAATGAAGCGGAGATGTAGATAAAGTGGAGGACACAGGTTTGTTTGTTGATTTGTTGATTGAGATTTGTTTATGCATATTATGTATTGGTGCACATAATTTATTTGACTGTGTGTGTGTACATGTATGTGTGTGTGTATGTGTGTGTGTTTACCTCCATTAGCAGCCAGAAGAGGTCCAGTAGCTGTTGTATGAGGGGGTGTTCATCCACCGAACCCCCTCCCTCCAGAATCCCCAACAGGAAGCTCATCAGCACGTCCTCTACCAGGTACACCTTACACTGAGGATGCATTCAAGTGTAACACTGTCACTACACAACACTGGGGACAAAATGTCTCACTGTCAACACTTGGAGCATGTTCAAATCAAATTTGGTCACTTTGCAATACTAGTATTGAAGTCCTCCACAGCCCTAGTATTAATACTTTTAATACTATTAATACTAAATTACAACATAATACTATCACTTCTTTAAACACATTAAAAAGAAATGTAACAGTGTCACTGCCTTACTGTGGGGCCGCAGTAATACAAGATACTAGGACATTGTCAAGAGGCAGTTGAACAGGCAATATACGTAAACACACACACATTTACCATAAGGGGAGCAAAGTGGTTGAAGATATGAGCCAGGGTGATCAGGACAGTGGGTTGTCCATGGAGCCTCCAAGAGGCGCAGTCCTTCTCTACCAACCTCTCCTCCTACAGCATACACAAGGATAGGGACAAAAGGTATTTGAAAAAAAAAAAAAATAATTAAAGGAATGATGGACAGAAGTGGGATAAACAGATGGACGATAGTTGTGTTCCATGGAGGAAGAGCAGTATCCTTTGTAAGTATATTTGCCTATGTATATTCCTATGAAACAGACATGGAAAGAGAGAGAAAACTAAACTGTTGAGTAAAAAAATGTATAGATGGATAAAGACAAAAAGATAAAAAGGTACACTAATTTCTCTGCAAAGAGCTTCAAAGAGGAGCTCTGCAAACAACTTATCATTCTACAGGTGGCAGACAAGGAAAATGCTAGCAGAACAATTTGTTGAATCCTAAATTACACAGAAGTTTAAGACAGTTACTTTGCTGCACCAGCAATTTAGTGATAAGCTTGGCACTAATCAAAAAAAACAAATAAGGAGCTGAATTTGGTCATTAAAGACCATGATAAAATCAAATCAAACCAAAGCACAAACAAAAACATTACTCATATACTAACATCTCCGTGACTTTTCTAGGACCTGACAACATTTATTTTCAATTCAATTAATTTCCCAGGCTTTTCATGACCATAGGAAACCTAAATTCATACCTGTGAGTCTATGGTGGTGGAGAGAACAGTCTTGATGTAGCCCAGTAGTTTGTGTGCTTTCATCAGGTCGGCAGTAGGGGGATTCTGGAGGGGCAGGTAGCCTTCCACAGAGTATGTGAATCACACAGGGGTTAAGGACACACACTGCACATGCTGAGAGTAATGAAATGACCATCTCTACTGAAAGTCTCAAAAGCAAAACAACTTTTATTTCTTATTTTCTTATTTCTTATTCTTACCTTTGTGATAAAAATAACACATTGGTCACATTGGTCCCAAAATCAGCAATATCTTTGGGACTCTCATTTGAATGTTATTGCAATCTGTTTCTGGTAACAGATTACAAGGGAGTGTGTATAATTAACAATACAATCATACATAGTATCTTACTACATTACAATGCATAAATCCCACTGTCCTAAGTGACATAAGACATAAATAAATACATGGTTATGAGTAAAAATGAAAAAACTAAACTAAAAGTAAATTTTAATGAATGTACATTGTTTATTTGTATGACTCCTGTTGGGCTGAAAGGATATCGGAGAGGTCTGCTGCCGAAGTTGAAGGCCACTGACTCTTTGAAAGAGAGGCTGATGGCAGGGAAGTAGGCTATGCCTGGACCCATCTTAATGTTAGTGAAGGCTGTGCCCAGAGACTGGCCATTCCTGAGGACACACAAAACACAGCAGAGACAGGCATGAAGGATTTTTCCACCAACCAGTTCCAGTGGCAAGTGGATTCAAACTTTCACTAGGCAGGTTAATTTCAGGTTACATTTTGGACAGATGAAAGATGAAACACAAGCTGAAATCAAAGTATTCTTTACCAGAGATAGTACTGTAAGTGGTGTTACAGTAATGTAATTGAGTTTGACTTACAAGCAGAACGTTATGGTTCCCTCATCCAGGTCTATCAGACAGCTGACAATGTCTCCAGCTGCCCACGACTGAAAAAAGACACACACTGGCCATCAGCTATATTGGTTATTGGTTAATCTGACAAAAAATGCACATCAATACTCTCTTTGGAAAGCTCCTCCTCCAAGGGTAATTTTTTAATGAACCATACAGCAATGCTTAAAATTCAACATCCTTGTTTTAGAGTGTGATCACACATATAGTTTGTTTTCTTTGCTCCCAACCTGAGTGGAAAAAATGACATTGTTGCATTTGTTTCGTTTAGGTTGACCGTGCCAAATTACAAACAAACCAGGGCTTTCATTTCTCCACCCATATATTGAGGCAGCAAGTTTGTACTCCAAGCATAAGTAACTGCTGGATATCAGATGTTATGTCCTCATAGCCATAAAACTGCACGTTTTGGGGTTGGTTGCTGTAGTTGGTTCAGATTACGTTCATACTCCTAACGAACTGCACAGCAGTGCTTTTAGAAGAGGACCAAGACCCACATTTTCAGGTGGTCTCGCAGTTCAACACCCAGGTTCAAATGGCATTGTTCTCATCTGCCCAAATAAACTGCTCCAAACATGCTTGGTGTAAACAATATGCCCTTAGTTATTAAATCAAAAATATATTATTTTAGAAATCATCATCTTATTGTATTCTCCTTCACCTTGCCATAGTTAGTGGTAGTCACATTCCACTTGCGCACTCTGTTCCCATCATAGGCATAAGAGTCAGGAGTGTCACCCACACCCTCCTGGGTACAAAGGGGAGAAAAACACAAAATGTAGAAAAACATCAAGATACATATGTGCATCTTAGGCAAACTAACACAAACTCATTAGAACTAATACTGTATTTTAAATTGTAAATTACTATTTTATTGACAATAATGAATCCGCTCTAGTTTATTATAGTTTATTATAGATTATTGAAACAGTGAACTGAAAGCTCAATAGATTATTTGAAAATAAGAATAATCAGTAGTTGCAGCCATAGAGCCATAGTATGTCTGTACATCTATGTGTATGTGTACTCTGTGTGTACTCTCTGTGTACTCTGTGTGTGTATACCTCCTGGTTGAAGCGGCAATTAAGGGTACACCACCCTATCTGCATCAGCCCCTGGGAGGAGATTAGCACCTCATAGGCCCATTTCCCTGGAGGTAGAACCAATACAGACCACACACACATTAAGAAAATGGGTTTTCTTTGTATACTTTATCATAACTATATCATTCCTTCTGAACATTAAGACAACACTTGTTTTAGAGGAAAATTAGACTAAATAATACTGTTGTTTTAATTTCACCTTTTAGTTAGTTAGTGGTAACTTTCTTGCTGTGGTGCCATGGCACCAGTGAATGAATACAGTGTAAAGGATACAATGAAACGGTCTGAAACAATATGACAACATATGACTATACTGTCATATTGTAATCAAGGTTGTCTGTGTCTATAAAACTGATTTGATAATAATCTGTTGTAAACCACCATTTTTTGGGACTTATATAAGATACATGTCATGAGCTACTTCTCTAGATACAACACGAAACACACTGCAATACACTACACTGTCGCCCCATTGTTTTGGACATAAAGAACTTCAGTACAGTATATAATACATTTTGATCTATCACTTGATAGCTCTGAGGCAACTATGTGCCAGTGGTAAACAGACACAAAAAAATATCCTAAAAAATCCTTTTGTGCTTTCCACTTTATATACAGTAATCCATAAAGACAGTGAAATTCTTGACCTGTTGGAGATGCATTTACCTTTATATACACATGTTGTCGCTCTGATAGAGCTGAAGTTGCTATGGCCAATGACCTAGAAGTATTAAAAAATAAGAACAAAGCATGTCAAATTTCATCTAATTAGATTAATTATTGCAAGACCATATACTCTGACTATATTTGGAATATTTGAAGGTCCACGGAAGAGCTGTCATCAAACATAAAGAAAAAATGTAAAGGAATGAATAAGGGAACAGAAATGTAATGACAAAATAAATATCATTCAATATAATAATTATAATAGTATATATATATAAATATATACGTATGTATAATACATATATAATAATAGAAATAATAGCCATGAAGCCAGACTTTACTTATGGGCATGACATTGATGCAATAGGTGTGTGGCGTAGCCTCAAGGGTATCTCATGGCTTTTATACAAATACACGTGTAGTGTCTGAAAGGTTTTCTTCGGTAGTAGCAGTGTAAGTAGTGTAACAAAAATAGGAATACACAGGAGAATACCGAGAAAAGGACGCTAACAACCTCCCTGGGTACCCACAGACATTGACATCGCAAGCAATAAAGCATTACTTTACTTTTTGGCTGAAACTATCCGTTGTATAATATATCATCTCACCCCTAGTAGGTCATCATCGACAAACAAAAGTCCTTCGAAGCCACTGGTGTGATCCAGGACAACTGTCTGAGGGCCCAAACGACCTTCAATAGGCTGGTCTGCAGAGACAGAAAGATACCAAATATTGTTAGACGTTATTACAATTCCAGAGGCTGTTCTCTGTGGATGTTCTGTGTCTGTACAGCCTAAGGACCAGTATCTATATCTGTAATAGATAGAAGCATGGCTGTGTCAGGGGAAGGCAACCAGGACAGCTGCCTGGGCCATGAGATATGCCTATGGGCTCTAAGAAGGCTGAAAAAGGATCACCTTTTTTTTCTCATTTTGTCTTATTAGCTCAACCATGGGATGGTCATGGCAGCCGTGTGTGTGTGTGTGTGTGTGTGTGTGTGTGTGTGTGTGTGTGTGTGTGTGTGTGTGTGTGTGTGTGTGTGTGTGTGTACACACACCTCTGTTGTCCTCAGTGGGTTCTCCCTCAGACAGCAGTCTTTCCAGGTGAGCCCCGAGATCCTGGAAACCAAGAAGTTTCCTAAAGAAGAGGAGGAAGAGAAGAAAGGGGAACAGGAGACAGAAGAAGAAAATAAAAATTTAAAAGATTTTAAAATTTAAAAATTAGTAGCTGAAGGAGGAAGAGGAGCCAACAAATAAAATGAAGTAATGAACACCTGAGGGTACAGCTTTTCCTACTGGGGAAAACTCAAAATATTATGGTATATATGGTATATTATAAATGCTACTTGTTTTTTTATTTTCTTCCCTCTTTTTCCCCCAGGTACAATTTGCACCTGTAATCTCAAATTCAACATCATTTGATTGTGCCCCTCGTGATTATTCATTTCTTACCCTTGCAAGAATAACAATATATACAAATAAGAATCTTTACAAATGAATGCTGTTTATATGTATGATCATCTTTTGCCCATCAGTGACAGTACCCTCTGCGTGCCTGCTAGCATAACTCCATAATCATAGTCCAAAGTTTGATTAGCAGTTCAACCTTTTATAAAAAAATATCCCATAACCAATTTGTCATTTTTCATATTTTTTCCTCAAACTGAAGGTGCACATGGTCCTTTAGAGATTAACATAAGAACCATAATAACCATGAAACCCATTTAAACACCATGACTAATTTACACTGTTCTCAAACAACGTGCTGCATCACACACATACCGATGGATATGACAGATTCTTTTCGCCCCGGTCATTAAAACACTCCCACTAGATGACAGAGTTAGGGCCAGGGGTCACACACTAAACAATATGAACAATATGAACTGCAAACCAACATGAATTTAGTCAAAACAATGGAGGTGGATAGGCAGTGTCCAAGTTTAGTTTTAACCCTTTTTATGTTTTACTACAGGATCCGCACCAATTTCATAAATATATCAAACATGTTTGATATAATTGGGGCACCCACGATCAGCTTCTAAATTGATTGGGAGCATTAAGATTTTGCTCTGTAACTTCACATTTACCTGATAATCCTTGCTGATACTCGATCCTGGCAGAGCTTTAGATCGGGGAGCCGGAAGTATGGAAATTTGGCTCATTCCACTTTTACGTGCCAAGTACAAATGTACAGGAATTTTACTTGATAGCATTTTTTGCAGAGATATATGCATAGTTACAGGATATGCACTGACACATGGTAAGGACAAGAGGACCTCCAAAATAGTGCAACCACAGAAGGGCTGAATACATATCTGTAATATACATGTGATCAGTCCTACTGATCTAGGATTGTTAACAAGGTCCCTCCGGCCATTGTCATTAATCAGCAGCAGATCAGCAACCCAACTCTGGGATGATTGATGAACAGCGACCCTGAAAGGACTGGCAAAGTATAAGCAGAGCAGGAAACTATCTTTTTGGTCAATAGGACAGAGTGGCTGAGAAATCACAAAATTCAACCATCCACTTTCCGTATGTCACCAGCCAACAAGACTTTAGAATGGAGTGGCACCTCGAAATGATGGTTGGTTATCTGTCAAAGTGTATGAAAATAATGTCACCAGCCACAACAAAAACATCCCATCATTTGGCTGATGGCTGGTGGTAATTTCCCATATACTGACATAGTAAAATATAGTGCAGCACAATACAACAGAACTAGAGGAGCTGTGGTTCTCCAAGGTTTTCCCTGCCTTTTTAAATAATTTAAAAAGTCCCATTTTGTCAGATATTCACCATATTTCTGTACATACAACAACACTGAATGAGCACTGTACACTGTGAGGTCTGCAAGAGCAAAACTCATCCCCATGTGAAACCCAACCTGCTGGCAATGTTAGCACCTAAGCCTCTCTTAAAGTCATGGGTAGCCCTGTTGCTGATCTTTAAGGAATGAATGAGGATACACGGGAGGAAGCAACCTTATCAGATGAAGAGGGACCTTAGGCAGCTCAGCTTTGCCTGGTGTCATGTACCCTAACTGGAAAGATAGTTGTTTGTGTGTGTCTATGTATAGAGCTACTTGGGGTAACATGAGTCTGCCTGGCTTAGGGACAGGGACCAGTGGCTCGAGGGCACTGTAAGACTAGTCTAGGTCAGGGTATAACACTTATACACACACACACACCAAACTGACACTGGAACCTTATGATATCAAAATCTCAAGCATGCATGCTGGCTAGTCAACCAAAACGTAATGACCAATGTAGCAATGTCATGCAAAAGAGAAAAGATATCTGTACACAATGTATAATGGGCCAAACGGACGATACGGGACATCACAAGTGTGCCGTTCTTCTTCAATGACGGGAGGGTGGGGAGCGGAATTTTGCGAGCTCTATCTAAGCGGAGCAGCGAGTAATGCTTGATCTAAAATTGCCAGGCTACACGAACACCCGGCTTAGCTGTGAATTTTCGCCAGAGTTTAAATCTTTTGGGTTGCCGCACAGCCAATTGGCAAGAGTTATCTTGATCAACCAATGAGATTTCACTTTATTGTGTCACATGTGTATGCAGCTGAATTATTAACTGTTTCTATTGCAACTACTGCTCACTGAATGTGGACATCCATGTGCTCTTGTAGAACTGCGGAGAAATCAGGTCACTACACATGGAGATCAAAGCAAATCACAATTATTGGCCGCTTATTTGCATACCATCAAAAAAACAAGGCTTCGTTAGGTCGTCAAGATGTGCATAACCCCCTTGTTAAAATATTAGTGAGTTGATTTATTATTTACAACTTTACATATGGGATGGGATGCCCTTTTCTCTTGCCTAGTGCAACTTTAAAGGACAGTGACAGATCCACTCCCACAAAACATCACCGGGCATATTTCTGAGACTGTACTGTGAAGGAACTACTGACAGACTAGGGGAAAGAGAGGAGATTGAAGACTGAGGTGGTACGCTACCTGAGGGAGGCCAGTGCAGGTCCCTGCTTGGTGGAAGGGAACACATGGTGTAGGTAGTCACTCAGCAACTTCTCATTCACTATACCTGAGAGAGAGAGAGAGAGAGAGAGAGAGAATAGAGTGTATAACTAATTATCAAATGACTTTCTTGTAAGCGGACAGAGATCTTGCAATATACTGACACACACTGAAATAAAACAGGATAATAGCAGAAATTGATGGGAGTTGTATGCCCAAAATACCTGTTGTCTTAGGTCTGCGTATCTGCGGCTGTGTCTAACCTGAATATCTTTTTAGAATCTTGTATCAGCCCTTGCTATAGTTTTAGATTTGTCTGTTTGTTTGTTTTTAATCTCATCTTTGTCTTAGATTTGTCAATTTTTCTATCTTTCATATAACTTAAAAAAACAACTGTGTTTTACTTTATTTGTGGATTGTGTAAATGCAGTAGTCGTATACCAGCCTTTACCTGTGGCTTTAGGTTTGTCTGTGTCTGAAGCCAGTCTGTAGTTGCGACGGGTCAGGGCAGTGCCGCCCCCCTTAGAGCTCATGCTGCCTGGCTGGAGTCACCTGGCCCATACACTGCTGGGAAGCAAAGAAGAAAACTTTTAAAAGGAATTCAGAATTGGGTTGTTCAAATCTCCAACCTATAGGAGGAAAAAATAAGGACAGGTCAGTGGTGTCACAACAGCCTGAATTTGGAGCCCACTTCACATGTGTATGCCTAGTTTTTGACTCTCATGATACCACTGTCATGAGAGTCTGTTTTTTCTAACTTTGGAGACAGATATTTCCCAATTGAGAGTTGCTGTTTAACATACCTAACATTACAAATGATGCTGCCTGATTTAGCTTACAACCCTCAACCCTCTCTGAGGAGACAGGACAGACACACACACACACACACACACATCTCATCCAGCAGACAACAACTATAATAATAAGCCTAATGCATTACACAAAATACTCATGTATTTAGTACAATAACTAGCACAAAGGCTTCACAGACAGCAGTTATGTTTAATGTTGAATGATTGAATGAAGCCACATCTGGTACAAACACCTGTTGTGGTTAACAGTAACTGTTACAGATTGTTGCTATTAGAGCTGAGTAGCCACAATTAAGACCTAATATGCATCCAATGGCCAAGTACAATTTCCAGACAGACCCCTTGTTTGTTTGGCTAGTGCATGACTAGTACCCATTCTGAAGAGCACTTCATTAATGTGTTTTGCACTTGGGCTGTAAATGACACAGGTAGAGCTCCTTCATTCATTCATTTTTTCCTTCCCTTTCCATTGTACAGTTCTCCTCTAGCTGGCTGACAGGTAGCTGTTTGCTTAAACAGCTCGGTATGTGTGAGAAACGGGTTCGAGACCGGTCTGTTACAGTAACTGGATATAGTAAAGATGCGGTAAGTACAGAGGCAGGCTGGATGATCATGGGTTGATTATGGCTAGCTAGTTAGCTACTGCTTTGGCCAATGACAGGTGTTATACTGATAAACTGACAACAATATCTGATATAATGTACATGTCAACACTTCAGACTACTATTGTGGACGGCAGCTTAGATACCAGTGTGATGAGCTCAGAACTACCAGCCAAGCCAAGTCAAACCTAGGCTAGCTAGCCTGCTAGTTAGCTCCCCGTTCAAGCCCCAATTGTACCTCCTCTTTAGCCAATTTACATTGGCGGCTGGTCACTAAAACATAATTGCATCTCTTTATAATAGCCTTTAGTTTGACTCGCTGCCCGCGTAAGGCCAACCAAATGACAAGACATCCATTGCAATATATAGCATTACATAGCTTCACTGCAATGTCTTGCACAGCATTGCTAGCTAGCTGGCTAATGACTCAGTGACAGCCACAGAAGCACTGAAGCTCCCCTCCGCTGTTTTGGTTCGCAGTGCTAGTCGATGCAAGCCAGTGGAGATGGCTAGCTGATAGCAACACTTACCGGTTTCTTATTTTTTAAAAGAGCCTCTCCTCCAGTTACAATATCCTCTTATTTGCTTATTTAGACGAAGTAATAACGATATGTTACATAGGTTGTTTCCGAGTGTAATAAGCTAATTTCTGCCACAACAGTCCTCCTCTTGTCAAACGGTTCCCACGTCACGGGGCGACAGTTGGTACAAAATACATCGTTTGGCTGAACGCGAACTCAAACATGTGAATGACCTAGTGACGTTTGGCCAAGCACCTGTCACCGTAGGTAGTCTATTATAAGCAGTGATGCAGTGGTAACTACATGTAGTGGCTAAACTATGACCCCCAAGTGGTGATCATAATCAGGCAAACAATCACTAATATAAAACCAATCACAAGTTCAGAGAAACAACAGTCATATAATTTGTGCTCTTCTACTTAAAAACCTTATCCATATATAACTTACATCAGTTTAATACTTCTTATGATGGCATTACCCTCCACATATATATCTCTAGATAGATAGATAGATAGATAGATAGATAGATAGATAGATAGATAGATATATAGATACGTTATTGATCCCTGGGGTGAAATTCAGGGGTTGCAGCAGCATAGCAGTATCACAAGATGTACAAAATACAAAAAACAAAGGCAAGGTACAAAATATAAAAAACAAAGGCCTAAAAAACTAAATGCTAAAAAAATACTTAGAAATAGGCAGAGCGAATGAATAGATGGTACATGTATACAGAGATAAGGAATGGTAATAGCTGAATGAATGTGAAAGGGTGAAAGGATGAGAGTGGCTAAAGTGCAATGAATAAGTGTGAAGGTGAATGAATAAAGTGCAGGGCAGTGAATGAATGGGAATGGCAATGGATAAGGTGGATAAAGTGCAGGGCAAAGGCAATGAATGAATGTGAAAGCGAATGAAAGTGCAGCAGGGTCATAGGTGATAAATGGTGAGGTCCTCAGTTGAGCTGTAGAGGGGAGGGGAGGCGTTAAAAATTCTGATGGCGGCCAGCAGGAAAGACTTCCTGTAGCGCTCTCTGTCGCACCTCTGGCCCTTCTTGTACAGGGCCTCTGTGTTGCCGGCCCATTCCAGCTTGTTGTCCAGGTGAAATCCCAGGTACTTGTAGGACCCAAGCGTCTCCACACTACTAATTCTGGCCAGCTGGGCCCTAGTCCTCCTGAAGTCCAAAATCATCTCCTTTGGTTCGGTGACTTTGAGCTGTCGGTGGTTCTGCTCACACCACACCACAAAGTCCTCCACCAGGCCTCTGTACTCCTCCTCCAGTCCTCCCCTGATGCACCCCACTATTGCAGAGTTGTCTGAGTACTTCTGCAGGTGGCATGTGTCAGAGTTGAACCTGAAGTCAGAGATGTAGAGGGTGAGGGAAGGGGGACAAGACAGTCTCCTGTGGGGCCCCTGTGTTGCTCACTACCCGGTCTGACACACAGCTCTGCAGCCGCACAAATTGTGGTCTGCCAGTCAGGTAGTCAGTCACCCAGGAAACCACAGGTGCATCCACCAGCATCCGCCTCATCTTCTCACCCAGCAGGAGGGGCTGTAAGGTGTCGAAGGCACTCGAGAAGTCAAAGAACATGACACTCACAGTGCTTCCTGCTTTGTCCAGGTGAGAGTAGGCCCTTTACCGCAGATAGATGATTGCTTCCACACAGCTGGTCAGCACAGACCCTGAGCGCCCTCTGGCTGATGCCGCCGGGGCCTGCCGCTTTGCCCTGGTGGAGTCTCTTCAGCTCTCTCTTCACCTGGTTGGTGGTGAAAGCCAGTCCAGGTAGGGAGGGGGAAGGGGGTGATGCTGGGCTGTCTATGGGGGTGGTGGGGGGAAAGATAATAGTTTTCAAGTTTCTTTGTATTTGTATTTGTCATGTGCACAGAAAACAGAGTAAACAGCCCAATGAAATGCTTGTATGCTGGAGAATCGTGCAGAGTAGGTCATAGTGCAGAAAAAGTCATAGCTCACATTATGTAAATACACAAACACAATGTAAACTTTACAAAATGCAAAAAAAGTAAATAAGTTATACAGTGACATCAGTGTCCATAGGTATCTGTAGGTATGTATAGATATTGTGCTGGGAAGTGGGATTCAAGAGTTCAAAAGTCTGATGGCGTGTGGGTAGGTAGGTTTCAGGACGATCATGAAATTTGCACTATGCCTGTGGAATCAAGAGCCACTGAGTCATGAATATAATAGAAGTCAATAAGTCACCTGTGATGGGCTGTTCCCAACTTGTCCTTCATACCCAGAACCTTATGAGCCGAAGGAGTCAATCTGTTTTTAAAAGAATAAAGGATTTTAATTAGTCAACTCTTACTTCACTACCAGCTGTTTCATGGCAAACCATAGTTTTATTAAACACAACTAATGTTGTCCTCTGTGTGTCTTTGGAAACTGGGAACCTGCAAAATATACAAGTGTCTTGACAAGGTGGTGAATAAAATCATCTTGGACATACTGCGAGCAATGGCACCCTCTTGTGGAAACCTTGTTCTACGGTACTATTTCAGCAGATTGTGCTCCTAAAGTAAATCCATGCAACCTTTTAATTTGAAAAATGAGCAAATGTGCAATTTAACAGTCACAGTATTTTTTTCTGTTCCTAAATGATTTGATCACAATAAAACCCTGCAAGAGAAGTGAGAAAATGACAGCAACAACCCAATTAAATGAAAGGCAATCAAACAAATAAAACACAGGTATAATAATCTTTAAGCTAAAAAATATCTGGTAGTCTAAATGTAGACTTAATTTGACCATACACATTTTATATAGTAAGGTATATTCCACAAAGCTTTTTAAGGAGTTTTCAATGTTTTCAACTTTGTTTTACTTTCACATGTACAAACATTACCAACTGAAACAAACTGGTCACATCCTGAAAATGCATGTGAAACTCATGATAAACTTGATTGGATTGATTGAGAGTTTAAAGAGGCAAGTTGTGCAAGTGAGTGAGGTAAATAATAAGTAATACTCTATATTAGCTTATATTGTGAAGACATACACAATGATATAAACCATGTTTATTTTCAGTCCAAGTCCCTGTTTAATTAATCATCAGTCATAAAATCATTTGCAGCAAAAAACAAAACATACACAAATCAATCCTTGCAACCACTGAATGGAAACAACATGTGGCTGGAAAAAAGATCAGTTCAGGAGCTACTTTCACTAAAATGAAATACAACTGGGTATTGACTAGAAAATAGCACAGGTTCTCCAGTCATCAAGGGAGAATAAATCTTCAAAGAATACAAATATTGTATGGTGGTGGTGAGGACGCAACCCTGGGGGGATCCTGTCATGTCATTGTGTTAACATGATTAAGTCAGTATGATATCTCAAATGTATACATGTGTCTTCCCCTCCTATCTGGTCTGAAGGTTAGTTAAACAATCATGCACAGTCCTGTGGGGATAATAAAATGTGGGTAACCTGTATAACCCTATGTATGCAATAACCTATACACCGCTGTGCACTTAATAAGTAGTAAGAATATATCAGCCAATAGTAGGATGTGAATAAAGGCCCAGAAGGCCCAAAATGTTGTGTGTAATATTGAAAATCATGTGTGTGCGGCCTAGTGTGAGTAGAGAGCAGACAGAGAGTTAGAAATGAATACTGTGTGAAAAGAACAGGAGGAAGACCTTGGCCTTGGAGGAGGAATGTGTGTCAACAAAGAGATTGCGGTCGGCAGCCACACACACAAAGTGCCCTCTTCCATGGAATTGCATTAATTGTATCTGTCTATCAGTCGTCTTAATATTAAGAAGTATAGAACTAAATTATTTGTGGACGCCTCTTCAATTGGTTAAGGCACAGACTGATGTGCCCGCGAAGCAGCCGAGGCCTTCCAATCCTCGGTTGAATTTCACGCAAACCCCACAGTCCAATCATCATGACACCAAGATCTACTCATCTTTGAGATTTCCTAAGTAAAGAACATACACACACACACATTCATGGATTGATTGAGAGTTTAAAGAGGCAAGTTGTGCAAGTGAGTGAGGTAAATAATAAGTAATACTCTATATTAGCTTATATTGTGAAGACATACACAATGATACTCTCTGCAGAGCCTGCCTGAGGTGGTAAAGGCGCTGCTGCTTTCGCACCAGAGTGTCTGTGTGTGTTGACCATGTAAGATCTTCAGTGATGTGGACTCACAGGTATTTATACCTGCTCACCCTCTCCACAGTAGTCCCATTAATCCCCAATGGTGAGTACGTCCTCTGTTGTTGTGCCCTCCTAAAGTCCACAATCAGCTCCTTAGTTTTGGTGACATTCAAGAGGAGGCTGTTGTCCTGGCACCAGAGTGACAGATCAGCAACTTCCTCCAGGTAGGCCTTCTCGTCGTTATCGGAGATCAGGCCCACCACCACTGTGTCGTCCGCAAACTTGATGATTGGAGGTGGAGGTGAACTAGGCCACACAGTCATGTGTGTACAGGGAGTACAATAGGGGGCTGAGGACGCAACCCTGGGGGGATCCTGTCATGTCATTGTGTTAACATGATTAAGTCAGTATGATATCTCAAATGTATACATGTGTCTTCCCCTCCTATCTGGTCTGAAGGTTAGTTAAACAATCACCAAGATCTACTCATCTTTGAGATTTCCTAAGTAAAGAACATACACACACACACATTCAGTAGTTTTCCACTGGCTGTGATCATACGTATACATACATATTAGAAACACACTTAGATTATTATTTTCCATCACAGTCATAAATACCGTTTCGTTAACTTTGCATTGTAGCCCGAGAAATATTTTTTCTAAAAACGTCTCTATGGAGAATCTCATTCATTTCTCTCAGCGTTAGGAAAGGTACCACTAGGGGGCGACTCGATTACTTCCTATTTACAATTCCTAAGAGTGGACTGTGATTGGTTGAGGATGTTTTCCCTTTTGCTGAATGGCTAGTCACAGGCTCGCCCTCACTGCCTGTGGGAAGTTCCATTCATGAACCACCTTTCCTCGAACGGTTTGGATGAAAACGCAATATATATTTATATTTTTATATACATATGTAAAATAGATACTTCAACTAGTTGAATCCATCCAAAATTAAACAATTCTTTCGACAATGAGAGGAAATATGGTAATAAAAAAAGAACGTCCTCCCCCGTCAACAGATGGTGTGGTCCAGTTTGTGTGTGTGTGTGTGTGTGTGTGTGTCTCTTTCCCTGTCCCCTCCCCTCCGCTGACGAAGGAGGGTGGGAGCTTGTCAGAATCGGTTCAAGAGTTCAAATGTATCTTATCCGAAATTGATATATGTGTCAAGTGGTGGGTTAACTGGTTTGTTAGGGAGTGTCTTCACTTCTTTTTAAATTAATTTATTAGAGCATTCTTCCATTTAAACATGCTTCGGATGAGAGCGGCTCTCTGTCAGTCTTGGAGGGGGTAGGTACCTTGTTTCACATGAGCATACACGAGACTCCTTCACCTTAGCGTTGACTTTAGAAAATGTCATTTAGCTAGCTAGCTTACAGTGGTGTCTCCGTTTGTCCGTTAATTTCTAGTGCATGTATCCAGTTTGAGATTACACGTAGGCTGCGTTGAACATGTAATGTCGTTATACTGCCACTTTTGTGTGTACGAGTGTTATGTAATTTATTTAAGATACTTATTCGGCGATTGGGCACGCACATTCAATGTTAATATCTAAAATGACTTTTCCCTCAAGGTCTCTCAACCAGTCTGTCTATTCTAGTTGTCGCATACCGCATAGTCTATCAATGCAACACTTCACGGAAGTAGTCGTACATGTGTGAATTGCAGTTGCAGTATGCTCAAACAATACTTGGATACATACTATCAATCAATTTACTTGAAAGACTTAATTACGTTTCAAGTTCAAGTTTGTAGTGTATCAGGTTTGACCTGCCCGACAGGTTTGACCCGTGTTGCTTTTACTACACCTGTAAAAACATTTGAAGAAATGTTCAGTAACCCAGATTCTCTGACTTTGTTATCTAACTCTGTGGGTGACCATGATACAAAAGCACAAGGCCCAGTGGGAACTTGAAGGAAAGACATATGTGTAGAATGCTGATGGGGATATTTTAGTGTGCCATTAGTAAATGGGTATGAGAATGCCTATCTCTGCCACAAGCCTGGCTACCTCATTCCAGCTGGCCACTATCAAACCTGTGACCTCAAGTTAAGCCTGGAGTAGTTAATCATATATGAACGATGGAAGACACCAGAGGTCTGGTGGTGGTGTATTTTTCCAGGAGGAAGAGGTATTAGTTAGAAGGCCATTATCAGAGCATGCATAATACATAATAGTTGTTTTATGATGGTCTGAAGCCAAAAATCCAGATGAGTTTTCTCTCATGCAGCTCATTGCATACCATAGTATATGGTGGATGCTTTGAGCCAAAGTGGCTAAAAGTACAACACATGCATACTTATTTCACACATTACTTATTACAGCTGCTGCAAGACAGATTGTAAATTTGCCAAATCATTCCCAAATTGTGTTGTAGCACTTAAAAGGACATTCCACCATTTTTCAACCTTATCTGCATCAATCATTCCTCACTATTTTTTGTTTACTCATTCTGTGTCTCAGAGAAAAGCTGTTTGAAGCGCCAATAGACAATAGCGCCAGGGGCAGTGTCATGGTGTGGGTTGCTCCTCAGAGTGCAGCATTCTCAATGAATATTGTAGGATCTGTTGGAAGCTCTCCAAAAAATAGCATTTTCTCCGTCAATATTAGGTGTATTTGAATTATTTTTGCATCTATCCATCAAGGTAACACATTCCTTTGATATAACATTCACATGAATGACGGTGGAGTGTTCCTTTAATATATTAAAGCTAAAACCAGTTGTGGGAGCTCCTGTCTATTCATTGAAAGAGTTCAACATCCTCTCACCATGACTAAGATTTTCATGGCCAGTTAAACCCTATTCAGGTCAAAGCTACCTGGCACAGTTAATAAAGTGAGAGATCAACTCTGAATGCACAGCAATGTGATTTGTGAAACTGGTAAAGCTTTTGAGTATAAGAAAATGCATGCATTATCTGTTTATTTGTCTGTGTTTAAGGTTCAAAACCTTCCCTTGTGCAGCTGTTGAGGTGAAGAATGAGCCGATCCTGGGATTTAAGGAGGGCAGTGCAGAGAGGAAAGAGCTTTTGAAGGTTAGGCTGCACATGCATATCACCTCACAATCACAAATGTGTACTTTACATCTGTAACACCTGTACCTATAGACTTTGAGTTGAGTAGAGTGGCTGCACCTTTATCTATCTTTCAGGCATTGGACGATCTGAAGGGGAAGACGGAGGAGATTCCCTGTGTGGTTGGAGACGAACATGTGTGGACCAAAGACATCAGATACCAGTTATCTGTGAGTGAAGTAAACAGCATGTTCTGTAATCTGAGTAAACTATTGCTACATATGGTGCACAAATATTGAAACTTGGAGACTGAACCTACCAATATTTGAATCATTAAATCATTGAACATACTTTCAAACAACTAAACATGGTTTGCCATAAAGGTAGCGGACATTCAAAGACTAGCAAGCTGAATTGCAATAACTATCATGCTGCTATTATCAGTCATGTTATCTTTTTTTCCTTGATAAGAGTCATTAACTTCTGTAATATACCAGCTCTAATATCCATTTGCTTTCTTTGCTTCTTTTCATAGCCCTTCAATCACTCGCATAAGGTGGCCAAGTTCTGCTATGCTGACAAGGTATGAGTATGAGAGATTCTTGATGTCTCACAAGTACCACACTATCATTTTTTTGTACATTTTTTACATAAAGCTCAAGTATGTGATTTTGATTAAAGTGTTGTAAAAAAAAAAAAAAAAAAAGTGTACCAAAAGTATGTAAAAGATGATTCCTGGTATTCCAAACTTGATTCACTACCACAGCAAGTCAGAATAAGATACTTCCTAGCTTCAATCATTAATTCCAAGTGATCAATGTTTCTTCTCTGGACACTGTTAAACACTACTGCATACCGGATATATTCAGTTTTCAGACGTTCAAATGTCCTGCAGATATCTGCATAGTTCACTTAATACAAAGATACATAATTCAAAACATTGCAGACTTAAATACAGAAAAACAAAATCCATGAGCTGGGATTTACATGACAAAATCATCACACTGTAGAATACATAGTCTAATAACCAATCATTTATTTTTGCTTGAATATGATTGATGTAGGAGTTGATCAACAAAGCTATCTTGGCATCTGTGGCAGCACGGAGAGAGTGGGACCTGAAGCCTGTTCAGGACAGAGCCCAGATTCTCTTCAAGGCAGCTGATGTCATCAGTGGACCCAAGAGAGCAGAAATATTAGCCAAGACCATGATTGGACAGGTACAGTGACTCTCTTAATGTTCCTGTGATTGACGGTGGCTGTGATTGGTGGTGCCAGGTCTGTTTGATGGTCATTTCTGGCCATGTCTGGCCCATGTATGTAAAACACATGGCGATCATACGCCGATCAGCCACAACATTAAAACCAGGTGAAGTGAATAACAGTGATTATATCATTACAATGGCACCTGTCAAGGGGTGGGATATATTGGGAAGCAAGTGAACAGTCTGTTCTTGAAGTTGGAATCAGGAAAAATGGGAAAGCGTAAGGATCTGAGCGACTTTGACAAGGGACAAATTGTGATGGCCAGACGACTGTGTCAGGGCATCTCCAAAACGGCAGGTCTTGTGGGGTGTTCCCGATATGCAGTGGTTAGTACCTCCCCAAAAGTGGTCCAAGGAAGGACAACCGGTGAACCGGCGACAGGGTCGTGGGCGCCCAAGGCTCATTGATGCGCGTGGGGCGCGAAGGCTAGCCCGTCTGGTCCGATCCCACAGAAGAGCTACTGTAGCACAAATTGCTGAAAAAGTTAATGCTGGCTATGATAGAAAGGTGTCAGAACACACAGTGCATCGCAGCTTGCTGCATAGCCACAGACCGGTCAGAGTGCCCATGCTGACCCCTGTCCACCGCCGAAAGTGCCTACAATGGGAACGTGAGCGTCAGAACTGGACCATGGAGCAATGGAAGAAGGTGGCCTGGTCTGATGAATCATGTTGTCTTTTACATCATGTGGACGGCCGGGTGTGTGTGCGTCGTTTACCTGGGGAAGAGATGGCACCAGGATGCACTGTGGGAAGAAGGCAAGCCGGCGGAGGCAGTGTGATGCTCTGGGCAATGTTCTGCTGGGAAACCTTGGGTCCTGGCATTCATGTGGATGTTACTTTGACACGTACCACCTACCTAAACATTGTTGCAGACCAAGTACACAGATCTCAATCCGATCGAGCATCTGTGGCATGTGCTGGAAAAACAAGTCCGATCCACGGAGGCCCCACCTCGCAACTTACAGGACTTAAAGGATCTGTTGCTAACGTCTTGGTGCCAGATACCACAGGACACCTTCAGAGGTCTTGTGGAGTCCATGCCTCGACAGGTCAGAGCTGTTTTAGCGGCACAAAGGGGAGCTACACAATATTAGGCAGGTGGTTTTAATGTTATGGCTGATCGGTGTATATACATATACACACTACATGGCTATATTCATTGCATAGAACTCAGACAAAAAATCCCCAAAAAATGTCTTTTGAAATAACTTAATGGCACAACAAAATGTACAAAACACTACAAAAAAGTTTGTGCAAGGCACTGTATATAGGTTGTACTCATAAATTTGTATTTATTTTATAGACCTACTCTACATTGGCATACCAATTCATATACTATACACTAAATCTCTTTCCAAAACCATATTGTATAGATATGGCATACTATTGTTTGTTGTTTTTGTTATTACTATGAAAGAGGAAGACAATTATTGGGCTGAACTGTGTTTTAAGTTTGCTTATCAAAAGAAGTTCCCTCTTTTCCTTAACCCAAATCTTTTTGCTGAGAAGAGAGAATTGGGTTATAGGCTCATTGAATTCAGTGCTCATAAAAACCCACACAGGAGGCTTCAGAGCCTCTGGGTGCATTGAACTTGTTGTATTTGTATTTGATAGTATGTTGTCTGCCTTGTGGGATGACAAAGTCTGGGAGAAAGTATTGGATGGGAGAAGGAAAGTTTACAACGTGATCAGTGTCCACCACTCTGAATTAAAACCATACAACAACCCAAAATCTGAACATGATGTATCATATTTGTGTATAATATGCATTTATTTTAACACTATCTGTTCACTGCCAAAAACAGTATTTAGATTTAATTATATCCCAAGTGTTGGTTGGACCCTATGGAGGGTTAAATGTGACACATTAAATAAATAAATAAATCATTAAATAATCATTCCTGAAGCTGAAGTGCAGCGGAGCTTTCCGTTGTATGAAGTACGTAAACTTTCACTTATTTCACCTTAGCAGTCCACCAAAATCTGTTTCTGAACAAATTCGAGGCGATCTTCTGAATCTGAATTGATCCCGATGGAGTAGCTGTGGCCGTACCTCGAGCTGAGTTTAAGTGAAACAACAGAGAAAAATGATGCGTTCAGGTGCTTACTGTACAACCCCAAGGAGAAGCTGCTCTCAACTTCCAAGACCTCTGCAGAGAGTAGTGCGTTCGGCTGAACGCACTACTGATAAATGAGTTGTAACATGAAGTTGAAGGTCATAACTATTTCCTCAAGTAACTGATGAAGTTCTTGGTGTTCTTTTTGGTCATTGAGAAATGGTTGGCAATCCAACTCATTGGCACACGGCTGACACCCACACATCCAGTAGCCTGCTATCGATTGCTCTTGACTTTCTGTGCGGTCAAACCAATTAGATTAGTTAGATTCCGCCCACAGGCTTTGACGGATGAGTTGACAGATTTACATTTCAAAAAGCACACACAGACCAGCAACCATGAAATAAATAAATCATTAAATAAATCATGAAATGTGGAAATAATTAAATAAATAATTAAATATGGAAATAATTAAATAAATGTGGAAATGAACTATTAAATATATTGTATTTCCCATTTTAATTAATTAATTGTTCATATATTTCCCTTTTTATTTAATGATTTATTTCATGATTTATTTAATATTGTCGCTTTAACCCTCCATAGCACACCTGTTCTGCAATATGTGTTTCATTATTTTAATATATATCTGTTTTCACTTGTGTATTCCAGGGTAAGACGGTGGTACAGGCGGAGATTGATGCTGCTGCAGAGCTGATTGACTTTTTCAGATTCAATGCCAAATATGCCATTGAGCTGGAGGACCACCAACCGCTAGACAGTGATGGCAGCACAAACACCATGCTCTATCGTGGACTGGAGGTGAGAACGTCTGAACTTGTTACCATGTGTTAAAAAATGTACTGCCCTGTTTTTGCTGTTATCAGCATGTTTTGGATTTGTTAAATGCTGTGAAGGTCAATGAAGAACGAGCTCATATCCACATTAATAGAATTCCATGTTGAAAAATATTTATCTGAAGTTCTTCATGCAATATCTCTAAAATGTAATGGATAATGTGAATATGTTTATTATTTTGTCACTTGATTCACCTTGTTTTTTTCAAATCATTTTGTGAGAGGAGGTGTCAATGTTTTTTTCCAAATGTTAAATCTTAATTTTGGACATAACTCTGTTCTCTCAGGGTTTTGTAGCAGCTGTCGCCCCTTTTAACTTCACTGCCATTGGCGGAAATCTGGCAGGTACCCCAACTCTGATGGTAAGTGCAAGGACTGTGGATAGAGCATAGACTTTTTTACAAAATAATATATATTTGTATTTGTATGTGTTTTGATTTCATCTGAACTTGTCATATCTTTGGCCTCTTGATTTCTGATATTGTTTTTTTCTTTTCTTCTTAAATTCCTGGTCCTGCTCCTATTTTTCAGGGTAATGTAGTGTTGTGGAAGCCTAGTGACACAGCCATGTCTGCTAGCTACGCTGTCTACAAAGTCCTACGGGAGTGTGGCCTGCCCCCCAACATCATCCAGTTTGTTCCAGCTGATGGACCAGTATTCGGAGACGCTGTCACCTCCTCTGAGCACTTAGCGGGCATCAACTTCACTGGCAGTGTCCCGTAAGGAGTTTCATTGCAAATTCAGATATTTAAAAATGTGACACCTCCTGTGCTGGCTCACTGTGTTATATTATTGATGTTTTATCCTATATATTTAAGGCCTGACAACATGCAGCCTTTTAGTGGCTGTAATCTAATTTGAAAATGCAGTTTTGAAATGTTGAAACTTTTTTCCTAAGATTGACATGTAGCATTTTGGAATAAATCCCTTCACATGTAAATCAAATAACACAGTACAGAACTTCAGTTAGTGTTTATGTCATATACATATTCATTCCTTTTTTTAGTGTGCTCTGGGCAAATGGCAATCAATAAAAACTAGATGGTTGTCACTTACAATAGCAAGGGCCGAAATATCAACGAGTTCTGTCAAGTGTTCTTTGATTTTGTTTATGTATTATCTTTTGGATGATTCTCTAGTATAATACATTGTTCCTTGAATCATAACCTACATGGCAGTGTCTGTAATATTGCATTGTTTAGTCTTAGTATTATTTCTAAACGGCATCATAACCATGTTTTGATTTAAAGTATTTTCTTTTCTGTAGGACCTTCAAGCATCTATGGAAACAGGTAGCCCAGAACTTGGACAATTATAGGAACTTCCCTCGGGTGGGCGGAGGTGAGCAGCACTAATAGTCTGTCCAACATGCCACAAAACCCAGTTATTACAAGAACTCAAGATAGTAAAAGTATACATGCACAATTAATCTTACTCCTGGTACTTTTTACTTGAGCAAATTTTCAAGCCAATATCATTCAATATGATTGCTATTGCCTGACAAAATTCCATGTATAGACTGTTCTCTGTTTCTCAGTAAACATGGCATCTCACACTTTTCAGAGTGCGGTGGGAAGAACTTCCACTTTGTTCACAAGTCTGCAGATATTCAGAGTGTGGTGAATGGGACCATTCGCTCAGCGTTTGAGTACGGAGGCCAGAAGTGCTCAGCCTGCTCCAGGATGTATGTACCAGACACCACGTGGCCCCAGATTAAACAGGAACTCCTGGCCATCCACAAACAGATCAGACTGGGAGATGTAAGTAGAGAGTGCACTGCCCTTGAGCCAGAAGAGAAAAAAGTAAATTAAAGGGATATTTTGACATTTTTGATTTTAGTCTTTTGTGCTTGCTTTCCAAACACTTGGTACATTATGGTAATAGTTGCTACATTTTCCCTTCAGGTACTGGTAACAATAAGCTAATGAGATAAGTTGTAGCAGTAGCCTTTGGTTTTGATGAGGAAAGCTAACAACAATTACTTGCTAACAAATCATTTTTAAGTTAACGTGTACCTGGTGACCAGAACGATTCAGCAGATGGTATTTCTTTCAGAAAGTGTGCTATGCACACCAAGATTGTCAGTGTAATAGATAAAAAGAGAGTTGTAATTAAGAGATGTTCTCTAATGGTGTTAAGGTTCCTACGTTTTTTGACAATCTTCCTGAAATCTTTTTCATTAGCCTGTGGAAGACATGAGCACCTTTTTCTCAGCTGTGATAGATGACAAGGTACAGTATTCACCATATCTTTTATACTTGCTAGCTATTTCCTTCAAGTTAAGGTGTCTCTCCTTTTCCTTTATCATTAATGAATTGTATGTTATTTGCCATTGTTATTAATTTAACATAACAGATTTGGAGTGACTTTAATCCCTTCCTTTACTCCTGTAGTCTTTTGGTCGTATAAAGAGGTGGCTTGATCATGCCAAATCCTCCCCGAACTTGACTGTCATCGCTGGGGGCAACTGTGACGACAAGAAAGGCTATTTTGTGGAGCCTACCATCATTGAGAGCAAAGACCCACAGGATGCTATCATGAACGAGGTAGAAATTCACCAATGTTCTGAGAATTTTTGGTTGAAGTTGAGGTGAGGGGAGTGATTTCAGTGCTTTGACAGTATACATTTCAGAAACTGTTGTGTTATTTGGATATTCATATGGAACAGTTACTCATATGGGCTAATTGTAAAATATAAAATCTTTAGGCGTATCAATAAGCCCAGATTAGTGTTTCCATTGTCTTTTTACTAGCAGCAGTGGTATGTAGAGGAACACATTGAGGGTATTGGTTAACATGGCATTGTGTCTACATATACTCAGGCTAAATGCATGGATTACCTACATAAACATGTCAAATCTGGCTCACAGAAACCTCCGCTGGTGTTTTGTTAACTAAGCTCACTCAAATCCTTCTATTACACGCTGGTTCACAAACTGAGAACACAGCCAGTCCACATTATGTACAGTATGTCATTATGTAGTGGTCATCGCAAAATGTGTCCTTGTGCTTTTATTTTCTCCATAAATGAAATGAGTATTTGTAGTATTCAATAGGCTATTTACTGGTACACACTGGTACACCTAATAACAAGTTTACAAATCATTGTACAACCTCAATGGATCTCAGAAGCATACCATTATGGGTCTTCTTCAGGTTATCCAAAAACCTGAGGGACAATCTCTTGGTTTTAATTTTGTTATTCCCTGGCCCTGCGCTTCCTTTTCGTGTTTACTTTGATACTCATTTGTTTTTCTAGGAAATCTTCGGGCCTGTTCTGGCTGTCTATGTTTACCCTGAGAACAACTACAAAGAGGTGTTGCAAATGATAGACAACACATCGCCGTATGCCCTGACAGGGGCAGTGTTTGCTCAGGACAAGTAAGTAAATTATTAGGAGAGATTGTCAGTAGAACAAGTGTTGGTATAATGCCTACTATGATCTTCTCCATCATGATGGCTATTTTGTAGATCTCCTGTGACCTCCTAGTACTGTGTTTGAGTTGATAAATTAACAAGAGAGTAACTTGTTCCAGGAATGTTATTGATGAGGCAGCCAAGACCCTGAGAAATGCTGCAGGGAACTACTATGTGAATGACAAATCCACTGGCTCCGTTGTTGCTCAGCAGCCATTTGGTGGCGCCAGAGCCTCAGGTAAGAATGCTTACAAGTTCTCCCATGATAAGGGATCCATACATTTTAGAACCTCCAAATGATGACATGTAAGCAGAAGGAGTATTGCTGTTTTCTCTAGAATTATATATTCCACTTTGTTACTGTAGTCATCTTCAGTACTGTGGTTTTCTATAGCTCATTATTTAGAGCATGGCACTATGCCAGCAGTACAAGTTCTCATCCTATTTGGGCTACTGATGACAAAGAAAGCGTGCACTGATGTTACTGTAAGGATCTTTGGATAAAAGCATCCCCCAAAAGTGTGTAGGTTAAGTTATGTTCTCTCTGATTGATGGTCAACAACTAAGCTATGAACCTTCCTCTTTACCAAGGAACAAATGACAAACCCGGTGGTCAACACTATGTTCTGAGATGGACATCGCCACAGGTCGTGAAGCAGACGCACGTCCCACTCAAAGAATGGAAGTACACCTACATGGGTTGAGAAGGAGTAGCACTTTTCCTCCCTCATTTGATCTTCCACATACTAAACACTCATAGATCTCGGTTCTTCCCCAGCTTTTCACTGAAAATGAAATTAAGAAAGATCATCTTGTCCATATCCAAGCTTAGTCATGACCGCCCTCCCTCTGAAATAACTGCACTGAACCTAGACATGAAAAAGTATTAATTCTGGAAATGGAACATTGGAAACATCCAATAGTGGCACTATAATTAGGCTGAATCAGCCACTTGCCCAGGCGTCTTGCCTCAAAGAAGAGTGGTCCTTGCATGGTTCCTCAGACTCAAAGTGGTACAGTTTATCATGGGTTTTTACCATGTGTATTTCATGCTGCATAGCTGCTTAGTTTAGCTGAGAGTTTGGCTGCTGGCTTTTACAATCAAAAAGCCCTGAGGTATCATCTCTGTTGTCGTCCATCTAACATTAGGAGTCTGAAATCAATGACTAAGTCCATTTGCTAGTAGAGTTTTCATTTTGGGCCATTGATTTTCAATTCAAATTATTTTTCATTATCCAAAGTAAACAGTGAAATGTTGTTTTAGGTCAATAATAACCTAGAACACAAAGTATTACACTATTATATCTAGTCACACAAATGTAAAAAAGTAAAATCCATGTCTCATCCTCGTTCTAGTAACAATGAAAGAAATTCAGATTTTTTTTTTGTAATAGAAGTGTAGAAGAGAAAACAGCAACATTTGACTGTTATTCCTCCTAACGTTTGGAACTGAAAGAGTGATGCTTACTTTACAACGAACAACTACACTGGCAGCATGTGAAACAGTCAAATGGGTGGAGTACCAAATATATATACATATATATATATATATAGTTTACTAGATCTGGATCATTTAGATGGTGTAATTGGTCAACCACAGTGACTTTCAACTTCTTTCTGTATTTCGTTTGATGTGGAAAACTCCACTTATCTGATACTGCAAGCAGATTGAAACAAACGTAGAAATATTTTTTAATACAATTTGATCCAGGTCTGCCATGAAATTAACCTGCTTTAGAATGTGGGTGCTGAAAGCCTACTAGAAAGCTCACTAAACTGATTAGTGTTGCATAATCCATTCACAAAACCTACCGCCACTTTGACTTGTTAAACAGCATTTGCAGTTTTATAGTCATGATTATGTTTTAACTGGTGTTGTAAATGCTGTTTTATCTGTTTCAAACAGTTAAGGGGGGTATGTTTTCTGAAAAGTATTTTCATCTGCAACTGATTTACAAACATCATAATGTGCCTGTACTAGTAAAACTGTAAATTAACTTAGCTAATTTTGATAATAGATATTAAATTATTCTAATTAACATGTGGGTATGTTTATTTTTTTCTTAAATACTTGGTTTCTCATACCTGTAAGGGCGTCCATGTCTTCAGAATGTCTAGACTTTCCCCATTTGACCCTTATCTTATTGGGGACCAGTCATGCAACACCAAGCTGTCAATGTGCGAAGTGGGGGTTTATGACTACTTGTGCACAGACACACACACACTATACTCCTGCCCCATTGAAGTCTCACAGGAGGAATCACCTGGCCTGATGACACACTCCACTGTAAATATTATGTTTTATTAGACTGAGAGAGACACATTAGGGCTGTGATATTCTACTACTTTACTACTACATGGTTGAGACTGTTTCCTACTTTTTTTTTTGTTCCTGGTCCCATCCCTGATCTTAATATTGCCTTTAAGGACTTAATTCAATGGAGGATACTGATCATATGTAAACACTGCAATTGTCATAATTTGATTTATAATTGATAACTGATTGTCATAAAGCTGATTGTCCATGAGCTTTTGAGGCTTGTTTGCGACAGAGGGCTATATAAATAAACTTGACTTGACTTGAGAAGCTTTTCCAAGAATCTGGAGTGGGTGAGGTGTCAATATGGCTAGGTCTGACAAATATTGAAGGAATGTTTACAGATCCAGAAATGTGCAGCTTATTTGCATTTGCACAAAAGAGTGGGGGGTCTTTCTGGTCATTTTCTTTCATGTTTCAGCAAAGCAGGTCCTTTCTTTGTTGCAAAAGCAGGCTGGGGGCATCTCTTTGCAGAATATTCAGATTCATAAAGAGAGGGAATGCATTGTTATTGCACAATGAATGGAACAAAAATAATAAGAGGGCTTGCATGAGGCATGCTTCAAATACCTCTCTCACCATTTCAACAGATTATGTGAGAGATGTCCATTGTTGCCCTCAATAAACAGATCACCACTAATTCAACGGTCGGATATCCAACAGTTTTAGTATCATAATGAAGCCTCAATTTCTGGTTGCTGCCATATTCACATGGAGATTTTAAGCTGCTTATTACCATATGGCCCTACTTACACGCAATAAAGTGCAAAAGCTGGGATTTGGGAGTGTTGGAGGGAAATGGGACGCACACTTCTAATTGACAGCTCTGAATGGTGCGAGTGTGAGAAAGCCCAGGTTATGGCTTGGGCTTTCCGGAGGAGGCTGTGGGTGTCTTTGTCCTCCGGGCAGCAGCTGGACCATTCACTTTGAAAATGTTTACTCTCCTGCCACGACTCTCCCGCCTAAAATCTTGGCACTTGGGCATGTCTTCTGCTCTTATTTTGGAGGAAAACATGCGCTAGATTTCAAGGGCGATATAATAAAGTCTGGTGTGCACAAAAAACAGCATTAAAAAAAACGTATCTACTTGTGCGTGCTGTTGATGGAGAGATGAGTGACATGTAAGTTTTAAAGGGAAGATGGCAAGAATAAAAGACCACTAGAAAATAAATCACCCTTAAAGTTTAATCCTTAATTGCGTTGCAGGGATTGTGAGAGCGCCCAATTGACTTTTACATTAGAACTATGCACTGTAGCGCATCCTCATCTCTCATCTCACACTGGCAGGCTGGCAGTTGGCTTTCAAAATGTAATCCGTTATTGATTACTGATTACCTTTTTAAAGTTATAAGCAACGACGTAATACAACTGAATACTCAAACACTGTAACGTAATCCGATTACTTTCATTCCAGTTAGATTCAGTTTCTATGCCTCCAAAATCCATAGGATGGCCAGTTAAACTGATATGTTGTAACTCGCAAGAAGCTCTAGATGTTTGGCTGTTTTATAAACAAGGTAATAGCCTGTATTGTTTTTTTGACGTTTACGTTTTTTATTGTCATATTCAGGCAAAGCCATATCAATGTGATATACATCAGTTTATTTTCAAACTAACGACTTTTAGAGTCACTTTTATCAACACAAGGTTTATCCCCATGCAATATAGCTAGCTGGACCAATATAGGCCTACATCACTTTACAATAGGCTATAAAACAACATTCGCCTTCACACAGTGAAGTCATCCAATACTGAAGAAAAGCATATATATATATATATATATATATATATACAATATAAAGGCTATAGTAGTAAGCCAATACCATTCTCTGGATTTCACATAGACAGTCTATGAGTTTATAGACTGACAATTAAGGACACCACACTTCACCAGGATCTCCAAACCGGCTGTCTTCCACCTTCGCTGACGCATGCGCCGCTGTGGTGGGAAATAGCCAGGGGACTTGGCCACATCCCGGCCCTGCCAGGGCAGCCCGGGTGACCTGCCTGATATACCAGTCCGTGCTTAGAGTTGTTCGGCTGGTTGTGCGTAGAGAGGAAGCAAAGCGTCTCCTGCAGGCACGTGGTGAATCCCTCTGCACAACCCCGACCAGGTCTACCAACCCCAGGTGTGACAGCAGCCTTGGGGCGGGTGTTCTCCTTCAGGTTATTTATTGCATTGCAGACTCTGTACAATTAGCTATGGAGAATCTACAGCTCTCATTTAATGCTCTGCAAGATGCGCTTATTGGCCTCAAGCTGGTACTTAATGCAAGGAAAACAAAATGTATGGTGTTCTCAAGGGCCAGAGAAATTGCTTACAATAATCTGCATATATCAACTAGGAATGGGTCCGACATCGAAAGGGTTACAGAATATAAATATCTGGGAATCTGGCTCGATGACAAATTTACATTTAAATATCATATAGATAATCTTGCAATTAAATTGAGGCAAAAAAATTGGCTTCCTATATAGGAACAGAACCAGTTTCCCAATGATTAGCAGAAAGAGGGTTGTTGAAGCAGTTTTTCTATCTGTTTTGGATTATGGAGATGTGATCTATAGAAGTGCTGCTCCCTCCACTCTTAAACCCTTAGATTCTGTCTATCATTCTGCTCTCAGATTTATTACTGGTGATAACTTTATATGATTCTCACCACTGCATTTTATATGATAAAGTGGGTTGGCCTTCTCTGGCAGATAGGCGAAATACACATTGGTATATGTTTAAATTACCATCTTATATCGCAATGTTGTTAGATTGGAATTATGGACCCTATTTTACACGCTCAGGTGATTGGCTTAGGCTTAAGGTTCCCCGAGTACACACTGAACTCGGAAAGTCAGCCTTTTGTTTTAGTGCCCCAGCTGCATGGAATGATCTCCAGCTCACGCTGAAGATTGATTCTTTTATATCACGTGGACGATTTAGAAATGTAATTGCAGACCTGCCGGCAACAGTATGCAATTGTTTTTAGCTTTGACCTGTTTTTATGATGTCTTATATGTATATATATGTAAATTTAAACGGATTTCTTTATTGTTTTACTAATTGTTCTATATTTGCATATTGAAATGCATGTAAATCTCGGCGACATTGTAAATGAGGGTAACCTCAAATGTCCATTCGAGAATAAATAAATAAATGAAAAATGATGAGGTAACTCACTGCAGTTTCCAGGATGTCCGCTTTCTCCAGTTTGGAGTTGGGTTGATGCACCTGCAGCTCCTTTTCCAAGAGAGATTTCAGGTGCTCTATGCTGCTGTTGATGCGGTCTCTGCGCATCTTTTCTACAACTGGTTTTCTTAACTGGAAGGAGGAACACCACTTGGGTGTAGCTAACGCCTGTTATTTGTTGTAAAACATTTGTAAATCACGGCCTCGAGTTGCTTTTATAATAATAATAATAATAATAATAATAATAATAATAATACATTGGACTTATATAGCGCTTTTCTAAGGTATCCAAAGACGCTTTACATGGAGGGCAGAACAAACAAAACAAAAAACACAAAAAAGAGCAAACAAAACAAAACAAACAAAATGTATAACATACCGTTGTAATATTAAAGAACGCAAATGTGGAAGAAATATTTGATATTACGGTGTCAAATGCCATTTTGTCCGCCTGGCAATATAGTCCTTCAACAGTAGGCTATAGCTAAACAACATGGTTGCTAAGCAACACATGGATACCTGTATGAGTGATGATTTTCGGTTAGAGCGTTAATATTTATATGACCGGTTATACGGTCACAGGTGTGCGTTTACAACAGCTTAGAGCGCGGCTCAGCCAATCAGAACTGAGGACCTGAATTGTTAATACTCACTTTGATGTAATCCTTGCCAGCAAGTACAACGTTGTGAGCTTTGGCAGGTGCCATAGGATACAGTGAAGTGGCTGGCTCTGCAGATAAAGTTGATTTGGTTGATAAGTTTGTTGTCAGTGGTTTCTGATTGAATCCGGACTTCTCGGTATTTATATACCCTCACCACTGTAAACTGTAGGTATGGGTTTGACAGCGCTACAATAACAAAGGAGGCTTCAATTACTTCATGCTAAATTGACTGTCTATTCCCTTTGGACAATGACCGTGCCCCAGGGGAACAGGTGGAGTGTGCAATAAAAGAGTGAAAAAGTGGGGGGGGAAAGTTGTCTATCCCTTCTCGACATTCCTAGATGTATGTTTTGGTCCATTCACCTGAAAAGGCTGTCAAGCCACAAGGCGGGAAAACTTGACCACAATTAATGAATGGGGCCCTCAAAGATTATCGGGGATCAGGGTATTCACTTATGAGGCGTTCTGGCTGTTCACTTTCTTCCCGCTCATTTTAAATAAATGGATTTGCTTTTAACAATTCGTTCAATGCAGGATTAGACGAGGCTGTGGGCATATGTTGCTCCTGCAGCCTATGGATATTGATAAGAATTATTACTGATTAGTGACAGTAAAAAAATGATTAGCCAACATAAGGGTGTTAAAAAAAAAATCAATACTACTACTAAAAAAAAAGGTTCTAAAAAATCTTTACAGGGCTACAGAATATCAACAACCTACATTTTTTTTTTATTGAAAATCAATGAAAAGGTTAATCATGTTTGCCAACGCTGACTACATAGAGTACTATGTGTACAGTATGTGTTTCCCCAAAGTACACAATCACATGGGTCCATAATGTCCACCAAGCCCACAGAATTTTCCCGCGCACGGGGCCCAGCTGCTGCTCTTGCCTTCAAAGACTTTAATCCTGTAGACATGTTGCCCCAACTTTCCCACAGCACGCTTTGAACGCTGCAACAATGGACGTGTGCCGCACTCAATAGCGCATTAGTCACAGTCCGCGTAGAGGCATCTAATTCCCAAGAGATGCAACGGGGAAATACCGTGTTTATACAAAAAAATTATAATAATTGGCGGGAGCCACCCAGTGATAGGAAATAAAAAAGGGTAAACTATCGGTGATGATCATGGGACAAACAGCCACCGATATAAACAAAAGTGATTATGTTTTCAGAAAAAATAATAATAATTAAAAAGTAATTTAAAAAAATAAATAAATTTAAAAGACCCTTTCCTCTTATAATTTAGATCAGTATACAACTTTGATTTACTTTTATGTATACTATGCATTTAGGTACCAAAGATTTATATCAACCTAAAAAGGTGTGTAGTGACCTTAATCAGTGGTATTTTTTGCAGTCATGTGATCTTCTATTACATGCCACTGCAGATATGATTTTTTTTTTACAAACTAGTTTGAACTACTTTTTCTATGCAACTTCAGTTAACAAAGTATTCCTGTTGAGGGTATAGCTTTGCTGCAGTTCAACCTCTTCCAATGTGAAGTAACTGCTAGCTTGTAAAACTACACTTTCAAAGTAGGTTATCATACATATCACAATATATGTATATATGTATCACAATATATCACAACACATATTAACACAAGATATGTTGTCTTTAACATATGTAAGTGTGTGTAATCCCGAGTTAGACTCATGGATGTATTGAAAACTACACTACCTTTTCAAGAATACATTCACCTACATCTCCCCTTCATGACTGAATTGGCTTTATTAGATGACATCAGTAAGGGATTATAGCTTTCACCTGCATTCACCTGCTCAGTCAATTTCTAGTGTATGTCTTCTATTTCAGTCTATTCTATATATGTTGTACACTTATTGTTGGTACAAAATAGAATCTTGTGTTTTTTGTTATAGCTTCATATTTTATACTTGTAATGTTTCAGACAGATTTTGTGCAATTTAGACAAGTGCTTCATTGACAGAATAATAATTTGTTAGGTATTATTCTTCATTCTTAAACCTTAGTCACTTTACTCTTAAAAATTGTGTGCCATTTCTTTGGATAGCATATAAAAAGTATTGAAAAGTAATTTGAGTTGTCCCAAATTAGACACATGGATAGAGTGTATCAACTTCACTTAGAAAAGTCACTTTTGTTGTCTTCAATGTGGTGCTGATGCTGTTGCACATGGCAAGTAGATTGGAGAGTTTATTTCCCAAATGCTTTTTATTAATTTCAGAAACAAATCATTCATTTCGTCATGCAATATTTCTAAAAGATATACAGATATAGAGGATCCAGCTTGTTAAAGTGCTTTTGTCAGCCAAGGACTTCAGTTACTCACTGTCCTTCAAAGCAAGCCATAATTCATATTAATTTAGTCTTACCATTTTTGTGTTATGAATATAATTTTGTAAGAGTAAGTGTTACTATTTCCAAATTGTGGATATCTCATTTAGTAGTGAAACATTTGTTCTCCTGTCTATCTCAAAAAAGAATGTTCCTACTTTTATTCAACACCATTCACCTCACATTGTTCACTTTTATTTCCATCTCCTAGTGGGCTGGGGCTGGGCAAAGGGGGCACAAAGCATTCCTGACACTGTTGTCATGAACCAGGCTTTGACTCCGGGTGTGTGAGGACAAGGCCCACAAAGACAGGGGCAGGTGCTCTGTGTCACCCGCCTCAAGAAGTATCCTTGTGACTCCAGCAGCCACACAGAGAACCTGGGAAATGCCTGACCCCTCTTTGGATCCAAGAGTGCCGCCCCTGTTCCTTGATGTGGGTCCCGGGTCTAAAGCATTCCAGAGACATGTGACCTGACACACACAGTCAAGGCGTGCTTCCAAGAAAAGCCACTTATGGCGGGAAACGTTGCCATTGTGAAATACCTTCTGTCGAGATTTAGACCCTTTTCACAAGTAACTAGGTTTGGTCAGGATTTATTTGGTGGTAAACATTGTAACATTGGAAATATTGTGTTATCCTCAACAAAATCACACCGCACTCTTGAATATACAGTACTTAAAAAGAATACTTTCTTTGCTCAATTGAAGTAATTCATGTTGAGAGACAGGTGATCAAAATACTTTGTATGTATTGAATCAAATTCTTAACTACGATTGCTCTATTCCTCACCCATGGCAGAACCTGAATTTATAAGCCCTAAATATGAATTATGAAAGCAACTATGCATTTTTGGTCATTCTCTCTGTTATGCACTGGATCATGGTTTTCCCATAACTTGAACATGAGTGATTAAACTCCCACTGATTCAACTTTAAGTCATTTTCTGTTTGTCTATGGTCTATGTGTGTTTGTTCATGGTTGTGTGTGTGTGTTTGTGTGTTTGTGTGTATGTATGAGCAGCTGTATGCACGTGTCTGACTGAGGTGTGTATCTGACTGCATTTCCCCCCACTTATCATCTACCTGCACTCCCAGGTGTACTCTGAGTATGTGAGAAGCCTTGGCTCCCCCAGTAGCTGTCCAGATGGCCTATTGAGGACAAGGCATAATGAGGGGCTGATGGATCAGTGGCGGCCGCGGCAGGGTGGGGCGCTGCCCTGAATGGAGGCTTAAGTGTGGGAAAGAGGAGCAGGTCGGAGCTCTCACACATTCCTCAGTGGAGAGAGAGCCTTTGGCTGCACACAGACACTGGCGCATCTGGGCTCAAAACTATGGAGACTTGTTTGGCGTGTGCATGTGGGAGTGCGCCAGTGTGTGTGTGTGTGTGTGGGTAACTGTGTGGAGGGGCCCGCTATGAGGCCATGGCTTTTCTTCCTGAATAGCAGGAATGTCCACGTTGGAATGTGTTTATAGTCCAAAGATGTGTTTTCATCTGCATATTGTGCCATGACTCACTTCTAAGAAATGCATCTTGAGGAACAGAAAAGAAAGACCAGTGAGGATTTCCCTCCAAGAGCACCCCTTGCCATCTGCCTCTTTAAGCACATACTCCCATGGTTATTAACACACATTAAGGATATCCAAATTGCTCAATAATTTCCTAGTTCTCTCAGGCCAACCATCTTCATTCTACTGGGATGTTTTGGGGTTTGGGTTTTTTTTGCAATTGAAAGTGAGTGAACAAAAGTTACTGAAAAGTTTACTGAATTGTGAAGTTTACCAACATGAGTTACAGAAATGAGAATGTATGTACAAATGTATGAATCAGTCATTTATCTTGATACACATCAATGACCTAGAGCCACTCTGACCAACTACAGTGAAAAGAGTAAACCAAGCTGGGTTGTGAAATACTGTACCACACTGTATCACAGGACTCCAGAGTAGCAGGTGTTTGAGTACATGTTCTATTTATGAGAGGGTTGGAGGAGATGAAAGGAGAGAGAGGTGAGCTGAGGTGTAATAAGCGGTAGGTGAGTACACACACACACACTCACTCAAACAAACACACACACACACACACACACACACCAGGGCTGGGGTGACGTGAACGAGGGCGGGAAGAGAGAGAGAGCCCACACGCGTCCCCTCGGCTCAGCGGTGCCTCTGATCCGGCCTGCAGGTTGAAAGGAGGGAGGCGAGGGGGCGCCTGGGTGTGCTCTATTGACTGGAGGATGTGTGAGTAGGATCCCAACCTCCTTTCCCACACTCTCTTTCCCATTTATTACATATTCTCCTAAGGGGTGAGTGAAGGAGGGGGGTGTTGGGGGTGAGGTGCTGGACAATAGAAGTGTGCCTTCCCAGAGGACACTAGATAATTGTGTTTAATTGACAGTTACAATTCTCTCTCAATCGCTTTTTCTCTAGCTCTCTCTGCCTCTTTCTCATTTTTTAAAAACTTGTTCTAAATGGAAGTAAAATCAGGAATACTATGCAAAGTGTCTATTGCAATTTCAAATTTTGATAATAAATTGATAATTAATTACTTAATACAGGCTCAATAAAGTATATCTATCTATGTTAAATTATCTAACTGTGTGCAATAGTAGATAATAATTAGCAGCAGCAGCATCCACTGTGTCCAGTAAGCGTGTGCCTTATCTCTTACTCTTTACTCATCAGCAGAGCCTTGACCTCTGATATAGACAGTTTTGTCAAATGCAGGGAAGCTATAAAATAGCTTTTGAAACATTTGATTATAAAATGAGTACTTTTGCTTCCTTTCCTTTCTGTCGTAGTTCAGGAAAATACATCTCTCCAGACCATTTGTAGTGCTATGGCTTCAGTCATCTGTGTGAATTCAGCATGTGCCTTATCTTTATGTCTTTAGTGGCCCTTATCAGGCTCACCGTCTCACCCACTCCCCATCTGCAGCAGCCTGATCAGACCAGACAGGGGGAAGGTTCCCAGGTAATAAAAGTGTAACGACCTGCTTGTGTTGGATCTGTACCTTAGATATCTGCAGCAGCATTCCCTCTGTTGAAGCCATGAGACCAGTTAACCATGAGATAATTGATGCCTCTCTCCTATTGTTGTGTCGGCCTCGCCCACTGGCCTCAGAGTGTGGGAAAGCTAATCCTGCCTGGGACTCATGGCTTTGTAATGCTAATGTCCGGCTATAAATAGGGGAGAGGGATCCTCACTCAGATCACAACTCACTCTGCTCTCCCAGAGAAGCCCTGCACTCTCTACCAGAATGGCTCCTACCTACACCAGAGACTCTCCCTACTCAATGCTCTCTACCAAAGACAAGCACAAAGTAAGTATTGTTATTCATCCACCATAGTGCCAATTCCAATTACTCAACGTTGTTTCTTCGTGGCTTGAATTCAGTGAATGTGTATCTGACCAAATTGCCTCTTTTTTGTGCAGTTGAGGAAACCAGTTGTGGAGAAGATGCGCAGAGACCGCATCAACAGCTGCATCGAGCAGCTCAAGACCCTGCTGGAGAAAGAGTTCCAGAAGCAGGATCCCAACGCCAAGCTGGAGAAGGCTGACGTCCTGGAGATGACGGTGCTGTTCCTGAAGCAGCAGCTGCAGCCTCAGAGCCCGGCCGCTCAGAGGGCCCACACTGAGGGCTACTCCCAGTGCTGGCAGGAGACACTGCACTTCCTGTCTGCCAACTCCTTGAAGGAAGTGACGCTCCCACACCTCCAGTACGTCCACGCTGCCCGCAGAGCTGGCCAGGACGTCTGCCCCACCTCTGCCATGTCCCCCCAGGGCCCAGTGAAGCAGGTTCCCCGCTCCACCAAAACAGTGTGGAGGCCGTGGTAGACGCTTCTTGAACTCTTTCTAAAAACTGGATGGGTGTTTGCCATCATGAATGCTGTAGGAGATGGATTTCCAGATGTTTCATCAAAGGGATGTTTTTCATTTCTTTTTAAAATGAACTTTATCATGCTCTTAAAATGAAATGGCATTTAGATTTCTTCATATTGGAGAAAGTGTTTTTTATGAGACACTATTGTTGGCAGTTTTGTTAAATTTGTGCTCTCTTGATGCACAATTGTGCTTTATTAATCCTCACATTTTCATGAGGATAGTGTGTAAAGATATTGTCTTAATGCGGATGGTTGCTAAGCCAAGTGAAACCTTGCCTTAAACCTCATTATCATTCTATTAGTCTCTTTAAACGACGTTGTTTTCAAGTATTGAATGCCTTTTGTAAAGGCTTTGTTGGAAGCCCAGGTTTTCCAAAGGAGGCATTGTTGTGCCGTGAAGTGAAATTTTGACACTGTGTGTTTGCTGCAGTCGCTTGGTAAAGTGATTGAATGTGAAAACAAAAACACTTTTCTTGAAGAAAAGTAAAGCCTTTAAAATGAGTACCTGTAGTCTCAAAGAGAACTGTGCATTATCATTTCTTGACTCAAAATAAACATTGTACAAGTGATCACACTCCTTTCAGTGTTTCCTTGTTCTGGGGGTTATGAAAAATTAAGAAAATGTAACTTTTTTCTGCATCTGATGAAAGTACAATAGAAAATCTTGAATAAATCAATAGAGAATTTCAATAGTTCCAGTGGGAATAATTATTCAAGTGATGACAGGTCTGAACTGCTATAAACAACCATCATTATTATTCCCATAAAACACTAGCACTGAAGGCATGAATCTGCTGGTGAGCACGATAAGGGAGTATTGATTAGGTTTCAGGCTCATTAATCAATGATCATGGAAGGTGTTTTGTGTAAACCATTGATACAGCATCTGACCTCATGGGTTTAGAGGTCTTCCCACATTCCCACACTCCTTAACCAATTCCAGCCTGTTTTTTGACAACAAATACCAACAATTAGTATGCATTTGCCTGTGTGTGTGTGATGCCAGGTGTGAACAGGGCCCTTGAGAGGTTCTCGATGTCTCACAAGTACCACACAATCATTTATTTTGTTTTGGTACTTTTTTTTTTTTATACATAAAGTCACAAATCACCTTGTGATTGTATCTCTGGGTTGTTATCAGGGCTGAGGGTCAATTCAATTGTTTCAGGAAATGGATTTTATTCAACATGTGAAAACTGGAATTTGTTAGCCCTACAAAACATTCTTATGTAATGTGAATGTGACACTTTATTGATGCCTTTATTTTGCTTTACCCTGAAGCTGGTAGGAGTTTGGTGTCAAGCTCAAGGAAACTCAAGTAGGGTGGACACTTGCTGCCACAGGGGCTTGCACCCGGGTCCCAGGTCTACTCACTACACCATATTTGAGAGTGAAAGCCCTATCATTATCATGCAAACTTCAGTTTCAGTATTTATTGAACTGAATGAGTTAAAGGTGACTTGAACCTCAACCAGGTTCTGATGGGAGGCAAGGTGCCTCCATGTTTGCAAGCATCAGCCCTATTGTGAGCAAGACACAGAATCCGTTATCCTTTCGCTTTATTCATCATCATTATTAGTATATTAATGTGTGCGTGTGGCTGTGCGTGTGTCAGTATGTGTGCATGTCTGTGCACATACAGGCTTGTGGGTTTTTGTGTGTGTGTGTGTGTTTGTCTGTGTGTGTATTTGCTGAAAGCGTAGTGTGTAAACCCATCAGCTCTCACCTGGGAGAACAGACCTGACCTGCAGCCTGACTTACACCTGCTTTCGTCAGATGCAGGGCAGAGATTTCCCACGGTTTCACACAGGTCTGGTTACAAGCACAGACCCATCCTGTCATATACACACCAACATCAAGAGCTTCAAAGGCAGGCTCACACACCAAGTCTAGTTGTGTTACTAAACCAATAAACTCTAGCTGCTGTAGGTGTCTCCACTTACTCTTTAAAAATCAGAGATCAATTGAAAAAAATATTGACTGAATCAAATAATTAGTCAATATATGATTAACACTTGATCAGAGATAAAATAATTAGGCATCCAATTTCATGTATTATACATATGCCAGATATACAAGCTATTGATTGCTGAAGTCCTGGAGTGACGGTATCTTTGATTAGGAACAGTTTCCTCCTCCTCCTCCTAATAATCTCCTGATTATTTGACACTGACAAACATGTTGATAAAATGGCTAGCCTAGTTTTCCCTCCAGATCCAAAGACAGATTTGTAAGAGGGGGGCCACGGGGTCAGGAGGATTCTCACCATCATGGCTGGGGGATAATTTAACACGGCACACTTCCTTTGTCCCAGGGATGAAGGGGGAGAATGGCTCAGGAGTGTGGGAAAGCTGTGGAGAGGCAGGCTCCACACAGGGGAGACGCGCCCTCCAGCCCGGCAGCGGCTCAGCTTACCAGCTGTTTGATGAAACCAGAGCTGACAGAGCCCACTACTCAACGGTAGCCTGGGGCTTAGTACACAAAGCACAAGGCAGGCACGCTCGGACACACTCACACACATGCACTAAAACCCACTCGCGGGCGCCCTCCTGCACGTGTGACAGCATGCTTTCTGAATCCGATTTACAGAATGCGTAAGGTTGATTACTCAAAACATGTTGTCTGCACGACCTCGATATACTTGACACGTTCATGCCCTCTCCCGCATGAGCATGCATCCTCTCGCGCTGATACTCTTCCCAATGCAGAAAAAATATTAGGAACACCTGACTCGTCCATGGTGAAAGCTTAAATATTTTACTGAGCAAATATGATTCAGTCATGAAGGATATAGTATGTAGATGAAGAGGAGGAGAAGAGCCCTGAGACAGTTGAGACATATATTGTGCAAAAAAGGGTGTAATATCAAATATATATTAAAGTGTAATATTTTGTAAACACATAATCAAACCATGGGGAGAAAAGCAGAAATACAGAAATCTCCATTTGAAATCAACTTTCATATGTGAAATAGGATGGGACATTTCTAATCATCTGCCACTGTGACATTAGGCATGAAAAGGGAGTTGTGCTGTACTATTCATCATCTGTGAGAGGTCTTCTCATGACTTATTGTCTATTATCTTGACACTCTTAAACAATATAGATGTTTTTCATTACCACTCTACAAAGCAACAATAGCTCTAGTATAGTCTAAAATGATTGAACATATGGAATGAAATCACAGAAATAAATACATTTGAAAAATAGAATTGGTTTTATTTGGTGCAACATTGGCTGGCACATATTGTTAAGGCTCAACACCACATGACATCAAAATAATATTTCATAGTATTCCTTTACAAAAGGTCACGATCAGATTCACAATCACGTGGAAGATGTATTACATGGGAGTAGTCATCTCCACTATTATCCATTATGTTTTCTATTCATTATTAGAATAAAGATGTCAACTCCACAGGAGTTAAATATTGAGGTTTTCATAATACATTTAGTAAAAATCCCTATAAGGCACATTAAAAATGAGCTTTTACATTGTAAAGGCACAGCAGCTCCTTATTGGAGTAATTCAAGCAATAAAACATGTTACATTGTGCTTCATTGGGTGTAGAAATATCCTATACAGCACGTTAGATGGCAAACACCCATCCAGTTTTTAGAAAGAGTCCATGAAGCATCTACCACGGCCTCCACACTGTTTTGGTGGAGCGGGGAACCTGCTTCACTGGGCCCTGGGGGGACATGGCAGAGGTGGGGCAGACGTCCTGGCCAGCTCTGCGGGCAGCGTGGACGTACTGGAGGTGTGGGAGCGTCACTTCCTTCAAAGAGTTGGCAGACAGGAAGTGCAGTGTCTCCTGCCAGCACTGGGAATAGCCCTCAGTGTGGGCCCTCTGAGCGGCCGGGCTCTGAGGCTGCAGCTGCTGCTTCAGGAACAGCACCGTCATCTCCAGGACGTCAGCCTTCTCCAGCTTGGCGTTGGGATCCTGCTTCTGGAACTCTTTCTCCAGCAGGGTCTTGAGCTGCTCGATGCAGCTGTTGATGCGGTCTCTGCGCATCTTCTCCACAACTGGTTTCCTCAACTGCACAAAAAAGAGGCAATTTGGTCAGATACACATTCACTGAATTCAAGCCACGAAGAAACAATGTTGAGTAATTGGAATTGGCACTATGGTGGATGAATAACAATACTTACTTTGTGCTTGTCTTTGGTAGAGAGCATTGAGTAGGGAGAGTCTCTGGTGTAGGTAGGAGCCATTCTGGTAGAGAGTGCAGGGCTTCTCTGGGAGAGCAGAGTGAGTTGTGATCTGAGTGAGGATCCCTCTCCCCTATTTATAGCCGGACATTAGCATTACAAAGCCATGAGTCCCAGGCAGGATTAGCTTTCCCACACTCTGAGGCCAGTGGGCGAGGCCGACACAACAATAGGAGAGAGGCATCAATTATCTCATGGTTAACTGGTCTCATGGCTTCAACAGAGGGAATGCTGCTGCAGATATCTAAGGTACAGATCCAACACAAGCAGGTCGTTACACTTTTATTACCTGGGAACCTTCCCCCTGTCTGGTCTGATCAGGCTGCTGCAGATGGGGAGTGGGTGAGACGGTGAGCCTGATAAGGGCCACTAAAGACATAAAGATAAGGCACATGCTGAATTCACACAGATGACTGAAGCCATAGCACTACAAATGGTCTGGAGAGATGTATTTTCCTGAAATACGAAAGAAAGGAAAGGAAGCAAAAGTACTCATTTTATAAGAAAATGTTTCAAAAGCTTTTTTATAGCTTCCCTGCATTTGACAAAACTGTCTATATCAGAGGTCAAGGCTCTGCTGATGAGTAAAGACTCAAAGATAAGGCACACGCTTACTGGACACAGTGGATGCTGCTGCTAATTGTTTGCTGGAGGATTACGCTTTGCATAAACAAAGATGTAGTAACTACAAACCTGCAACAAACAAGCTGAATGCAATTGGATAAAGTTGAAATGCTACACACCAATTGAAAATTGAACTGAGAACCAAAGCTAGAGTACCTGTTATAGTTAGATCATTTAACAAGTGTACAATACAATATTTTTGGCGCGCTACATTTTTCAGCAAAACAGCCTTCATCAGAGATCAACATGTAGAGCAGCCACAACAATTAAGTTTTAAACTTAAGAAAAAAATATGGTTCAAACTTGCACTCTGCCTTTGCTTTTGGCTTCCCTTCTCTAAAATGCTCTCTGCCCGTGGATTTAAGCACCACCTTATTATTATTAATTATTTTAATTGCTGGAACATCAGGCAATCACACAGTCCTGTATCTTCTCTCAACTCACATGTTAAATATTTGTTGTTCATTTGCAAAATAATTATATGATCTATTTAGGTAGGTAGGTTGTTTTGCACTAGATTCCAGTTCTGTACTGAGTTCAGTGTCAGTGTTGTCATCATGTAATGATGTGTCAAGCTAATTATTCTGCCTGTCTCTCGGGGGAGAAGGCACACTTCCACTTTATTACCGTTCAAACACCTCAACCCTAACCCAACCCACTCTGGCTGTCTGACAACCACTCCCCCAACCCCCCAACTGTCTGTCTGACTCATTGCGTGTCTTCTTCTCTCTCTTTTTGAATCAGAATTTGATTCACCATATACAATTAATGTACTCCAATTATTCTTCGCTGAAAGTCAGTGTTACACACTTACTTCCATGCATAGTGCCATAGAAAACATATAAACACTGTATATAATACATTCAGTGTCTATTGGCATCTGAAGTCGGTAGTAGCATTGGCATACAGAAGGCTCTAACTGCAACATTTGAGTTTGAAATCGCAATGAGTGACCAGTGGTGCTGAAGTCCAACGTGGCTATATGAGATAGTAAGAACTAAGAAGTGAATAAAAACATGAGTTTATGAACTGTTACTAAAAATTGACCTCTCTGCCCAGTGCTCTCTCTCCCTCTCACTCTCTCCTCCAGAAGACATCCTTCCAAATTGTCTGGTATAAGTGTTGTGTTTAATTCTTTGTGAATATTTGACAGCCATACCTTTTATATACTGTGTGTATGAATTTATATGGCAAGCGTTTTATGAGTGGCTTATTCTGGTTAACTTGACACTATCAGAGGCCCCATTCTATGGCCACAGCTATGGGTTAAACTGTACTTTTTCGAGACAGTAGACATCCTTCAAAGTTGTCTGGTACATATGTTGTTTTGACCGAATCAGCCCTATGGCATGTTGCACAAGCTTATATAGCTGTGGATATATGCTTTTAAAAGCAGAGAAAAACTACTTTTATTCATAAAATATCGATTTCCCGTTAAATATGTGCCTCATGTTCACTTTGATACTCAAAAATGTTCATCAGTGAGGGTTTAATTGTAAAAATTCTTACCGGAAGTCCTATTTTTGTCAGTCTATGTCTATGTCTATGTCAGTCTGTCTGTCTGTGTGTCTCTCTCTCTCTTTCTCATTTTTTCAGTTTCAACTAGCTTTATCAGTGTGACGTCATAGGGTAAGATAATAGTTAAATAAAAGACAAAAGAAAGAAAAACTCTCTCTCCTCTCTCCTGCGGGGTGACGCGTGAATCTCATCCATAGTGTTTTCTAGCTGAGTGTGAAGATGCGTCTTTGATGTTCATGGAGACGTGTGCAGGAGGCACTTCTGCTTCCCCTCTTCTCACCTTGTGTCAGGGATCAAACACATTTTTTCTCACACTAAACTTTACTGCAAAAAATATCGTTAGAAGTCATTTAATCTCGCGTTGAGTCTTCAAATCTTATTTTTACGCAAAACAATTTAATAATCTGCAAATTTTACTTGTTCTCCGTGCGAATCAACTTTGTTGGAGTCGTTTCAAGTTATTGATAATTTCTAGAAATATCCCGACACAAGTGAAAATGCAAGTGGCATTATCTCCCAATGTTTTTACGAAAAATAAGATTTTAACACTCAATATTAGATGAAATGTTAGTGGATATTATTGCAGTCTAATTTACTGGAAAACAAAGTTATCTGGGTTTGATCCCTTGGTTTAACCAAAAATAATGAGCCTAAATTCCTCGTTAAGTTGAAATAAGACTGAATATGAGCCTAAATGACTTGTTGAGGTGGACATTTTTGTGTGTTGTGGACGTGGCAGCCATGGCACACTTTCTGGTAGTTGCATGTCGCACTTCTGTCTGAGCAGCTAGAGGAAGTTGGGGAGATGGGGAGGTGTCATAGACACTGTTTGTTGTCTTGACTTTATTACAGGACTGGCTCACTGTCAACTGTGGGAAAGTCTCAGGTGTTAAAAGTCCACGCACAGGGCGCTATAGGCAGAGGTCCTCTGGCCTATAAATAGCCCTTTACATCTGGAGAGACGTAAGGTGACTGAGTTTTTGTGCCGCCAACTCATCTGTATTTGCTGAAGACGAAAAAACTGAAGATTGCAGATTCATTATCTCGCTTTCCCAACTTGCGATGGCTCCTGTAACTCTTAACAGGCCTGATGAAAGCCCCACATCTGTTGAGAATAATAGCTCCAACAAGGTAAGCACTTTCTGATTCGACTTTTCTTGATTGCCATTATGAAACACATGAAACTTGAATGATCCCTTCCGATTGCCCTTCATATTTGATCTAACTTATCCAATTATCTACTGATTATCATTCATCTAATTCCCAATTCTGTTTTCTTCATACTCCAGCTGCGAAAACTTATGGTGGAGAAAGTAAGGAGGGACCGTATTAATCACAGCATCGAGCAATTAAGAGCACTTCTTAACCAAGGAGAGCCGAGCGGCGGGCAGCCTCCCTCCAAGCTGGAGAAAGCTGACATTTTGGAACTGGCAGTGAGTTTCCTGAGGCAGCGGGCCATGGCGTGCGTCGCTCCCAGCTCCTCCCAAGGTTTCTCCCAGTGTCTTCAGGAGACCCTCCGGCATCTGTCGCTTCATGTCCCCCTGCAGCCCGCAGAGAGAGAGGAAATCAAGCGCTTCTACGTCCTCCAGAGAGCCGCCCTGCAGAGGCACATGTCAGGAGAGCAGGCCCGACGGACTGTTGCAAGGAAGCGGTCAACGTCCAGGTCATCAACGCTGTCCCAAGGCTCGCTGTGGAGGCCGTGGTAGCTCGGACAAATGCAATGATCCAATATTTTCACGGACAAGCAGCTGCAAGCTACCCAGTTATATTGGATGAGGTTTGTTCCTTTTCTGCGCAAATGTTTATTTCTACTATGTCACGTGGGTGTGTGTGTGTGCGCGTGTGTGAGTGTGTGCGTTGGCTAGAAGCGTTTATATATATAACTGTGCAACATTTGCACATTTTTCGACATGTGACCTATACATTTGTCTACAATGTACGGCAAACGGTCGAGCTGTTTTAGGCCTATAGTGATTAGGTGCCATATGTATTTTGCCTTTTGTAAAGGCGTTATAATAGGCCTTCGTAATATGCATTGTCTCTTCTCAACAGTAGGCTAAAGTTCAACAATAATGGTTATTTTCACATTATGTTGTAATTGATTCCATATTAAACATTCCTGATGTTTATGTTTTTTTCAATCTGTGTGATCATTTGTCTGTTTCATTTAATGGTCACTGGACCATCTTAACATCCTCGAGTTTGAAAAGTCCTTAGAGAAACATTACTGTCCTGAAATTAATCATTCTTCCCAGAGTGTTAGTGTTTTGCTTTCAGCACCATGGACAGCACCTTAATGATACAAGAGGCTGCCTAGAGAGATCAAGCCTCCTATCTCCAGTGTTTTATATTGACAGCAGAAATTATTACCCTGCACTATAAAAAAATCGCCAAAACGTCTAAAATGGAGTCCATAGGCTATCAATGTATTTTTTTCCTCATTTCCAAACAAATTAGTTTTAGAGATGCTGAGTCTTTTGCAGGTCTCATAATGTGAAGTGTCAGGTGGAGGCCTCAATGTGGATTACCCACATACATGTCATGTGAGTGAACTGGGCCTTGGGACCATAACATATAGTATATATGAAATTAATACATGCTTTATTAAGTTTTCTTAATAAACTTTCTCTTGACTTACAGGTACATGAAAGTCAAATTGCTGAGTTAAGATTAAAGCATATCAAAAGAAGGAATATAGTAATAAACATGTATTTATTTATTTATTGCAATGATGACCTGTTAGATTCAATCTGAACTGAAAGGCCTAATTCAAGGCTAGGTGATGCAACATATCAAATGCAGAATCCTTTCTATCATCATCATAATCCAGCTTTACATAAGAAGAGAAACGTCAAAGGAAGGTTGTAATTGATTAATCAAAACTTAC
>JAXDDW010000169.1:600000-830297 GCA_034670385.1 Hoplostethus mediterraneus
GTATGACTGAAGGTCTGTGAGAAGTTCTTATGCAATTCAGGGGAAAGCACTTATGGTGGTAATAAGGTAATAAGGACATCCCTGGATTTGGATCATTTACCTTTTCCTGATTTTCATTAAGAGAACATGATTGTAATGTAACACATAATATGAAAAGATTCAAATTCAACGCTGTAGAAGTAGTTTTGTGGGAATTATTCTGAAGGACTTCCTTGTGCCACAGTGTGAAAATAAAGTGAATATGTGCATGAGGGGATTGTGCTTGTGCCACAGTGTGAAAATAAAGTGAATATGTGCATGAGGGGATTGTGCTTGTTGGATGTGTATGTGGTTGTGCAACACTTTTTTACAAGTTTTTATTCAAGAACAAAATCTGCTCAATTGTGCTCGGCTTCAAACGGTTTCTTCTCTGGCTGACGATTTCGCCAGCCTTTGAAAAAATCCTCTCACAGGGGACTGAGGATGCTGGTGTGGAGAGGTATTGTACAGCCACTCTATAAAGGTGCGGGTAAGCTGCCTTGTGGAGGAGCCAATAATGTAATGGGTCCTCTGTCCTGGGAAGCAGTTTGTCCTTCAAATATCTGGATAAGAAAAAATACATGTGAGATCATTATCATTTCAGCAAGAGATGAATACAAAACACAGAGTAAAATTACTTTACCTCTGGACCTCTGCAATTGCACTGGCGGTACAATTTGATGCACGTTGTGCATCCACGTGGCTGTCCAGGAGGTCCCAGAGGCGGTTTGTTTGGAGCTGAGATGGACCCTGTGCAGGTGGCAGTGGCTGGGTTGGTGCAGGCATTAGACTGGCACATTCTCTTGTGAGCCTTTCCACTGCTGCCTGACAATTTGTTGTGCTACAGAAGCCCAGCGCTTTGAATCGTGGATCCATTAGTGTTGCTAATGTCAGAGATGTGACTTTCTCCAGGACTGCAAATTTGTCTTGGAGGTTGGTGTGGATATTGTGGACCAAGGTACTGGCAATTTGATGTGTCACTGAAGCACACTGTCTGGATGCAAGGTGCTTCAGCATCTTCACAATAGGGATCACTTTTGATCCGGAGACCCTCTTTTCAGTGGACATCTCCTCAGTGGCCTGGTGGAATGGAGAGAGGACTGAAAGACACTGGTTGATTGTGTCATACTCCTCAGCAGAGAATGGGAGGAGGGTGGTGTTCAGACTGCTGAGGGCTGCACCCAGTGGCTCCCTCTGCTCGTACAGCCTCTGGAGCATCGTGAATGTGCTGTTCCAGCGGGTTTCAACCTCTTGCATTAGTTTATGTTCTGGTCTTCCCATTTGTCGCTGTATCTCTGACAGCTTCTCTTTTGCTGTGGTACTTGATTTAAAATGCACCACAATTCTCCGTGCCCTGGTGCGAATGTCATCAAGGTCTGATGTTTGCGACAGCGACTTCTTCACCACCAGATTCAACATGTGGGCAAAGCAGTTGATGTGGCGCACATTGAGGAGATTAGCACACGCTACCATATTTGGTGCTGCATCTGTGACCAGACTCCTCACTTTGCCTCTGATTCCCCACTCTGCCATCAGAGTGTCTTTGGCCTCTGCTATGTTTGCAGCAGTATGGGACCGGGGGAATTTTTTGACACCTAACAGAATTGTCGAGAGCTGGACCTCTTCTGTAATGAAGTGGCAGGTCACTGCCAAGTAGGCATCCATATTTATTGAGGTCCACATATCTGCTGTTAGGCTGACTGTGGACACCTTTGAAATTTGTGCCACAGCCTGGTCTTTGGTGACCCTGTATTTGTTTGCCAACATTTGTTTCAGGGCCTTCCTTCCTGGGATTGTATATGTGGGATCCAGGAGGTGGACAAAGGCCGTAAAGCCTTCATTTTCCACCACAGACAGTGGCTGTGCATCCATTATAATTAGGTTCAACAAGGCCTCATCCAGCTGTTGCTTCCTGGACACTGATGAAAGAAAAAAAAAATAGGTTACATAACATATTGTATTTTATTTTATTGTACTTCAATACAATAACAGAGTTCCAAGCTTGAAGTAAAATTAGTTTTTTTTTTTTTATCATTATGAAGGACAGAAAGTGACAAAGGATATATTAAAGGTGATTTCTACAAGATGTACATGTGTGCAACTATTAAATCCTATTAGGAGTCAACAGAAGAATAGGTTGTATTGAATGATTACAATACCAGCAGGGTGGGTTTCAGCTGAGGTGCTTGGTTGCTGAGTTGCTGCATCCTCATGCTTAGCACGAAGATGCCGCAACATAGAGGAGGTGTTATTTCCAAACACCAACTCTCGTGAGCATATGAGGCACTGAACCTAAATGTAAAAATATATTGAAACAGTCAAGATAATATGAAAGTAACTAAGGAAATATTACAGGCTATGATCTTAATGATTAGTACGCTAAACAACCATATGACTTAAACATTATATGTTATGTTAAATTATAAATCACCTACCTTTGTGGGTGACACAAGGTCGAAGTGTTCCCATACACGGGATCGTTTTCTTCCACTCGCATTCTCCATCATTAAAGTTCTCTCGCAATTGAAGGTCTCTCGTAACGCTATGAAGCAGGGAGGGAACACCAAGCATTTCGCGTCTCCTTATAACAAATGAAGCGCCAAAACTTCGAATCGGTCACCTCACTTCCGGTGATTCATTGTGACGTATGAAGCTTCGAACGTCATCGGTCACGTGATCACGGAGATTTGATACAAGCCTCGACACAGCGTTTCGAACCAGTCTGTTTCAATAGAGTGAAACAGGCTTCGGAGCTTCAGTGTCAAACGTCCCATCTCTACTTATTAGACTTCCGTATGGGTCTGTATGAAGTACGGGGTGTTTTCTCTTGTATTTTGACACTGAAGGGAGAAATGTTGTGGATCATATAACGTTCCAGTGTTGGGCAGTAGCGGCGTTACTAGTGTAACTACATTTCTCAGTAGTGGTGGTAGCGTTGCTGTTTTCTGAATCAAATAACTTTTCAGTAGCGAAGCTTTTTTATTGATCAAATAGTGCGGTAGCGTCCACACAAGCTACATTTCCCCAGGCATTCCTGAAGCTGAAGCGCAGCGGAGCTTTCTGTTGTATGAAGTACGTAAACTTTCACTTATTTCACCTTAGCAGTCCACCAAAATCTGTATCTGAACAAATTCGAGGCGAGAAATAAGCTATCCAGTGGCTGAATCGTCACTCATATTAGATCTACAAGGCCTAATTTAAAAGTTTGTTCCGAGTTTTGTAAGTCAACGGCACTACTGCACTGTCGGTTGCCACCGCTTTCTTGGCCGTGCTTCAAGCTAGTGGGGGACACCGAAACGAAGCAGCAAAGGCCCAAACTACACATGTAAGTATCGTAGTCTAATACTACTTTTATGTCATACATTTTTTATAATAACAATAACACTGACAATGCTTTCATATTTGTATTCAGAATAAACGCTTTGTAAATAAATGCATTTACGGATCCGATTGCTAGCCTGTTAGCTTACTACTATAATTTCCCATAGAGGTTAGCGAGTTAGCTAACATAAACTTGCGATTTACAATGGCGTTATGGTGCATTCCCTCGTACTCGTACTTTACAATCATAACATAATTCGGTTGATTTGTGCTCAACGTTACGAGATAGAGTGTGGTACTAGCCTACTAACGTTAACGTAACTAGTTCACTGATATGCGCCGTTTCTCTTCACTAATGGCGCTATAGTAGTTGTTGATGTAGGTCTCTAGATGGTGGGGAAGGGAGAGGAGAGGACAATAGTCTAGTCTAAAAATAACCAGTTACCATGGTTGTAGAGTTTGTTTGTATCCTGCTAATGAATTCATGTGGAATGTGTGTTATTTGGTTAAAGTGGTTTTAAACCTCTTTGGCCATTGAGCCACATCTTAAAAATATTTTTGCTATTGTATTTTAACCAGCCTATCTTACCAATATAACACAGGGACTTTGGGACAAAAACTGTTTTTGTCTTGTAGACCATGGCAAGAGTGCACTCCTGGGAGCTGAGTGGGTAAAAAACCACCTCCACCAGCTGAAGGGAAATGTAAAAGAACCTCCCTATCTCATGTTGGGATTGACATGCCAAAAGGAAGTCGAGGAAAAACTCGACTGCAGTTGGACCCTTTTGGAATACAGACCCGCCAGCTTGAGTTTACTTGATGGAAAGATGGCAGAGGGTGAGGACATAGAGGAATTGATCCCGATGGAGTGGCCGTGGCCATACCTCGAGCTAATACACGAGTTTAAGTGAAACAACAGAGAAAAATGATGCGTTCAGGTGCTTACTGTGCCACCCCAAGGAAAAGCTGCTCTCAACTTCCAAGACCTCTGCAGAGAGTAGTGCGTTCGGCTGAACGCACGCACGCACGCGCACACACACACACACACACACACTTAGGTAATGACTACACATAATTTATAGTATATTACATTCATACAATTTCCCCTACCTACCTCTTATTTTATATTTTCATTTCCAAAGTGCTCTTACTGTATATATTGTGTTGTTTTTTATATAAGAGCTCTTACTGTAATTACCGTAATACTGTAAATATTGTGTTGTTTTTTTTACTGTAAATACGGTGTACTATTGCCCTTTTGCACATTCCCGTGAGCATTGCCACTTTTTCATTTCACTACACACCCCGTGTGTGTATGTGACAGCAGCACAACAATTGAACTTTAAATAAAGTTCTTGAATCTTGAAGTCATACATTTTGTAAACTGGTTTTACAGTATGTGATAACTTTCACTGTTATGCCAATGAAGTAATAAAGTTTCTTTCTACCATCTGAAGAAAGTTGTACATACATATTTTGCCATGTGTTCTTTAAAATGGAAAACAACTTTCAATCACCAATTTCTTTTTGTGTTTTAAATAGAGCTGTTTGTTTGGAATGAGTAAGAAAATGCCCATTTAACTTCTCAGTGAACTGCAGCAACATTCTAGAATTCTACTGGGGTCTAGAGGGTTAAATTGGCTGCCTCCCACAAAAGTTCTGGGGCCTCATTTATAAAGGTTGCTGCGCACAAAAAAGTGGCGTTAAGGGGCGTGAAATGTGCGTACGCATATTTTACCGCAAACGTCCGGATTTATAGAAAAATTCTATGCGGTAAAATGTGCGCACATCTACGCATCCTTTCACCCATGCGTAGAGCTTACCGCAAAGTTTTTCAGACACGGGAATCGGCGACGTCCAATGGAAAGATCACAAAATAAAGCTCAGTCCTCTTAAAAACATAGTTTTATAAGTGTGCTTTCACAGGGTTTGTGGTCTGTTGTATCTGTTAAGTCACTACTTAAAACCTATTTTTATAAAAGGCATTCTCTTAACTCTTATTTTATTCATTATTTTACCGGGCGGCGCCAGGATGAAGTGAAATAAAACTTATTGATCTAACCATGCAATAGCCTCAGAAAGGCTAAATAACAACAACATAATGCTACTGTTCAAAATCAAAGAATACATTTATTAATCAGACTCACATAAGAACGGAGCACTGAGAGAATTTATGAACGATACCGATTCTGTCAAAATCAGCAGGAGGAGTAGAAACAGCAGTTTGCGGCTTGCCTCTCTCTCTCTCTCTCCCCCTCTATCTCTCTCTCTCCCCAACGGTGGAAATGGAATTAGGGCTGTAAATTGTATTTACCACCATGAAAAGCAAGCAGGCTGAGAAACCGAACTAAGCGACGTGTCTGTCTGTCTATCGATCTCCTCCGCTCCGTTTCAGTGGGCTACTATGGACGCCCCAACATACACCAATGGAAATATTTTTCTATAGATACATAAAGCTTAAACAGAGGGGGCAAAAATACAACTAAGGGGCTAAGCATATTTTACTCTTTCATATGTAGCTCCTAATGCTCAATGTTGTGTAACTTTTAAACTGCTTTTAAATTGTTTTTATCATTTTGTTCATCATCAGTTTGTCTCCCATTTTTTATTTTGTCTTCTAAAGCACTTTGTAACTTTGTTTTGAAAAGTGCTATATAACAAAAGTTTATTTCTATTATTATTAAGGAATGCCGGATTATTAGAGCTTGTGCGGTTCTCCACAATGTGGCACAGATCCTCTACTGAGCCCTCAAACAGTACACCTTTACGGTGCTCAATCTCACTGATGAGCCTCGATCTCGCACTCCGCAAATTTCGACTTTCTTGCAGCTGGCGTCTCTCAGTCTTTCCCATAGTCAACAAAGGCTCAACAAAGGCTCCTTAACAACGTCGGCATATTCATGACCTATTTAGCATTGCCCATTTATGGTTGATTGTGGGACGACACTATGAGGAGTAGTGGGCGGACACTGGGAGGAATACACGGCCCGCACAATTCACCGCAGGTGGGTATTTATAAAGAGAAAACTGCGTACAGGTGTGTACCGCACGGTTTTATAAATCTGATTTTTTTTCTTGCGTTAGTGGATTCTGAGGTTTGGGCGGACGCAATGTTCTACGCAAAGTTTTATAAATGAGGCCCCTGGACAGCTTTTCGACATTCTGATAAATGAGTTGTAACATGAAGTTGAAGGTCATAACTATTTCCTCAAGTAACTGATGAAGTTCTTGGTGTTCTTTTTGGTCATTGAGAAATGGTTGGCAATCCAACTCATTGGCGCCTTACTACGGAAGCGTATTGCATTCACTTGAAAAATTATTTTTTGGTTTGTTTTTCTGAGTAATTATTTCTGTTTTTCTGAGTAATTTATTTTTTGGTCTGTTTTTCGGAGTAATTATTTCTGTTTTTCTGAGTAATTTATTTTTTGGTTTGTTTTTCTGAGTATTTTTTTTCTGTTTTTCAGAGTAATTTATTTTTATGGTTGGTTTTTTGGAGTAATTTTTTTCTGATTTTCTGAATAAAATTTTTTTTTTCTGTTTTTCGGACAATTTTTTTTTCTGAGTTTAGAGAGCATTTGAAACAATAGACGCATTCATTCCTTTATTGAGAGCTCGAGATAATGGAAACCAACATGACCGGCTTGTTTAGTTTAATCAAGTTTTACTTTGATCTGGGTTTAAGACACTGGGAGATAGTCCTGTCTTTAAGTCATATAGATGGTATTATCATTAGTTTGTCGACTCTACGCAGGCACCTAAGGACTTTGCGGCTGTTCAGAAGGAAAGCCCATTCAGATCTGCTAGACATAGCAATGTTTATCCAGGATCAGTTGGACAGATATGGCATGCTCCATGGATATAAGATGATGCATTTGAAATGCATTCAGGCTGGCTACGTGGTGACTCAAGAGACGATCAGGAGACTGCTGAAAATAGTGGATCCGCACGGTGTGCAGATGAGGCGCCGGAATCGCCTTCGGCGGCGTATGTACCAGAATCCAGGCCCAAACTTTTTGTGGCATGTAGACTCGTATGATAAACTCAAACCGTACGGGATCTGCATCAATGGTGCAATAGATGGGTTTTCACGAATGGTGATTTGGCTACATGCTTACTCTACAAACAGTGATCCCAAGATAATCGCGCAATACTTCATTGATGAGGTGTCATCAAGGAATGGAACTGCTGCCCGAATTTGTTCGGACCTCGGAACCGAGAACTGTTACGTTGAACAAATGCAGATGTTCTTGAGGCACGATCATCTGGACAACGTTTCGCACAGATGTTATCTGTATAGATCGAGCAATCACAACCAAAGAATAGAGAACTGGTGGGGCTTTTTAAGGAGGCAACACGCACAGTTCTGGATGAACCTGTTCCAAGATTTAAAAGACTCAGACTCCTTTTCTGGTGACTTCCTGGACAAAAGTCTCATTCAGTTCACATGTCTTGAAATAATAGAGGTAAGAACTGTAATACGTTTATGTTGTTTTTCCCCATAGTGCTATATTATGTCAGAATAATACTGTGACACCTGCTTAGTGATTAAAGTATTCAGATGTTTTACTTCACCAAAAGCAGTAGTACCACCCTGTGTAGTGGGTTAGTTTTAGTGTGGTACTAATATCATAGGTCTACTGATATTAGTGAAAAGAGCTCACTCCATGTAGGCTATATTCAAAACCTTACTAAAGTAAAAGGACAGTATTATCAGCAGTATATATTCAAAGTATGAAAAGTATAAAATGTTCCCTGTCAGTGTTTTGATGTTTTTAATTGCATGATACAGTTTACTATTGCAGATTTTTAAGTTGGAGCTGATTTGAACTACATTACTGGCTAGTTTAATGCATTATAATATCTACTGCAGTTGGTATAGCAAATGTGTTAACTGATTTTCTCACTTTCTATTTTTATTTATATTTAGAGAGAACTGCAGGAAGTTGTTCACCTCTGGAACACTCACAGAATTCGCCCATGCAGAAATGCTGTGTCTCCAGGTGGGCGCCCAGTGATGATGTACACCCTACCCCAACTTTTTGGTGCCAGAGAGTACCTGAAAGGGGTATCCCAACAAAAGATTGAAGCCTGCAGAGAGGAATGCCTTTAGAGAGGACCGTATCCCTGTGATGATACAGTGTTTGACATTTGCTGCCTTGCCATGGCAGAAAACAGTCTTCATCCACCCACCTCTCCAGAGGAAGCCATTGAGCTTTACGTGTTCTTACGTGCTTACATAGGAGCTCAAATTGAATGATCACAACCTGCTCTACTGGATCAAATGACTGGATGTAAGCCTCCACATAAGGGTAGAAAATCTTATGGACCATGAATTTCACTGTAAAGGGTATTGTGTTTAAACAGTAAATAACTGTGAACTCTTTACTAATGGACATCTCCTCTTTGTGCTTTGTATATCCTTTCTATTCATTATGGAAAAATTACACATCAAAATAAGTGCTGGCAGTCCAATAGCTGCATATGGAATATATGTTACATGTTGTGAAAAAATGGAAAATCTTGGGTGCATTGTAAAAAGAGCAGCCTACAAAAAGGACAGTCATTATCAATTATAAATCAAACAGGTTATAATATCTTGTCCACAATGGTGTGTATGCTGAATGTCAAATGTAGCTCTTACAGACACAATACCTGTTAATACCGAGCAGTGAAACCTTTTTCTCTTTTGATATTTAGTTATTGTTTATTGTAGCATTTAGGAAATATACCTTCCTGTTTTTTGTTTCCCTCATGAATTTACTGTATGTCATTTGCAGCCAAACAATTACATGTAACAAAATTTGGTGAATATGTATGTATCTAAAATTAGTTGGTGATTATCATGTCATCTCTCAAACATATAAACAGATCAGATCAACTATTCTTATGTATTTGAATGAAATGTCACTCTATAAATGTATGTTGAAATGTCATTAAACTTTCAGCAAATGAAGCATATGATTATCTTTTATTAGGGCATGCATCTTTCCTTGAGTTTACACACATTTGATGACTTTAACATTTCACAATACAAGCACCCCACCCCAACAAAAGGAACATGTCCAATTTTAAGATTGTGGGTGGAAACATATGTCTCACAGAGCAGGACTCCTGAACTACATGACTCAACAGTAAATACACAATCTGTTTGAAGACAGTTGTACAAAACAAGACAGCAACCTGTGATTCTATTTGTAAAAAACCCCCACCTCAAAGTACCTTTTAATGTAACAAGCAGATTCACAAACACTGTCAGTATTAACATCTGACATGAGGTAGAGTTTCAAATTCTATTATGATTTAACAGTGAAAATAGTATTTCTAGTGTCCAAACATTCTCATCCTAGACTGATAACAAAAGTGTCTTAAATCAAAGTACATTGTTAACTGTTTCTTGATATGATAGAAAGAAAATATCCAAAATAAAAAAATCAATCTATGCTTATCACACAGCTCCTGAGCTAGTCACATATTCTCTTTACATGCTCTGATAACAAAAAATGTCTAGGTCTGTGTAGGTTATTGTTTCTTGATATAATAAAACCAAAATCTTGAAATGTAATAAAAATCATTTTGCACTAATCACACAGCACCTGAGCTAATCACATTTTCTCCTTACATGCTCTATCCCACAGTCACACAGTCTGAATCTACATTGCTGGCACTGATGGGGAAAAATGTGTATGTGTTCATAAGTCACTTAGCCACTCTTATGCAATGCCCATTGCATAAGTGTTGCTGGACAGTATAGCCACCATTTCAGCTCGAAGCTCAGGATAGCTGTTGTAAGTTGATGGCAGCTCCACAGTTGGGCCACAAGTATGGGCAACTGGCCGTCGCGCTAGCCCTTCCAGAGGTGAATGTGACTTGAATTTCTTTTACACAGATGACATCAGACCGAGTGAGAAATCTCATCAGCTTCCGGAGACCTATTTCATCCAATCCCCTTATGTACTGATGTAAAAATCGCAAACTTTGGTTCTCTGCTGAAGTAGCTGGAGAAGCTGTTATCATCTTAATCACCTTTCATTGCAAGGATTGGCTCATGTATGAGTGTATCATCAAGATCACCTAAAAACGGCCCACCTGTCAAAGGACCAAAAATGACCTCTGATGTATTACACAAAGATGTAAGATCAATAATCTGAACAGCTGCAGTAGAGACAACAGCTGACATTGTGGCAGTGCTTAGCTCATCATCTTCGACTGTGTGTATTTGATTTTCACTGTTATGTCTTTTCTGTGTCAGCTGCTCGACCTCTTCCATTGTGTGTTTCTCTTGTCCAGATCCTGTTGTGTTTTCATGTTGCTCATCTGTCTGTATATTAGCTCCTTCCTCTAGGTCATCTCCACTGGTCAGGGTCTTTGTGAACAAATAAAATCTTAACAATCCAAATTTGTGTCTCTCGTAGAAGTCTCCCACACTAACATCCTCATCAACTTGTGCTTCCTGAAAGTCAACTATATCGTGACTGAACTCTTCCCACTTTCCCATCATTGACTTTCATTAAGGAAAAACAGTTTTTTAGCTTGTGACAGAATCTCAGTTTTAGTGGCATTCTTGTTAATATCAAGAACTCTGGTTCCTCCACCACTGCGTTTTCTGACTTGTCTGTTGTCATGTATCCACGCTAATTCTATTTTTCTGGTTGTCTTCCAGGCTCTCTTATTACTTTTTAGACGCATATTTGTTGGTTGCACTGTATTCTCCCCCGCAAAACCTTGATCGCTGTCTTTGTTGCTCATTGTGCCCTTTTTTTTTTTTAGTTTTTTGAATAAGGACAGTCTTTTTGTATCATCTCCACCTCTTCTCTGTTTTTCCATACAGAAACGCCTTGTGGCAATCCTGTCACCATAGGCTGGAATGTAAGAGGCCATAGTGGCATCATCTATTTCTCCAATTATCGAGCTGTCAATCTGCAATAAAAACAAAAAGTATACATTAGACATGACACAGCTTAAACTATATTATCTCCAAGACTATTTACTTCTGTGCTAAATTCCAGGACAACCAATTATAAATGCCTAATGCAGATGATAACGCAATGGACAGTATGAGACAGTACAAAAACAGCTTTTGAAGCTGGCAATAATGTAGTGTGCCGATATAAACATCAGACATTTATTCCTTCTGCTAAGTTTATAATACATCAACAGTAACTTGAAAGGGTACTTAATCCTGTTCACCTATTGTTTTAGTTTAAAGTCAAGCAGTTGTTTTCAAATGCAGTCAGATGGGATTAATTATCATTTATACTCCATATACTCAATATTATATTATGACACAAATAATTCCAACACTATAAATGTTACAATGTATTAGTTTAACATGATATATATTGAAAGTCTTGTTCCAACTGTTCTTAAACCATGTACATCATCTGTATGATCATGATGTAAACATTGCATCTAAGTTATCAAATTTGATTCATTTGTTGCACATTACCATACTGGAAAGAAATTTGAAGAATCAAGTCTTACTTTGATGGTATAGAATACTTCACATACATTTGACACTGAAAATCTCAAATAACATAATTTTAAAACATATCATATCAAAACAAAATATAAAGCAGTGAATAGTTTGTATATTTATTTGTATATTTGTGTCTCTCCATCCAGGCTGCATTGTTGGAAGGGATGCTTGACAAATGAAAATATTTGAACCTCTGGAACCACATGTGATGGTCTAAAACATATAGGTACATGTAAAATCGTTGAGAAAATCATTTTAAAAATGAATATAGCCCTGCAGGAACAAATTTCCTGTGACTTACATGATCCTGCTGCATTTTCTGAATACTCTCCTCAGGAACACCTCTGTTGCGAAGAAATATCCACAGACCATCATCTTGTGGGAGGCCGGGGGCTGAGGATGTAGCCATTGCTGGCACTGCAAAAATGTTGGAAAAAGGCAGAATCTATATAAATATTTGTTGCACCAACAATTAACACATTTAAAACTGTCAAGACCAATTGTGTCATGATATTGTCGAATTATATGAAAGCATAAAATTATTTTGTTTAAAATGGATGTTTCATGTCTTGACTGTTGACCTATAAATACTCTATCTATATGTATAATCATTTGAAAGTCGACCTGTCATTTTAATGTGCTCACTCAAATCACCACCAAAACTGATTTGTGTCGTGTCCTTTTGTGATGAAAGCCTTCACTGGTTATTCATAAACAATAACATTACTCTAATAGTACAGGAGACTAAACTCAGCAGCTCAGAGTGGGCTTTTATTATTAGTATTATTGTTGTTATTATCATTACTATTCAAATAGTCAATAAAATCCAGATTAGGGCTTTGCAACATAGGGTATGAGTAACTCATTTTACTTTACCAGTAAGCAGGTGCAAAAACGTTTTAAATTTTACATTATTTTATTCAACATATGGGCCTATACAAATAATTATGTGCATGGACGTTTCATGCAGGATTCTTCCTCACTGTGCATGCATATATGCATGCATAGGAAATAGCAAAGAAAGGGAGCCCATAAGCAAACCACAGCAACCTCAGCAACTCAAAACACTCGTCATAGTGCGTCAATGGTGTCAATATATAGTGACTAGTCTACTGGCAACGTGTTTGCATGCTTACGTGCCCCATGTTAAACAACTTCTATGTTACTATTCTCATGTTATGTCTCTATAGTGTTAGCGTATACTATTAGCATATAACCTAATGCGATAGGCTTACAATAGAAGGATACAGTCTAAAACATAACTAACTAGAGTATCATACCTTGTGTGTAACTAATTACATGCCTTACCTTAATTGACCCGGTACGGTAGATAGTTGAAAATGGGGCATGTATGTGCGGGCAGGAGTCACCATAGGTCCATGGGAGTCACTTGCAGGTTGGAGGTTCTTGCGGGAGTTCGAAGTATCGCGATAATTCAGAAAAAAAATGACTCCGAAAAATGGGGGGGAAAATTACCACGAAAAACAGGGGAAAAAATGACTCCGAAAAACAGAAAAAAAAATGACTCTGTAAAACAGGAAAAGAATTACAAAGAAAAGCAGGAAAAAAAAATTTTTTCAGAAAAACAGAAAAAAAATTATTCAAAAAAACAAATTTAAAAATAAATTACTCAGAAAAAAGTTTTTTTTTTTTTCAAATGAATGCAATACGCTTCCGTACCTTACCGCCACCAACTGGACGAGAATGTGAAGGCACACGGCTGACACCCACACATCCAGTAGCCTGCTATTGATTGCTCTTGACTTACTGTGCGGTCAAACCAATCAGATGTTAGATTCCGCCCACTGGCTTTGACAGATGAGTTGACAGATTTACATTTCAAAAAGCACACACAGACCAGCAACCATGAAATAAATAAATCATGAAATGTGGAAATAATTAAATGAATCATTAAATATGGAAATAATTAAATAAATGTGGAAATGAACAATTAAATATATTGTATTTCCCATTTTAATTAATTGTTCATATATTTCCCTTTTTATTTAATGATTTATTTAATGATTTATTTATTCAATATTGTCGCTTTTAACCCTCCATATCTGACAAATGGTGAGAAAAGAAGAGAAAGGCCCTTGAAGCTGATTCAGTTCAGTGGGAAAATATTGCAGACCTATTTCATAGTTCCGCTGACAGTGCTAGTAGAGTCATCTCAGCTTTAAGGGCATCTTGTGTCCCTTAGATATTTTGATGAATAAAATGTAAATAGTGACGTGACAAAATGACATGTCCCTGAGCTTAATCAAGAGACATTAGACCACTCTTCCGCCAAAACTGGAATGCCTTCAGGGTCTGCTAAGGCTACTAAGGCCGAATCACAATTCTCATTTTCACCCCTACGGCTTCGGCTTGGCCCTTTGGCTTGGCCCTCGCAACCAAGGCCGAATCCCAATTCACCCCTTGGCTGTCCCAATACTCTATTGATCGAGGGGTAGGGCCAAGATCGAGGGCTACATACCCCTCGAAACGGAGATTTTTCAGAGGCACACTTCAAACCAAGGGCTACCCAGAATGCCCTGCGAATCTCTGGAAGTAACAAGAAGATCATGGGGACCGCTACACTACCGTCCGAAGTGAACCACAAATGTAGTATTTTCTTCGTTAATAAAGATTTTAAAAATATTCTAACCGTGGTATTATCTTAGTTTAATGTCGTTTCAATGTATTATGGACCGTTTCTTTATAACAAGCATAACAAAAAAAATCGCTAATATGCCGATGTCTCTACTTCGCTAGTTAGTTACGTTACAACATTGTTTTAGGCTGATTTGTGCATGACAGTCCTGCATTTTGACATATTTACATGTCGCATTTCCCCCTTTGCTGGCATATGATGCCCGAAATATAACTAAAGTCCAGCAGCGAAGTTGCTGCACTTGTTACGGCTCCTCTAATATCAGTGCAGCAGGGTAACGTTAGGAGCACGGCTTGCTAGACTACAGAGCACCGCTAACGCTATTCTGTCATGAAGTGGACTGGTAATGAAGCAGTGGTCTTTTTTATTTGATGACTTGTTTGATCGATTGGTAGCGTGAAAAGTATAAATTGTGAACGAATCGCAAGCGTCCATGCTTTTCTATCTCCATCAGATGAACGGCAAATGTCACTGTGATAATACCATTGTTGCCATAGTAATCTCCGACAACAAACTCGTCCCGTCTGCTTATCGATGACGTTTCAGCATCTAAGGCCAAATCCCAATCCTTATTTGTACCCCTATGGCTTCGGCTTGGCCCTACCCCTTGGCCCTCGGTAGCGTCATCCGCGTCAGTCGTCAGCCCAAAATGAGTACAATACCCCCCCCCCCTTAAAGGGAGGGTATTGTACTCATTTTGGGCTATTTAAACTGTTCCTGGGGGTCTTTACAAGACGTTTGTGAAGTTTATGCTTATGCCGCTCAAGGTAAACAAATAAGCTTGATGCAGAAATTTACCATAACCATGGCGGCCTCTCCAGAACCAACACTGTACATGTTTGAGCCAGAGCCTGACCCAGAATGGGAAGAGGCAGCTGAGGTGGTTCCACTTAGTTTCTCAATGATAACAATTCTGTGTAATATTGTACTTTGTTTTGTGTATGTGGGTGTGTGAGCGACACTCTCTGCTGTAGCCGGTCTGTTTATGGCTCATGTCCATAAGCTTATTGAATACAACTTGCAGACAAGCTAGGATTGACAATTTTGTTGAGCTAGTTAGCCAATATATTATTGGATGCAATCTATTTGCATCCAAACAGCACAGCACAAACAACCAGCCGCGATTGTACTAATGGTGGCAAACCTGACACGTTCAACAGACTTATAAAACAGACACTGGTCCCAACAAATAACTTTAAGATGAGTCCTGACTCCAACCAATAACTTTAATTTTACTTTACTTTTAATGACTCCAGCTTTAGTTTTCTTACTTCTTCCACGACCAACAAGCCCGTGGCTAGCCCGTTAGCTAACCAGCAGTCGAATATACTAAGCAGACTAATTTGGTAAATTAAATCAAAACATGGTGACACTTACAGATTCCAATTTTGCAGATGGGTCACGTACCTTATGAATTGCTTCATCTTTAAGCTTCAATTTAGATGCTAATCCTGCAGTTGCTCAAGCAGTCTGAGGAGTGATCATCACACACTGAAAAAATTAGCTACCTGTAGCCGTGCTGACTGTAGCCGAGACATTGCCGTTAAAAATAAAATGAATCCGCTCTGTCCTGGCATTTTCGCATGTTGGGAGACTGTGCAGGGATCTATGTTGCTGCCTGCATCCTACAAAATAATAACTGGGGAGTTGATATATTGCTGTAGATATGTTGTTGTTTTAGCTTCCCTAGGGGGTGTTCCACAAAGCTCACTTTGTGGAACACCCCCCAGGTCGCAAAGTCCGAATGTGATATGCGCCGATTCTATTCACTAATGGCGCTGTAGTAGTTGATGTTGAGTTTAGATGCTTGTAACATTCTGAGACTTGCCATACAAACATGAGTTTGCTGCGGGTGATTATGTTTTCCCGAGCAGATGCAGTGGAACACATTTAGATTGGAAGTTAGGAATACCAACTCGGAATTATCGATATCCGAGTACAATGGAATGCACCATAAGCAACGGCTTGCAGCGCTGCCCTGAGCTGCATTTTGAGACTAGGTAAATGGGATTGGTTGTTCACCTGGGTGTGGGCATGCTCTGAGAGAGGCTGGATTATGTTAAGAAGTGCCTGTTATGACGTCCAAAGGGGCTACTTTCTGAAACGGCCTGTTTTTCTCCTATCTTTGGCACCGTTTTTGGAAAAAAGAAAATACAGAAAAACGGGTTGACTTCCAGATTTCAAATGTTCTCAGCTACTTAGGTAAATAATTTCCTGTGGAACATGTATAAGCGCCAGGAATAAGCCGTTTTCTATAATATGACCCCTTTTAATACCATTTCAGAATGTAATGGGATCCCATTTGAGCCAGCTGCAATCACAGCACTGTTCGGGGTTCTTCGTTCTACTCTGCCACTCCCACAATATAAAGCAGACTTTGTCACTCTTTTTGCATGGAATGAATCAAAGAAACCGTCAAATGTGGATGAATCAGTATTTAACTCAGATGCATATAGAGTCACTCCTATTGCACTTAAGTCATGCAGAAAAGAACATGATAAAATTAAAATAAATATTATATAGCATATATTGCCTTTCCATGGGCTTCCCCACATGGCTAGCTGTAGTAGATTTAACATGCTAATTGTATAAATAAAACCCTGTTTATCATCAACCCTGTTAGTGCTCTTTTATAACAGGGTTGACACTAATGCATGGTAGCCCTGGCTCAGATGCAACAGCTTAGTTGTTATTCTAATTGAATGAGGGAGATGAGTGGAAAGTGGAATTTGATGTAAAAGAGCAGTTGTATAAATGTAATTTAAATTCATATAGATTTCAATGGAGCTAATCACAGCAGCAGAGAGGCAGAGACAGTACCGTGCCCGGAGGGATGCTGACCCAGTCAGATGGCAGCAGTATTTAGAAATGGAGGCAGGACAGATTGAAAGGAAAAAAAAGAAAGGCATTCAAGAACTGACTGAGGGAGAACAGTGAGTGAAACGAAGAGCCCAGCAGAAGTGTAGGCTTAAGGCAGTCGCTAGTAGCCCAGCTCCACCTCAGCCAGGGCATCCAAGGTCAGAATCAGTCAATCAATCTTATTTGCAGACATGGAAGCAAATTGTGTTGATTATCTGATTCTTGCCCAAAATATTGTCAAAATATTGTTCATAGGCTCAATGCAATGTGGTGTAGTAATTATTCACTAAGGCAGGGGTTCTTAACCTTTTTGCAAGTGCAGCTCCCTTTTGAGGATTAAAATATTTTGCCTTTTCATTCCATCCATGAGCCCCAATGATCACCCTCAAGTCAGCTTTTTGTTCTCGCTCAAAAACTCATCCAGTAACAGGAAACAGTCGAAATTATCATTGTCCAGACGAGTTAGTCACAATTTTAATCCATGCTTCAATTTTATCAGACATAGTGGAGAGAGAGGAGTTTTTATCCTGAAGTCCTGCGTTCAGATCATTAAGATGGCCGAAAGCTAGGTAGGCTAGGCGCGCAAGCCATTTTTCATCAGAAAAGTGTTAGCTAGTGAAGAGTTTTTTTCAGAAAGAAAGAGCCTCACCTCCTCTCGGAGCTCGTAAAGCCGGTTAAGCACTTTTCCTCTGGACAGCCATTGCACTTCGCTATGGTACAGCTGATGGTGTTCCGCTCCCATCTCTTGACAACTTGACGAAGTTGAGAACTCTGAAAAGCAGTGTACTTGTTGTTGTTGGGATTTCATCTATGTTCCCGAGAACATCCCCTGTCCCTTAATGTCTATGTTGAAGAAATAGTAGTATAACTATTTAAGGGTAATTAACGCCATACTCAAATCTGTATAGACTGGTTAAAACCATGCTACTGCAATGGCAATTTGCTATTGGCTAGTCTTAGAACAAGGTGATGTTCCAGCCTTGATATTGGCTGTTACATAACCTGGCTTTAATATGCTTGAGTATCAAATATTTCTTAATTTAATACCATAGTGTGACGTAATGTGTATGTTACAAGCAAAAGGAAATACTGGCGGGGGTTGGAGGAAGTTGGTACCTTCAGAAATCAAAGAGCTTGAAAAGGCCTTCCCAAAAAGAAAGAAGAGAGAAGGATTTAGTCATTTGCTGAAGAAAACAGGCTCTCCCAGGACAAAGTCGAGATACTTATGACAACATGAAGATCTGTGTGATGTGCAGAGAGAACTCCTGTCCCACCATGCCTTGCTTGCTGAAATAAAAGTGTAATGGGTGTGATGATATTCTTTATTTGCTTTAGTTGTATAATTATTAATCATGCCGTTCTCTCTTACTTTTGGGATATGACCGAGTACCTGTTCTAATGAGGAAGTGGGTGTGTCGCCGCCTTGGGAATTGGCAGGCTGCAATGCAACCAATGAACGCGTCGTCCGCTGCCGAGCCTCCTGCTGCACCAATGAACGAGTGGCCGGCAAGACGGCTGTCCCTTTAAAAAGCACGCAGTTCAGCCGCTTCAGTGGCGACCCGTTTTCTGTGAGACTGTGCGAATTGGGACACGCACCGTGATCGGCCTGAGTATTGGTTTTATATTCCTAAGTGTTTTGAGATTGTATTAATGTGCAGCTAAATCTTCCTGGTATTGGCATAGTTGGGATAAGTCTATCGTTATCCTACAGGCGCATATGTTCCAGCTCGCACAGATTTCTGGTGACGCCCCTTTTCTATGCTCTTCTTTGTTCTCCTCAGCGCTCCCGTATGTAGGATAGAAACGCATTTTTAGAACGAGAGGGCTGCGCTGTATGTCGTAGGCTGTTTTATTTCCTCTATTGTTGGTGTTGTATCGTGTTGGATTTATTGCCTGTACAAATTGAGTGGGTAGATTTATAACCATGGCGCTGAAGCACGTATAGCCTACTAGCCCTCCTACTGCCCTTTTCACGTGTGTTAGACTGGGTTGCTGTGAATACCACTGCTCTTGTGTGCTGTGAGGTCTTGTATTAGGATTATATTCCTACATTGAGTGTGCAGTGCCTTTGTGGGGTGCAATATTTTGCAGTGTTTTTGCTTGTAGGCTTAGTGTCTTCTAATTGTATGGCGTAGCTGTGCCAGGCATTTTATTGTGCAACAGTGGCCTATGGTCTCCTTGACTGCCCATATTTTAAAGTGTACCAAAGAAAATAAACTGGAATACCTTTTCTACTTTTATAACTTGTGTGGCGTACACCTTGATTGCTGAAGTCCCATTCCAGATCTTAACCTATTTTAAGCATCTATTACAAAAGAACAATACAAGCAAAGAAGAAAAGAAAGAGGTTGATCAGAAAGCTGGTAACGGGAAAGATCGTAAAGAAATACAAGCTGCAAGTGTATGGACAGAAGAAGCTAGGCATCTCACATAGAAAGAGCTCAGGTGAGCATCTGTTCCAGTTCAAAACAACAAAATTTGTGCACAAACATCCATCTCTTTTATCCATCTTCACACATATTAACACATCCATCCATCTCCGACAGAGACACGTGCATGTGCAAATTGCATGAAACCTAGGCTTTGTGGCTGGGAAGCTCTTCCAGATGCAGTTGATTACAAGCAGCAACCTGGAGACCATCACTGAAGAGCTCTCATGTGACAAATAAACAGTGCATGAATGGAGAGTGCATTGAATGCTGAAGACCTCTCCGAAACCTATGAGGGAGTTTTGGTGATCCAGTGGATCATGGAGCATAAAAACCAGAATCTTCAAGAACATTATTTAGATTTGAAAAGGTGCTTTAGCTTAACAACTGATTACCTGTACCTTTTTAAGCTAAAGCACCTGCCTACGATTTCATTAATGGTCATATTAAATTCAACATTCAATTCATACACTATAGGCTTAAAATAAATTAGCAAATGCACAAACTACTTTTAGTGTGATACTACCTGACAATGTCAACCCTGTTGAACCAACGTCAACATTGTTACTAACAATGCAGTCATGGAATTACCATTCCATGTAAACTAGTCCTTCAGTATTATACAACAAGGCTGAGACAAGGTGAACTCTGAGTTGTAGTCCCTCTCTCCTCCTTTCCCTACTAATGTCCAACACTCTTCATCTGGAAGTGTTCAGCATTCTGCTGAGGCAGCACATCATGCAACACTGTCGGGATTGAGTGAGGTTAAGGAGTTTGCGTCCTGTCTCCTCCTCTGCTAAGGGATTCAGACATCAAGGCTTATGGGGTCAGGTAGAGCTGAAGCCCTGGGTCATGAGATAGAGGTTGGAAAGGCAAGAGGGGAGGAATCAAATCAGCCTGCCAACATGTCTGCCCTGGGAGCAGCTCTGTTCACTGCTGTTAATATGCAGTGCTACAGTGAAATTTGTATTCTATAATCCCAAAACGTTAACCTTACATATGTTACACGATATCTAAGGTACACAAATCTACTAAAAGTACACTTCATATAATTATTGTATTCATATCATGTAATTAATTTCCTCTCCCAAAATGTGTCACTACTGAAACATGGTGGAAATAAAGATGGAATCGATTGACCTATTAATATTTTTCCCCTTTACAAAGTACTTTAAAATGAAGGACTCATTTTTTGTACAATAAATCCATTTGTGTATTTTTAAACATATATCTAATAAATAAGATTGATCAAAATCTAAATGCAATCTTCATAAAACCTGCAAATTTTAATCTATACATTTCATAGATAGATTTTTTTTTTTGCAAAATTACGCACTTATAGGTAATCAATGAATAAATATCACCTCATTCTACAATATATTTCAGAATCGGAACCATATGGTTAGTAGTTTCCTTATATCGAGTATTCTATATGTACTAGAATAGGCAGAAGTGACGACAACTTTGGCTCCCTGTATTCAGGGAGCCAGTCAATGCATGTTTGTCATACAAAGCAATTTTATCCATACTGCTAGAGTGAACTTCTGACTCAAGACACTGAAGGGGAAGGTATTAGGGGAATCATATGATATTCTATACAAATGTGTATCCCTTTGCCAGCGGTAACAAACACTGACTAGTGCAAAATTAACGTACCAGGACGTCACCTGCTAGTGGGTGTTAACTTTGTGCTGGCAGGCAGGTGTCATTGCCATTTCTACTGATTAATATGCTGAAGGAAGAGAGGAAAATTGTGACCATTTTAGCTTTACACAGATCTTTATTGCATGTCATCCCCATCTCTCCTGTCCTTTACTTTCAGCCAGAAAATAAAAGCAAAAATGCCAAAAATTAAAAGTAACTCACACCCTGTTAACATACAGCAGTGATAGTCATGTATCATCAGACACTCTTCACATCTCTCCTCTGTACACGTGGCAATCAGCAGCTCCACCTCAATTAGCATCTTCCCCTCCCACACATGCCGCCTGTCAGGACTCATTACACCCACCGCCTACCACTGCAGCATCACTAAACATGGCTGACACTGTGTGTGTGTGTGTGTGTGAGCACACACCTGCCATTGTACTGTATACGTATTAAAACCAGTTAGGACCAGTTAACTGTCTATAATTTGTAACACATGGTGTGAGTGAAGCCCCCACATGCTGTCAATCAAACAGCACAGTGTATTCTGGCTCATTGTTATCCAGGGTTGGGAAGGCTACTTACAATAATACTTTACAATCCCTGATTACCAGTTTACAACTATGATCAGAACAAGCCGCACAGCATTACTTTTAAATAAAAAAAACTATATTGAATTATTAATTTTATACCTTATTAATTCTAAATCTATTAAATCATGCTAAAATTGTGCCTTAAACATTTTAAAACATTTCAAAAACCATTCAATCACCTAATGGCTTCAATGAAATAAAATTTAAAAAATTAAAATAATAAAATTTAAGCCTCGCTCTGTACTAACAGGCTGCTTTGCAACGTGTATTGCGAGGGGGTCAGCCCTATGTTCCCTCAGAACCTATGAATTAACGCACAAAATCCAAAAACACCTTGTTTGATTTCATCCACGAATTGCATATGGGCGTCTAATGTTATCCCATGGATTTCATCCACAAAATCCATGCCGCCAAAATCCATTTTCATTAATCAGTAGCTGATTAATTAACACTCTCGGGGCACCACCAGTTTACCCTGGAATAGTCTCTTTGTAATGATATCAGTCAAATAATCAGAAGTGAGCTCTAGATTTCAGTGATATTCTACCTTCATGTCCAGGATATATCAATAACACAATAGTCAGTTCTTTATAAATACAAAGATTTATTAGCTGATTAAAAACAAAGAATAATGACAGGTGGCAGAGGATATCGCAAATAGCAATGGCAAGGAAGTTGGCACCGTCAAAAACTACCTGAGCTGTAATACGTCTAATTGCGGTAATGTAACAACAGCGAAAGATGGCTTGGAGGACAGCTGACAGTTTCTGGGAGACTTGGGACAGAAGGGAAAGAACAGAATAGTGGAGCGAGAGAGTTCTAACCTCACTTTCACAGTTAAACACTGCCTTTGCATCACCCGTGCATCAACAAGAAAGTTGTTTAACATCTGGTTTGCAGGATGTCAGTGGTGTCCTCATCTCCATGGTAACCGTTGCGCAGTGTAATAACTAAAAACGGAACCTAGGCATCCTTTTAACCAAATTGGCGGTCAAATGTAATAACAGAACTTCTAGTCAAAGAGGTGGTAAACAGGTGAAGCAGGGTCCTCAAACTCCTCTTGACTAGCCATTTGGGATCTACCCTGTTGTTAGGATGTTGGGGGATGAATTACTCGCTGGTGTGGCAGGGGGAGGTGCTGGAGCTTGTTGCTGGTGGTAGGAGGGTGTTGAAGGTGCTGGAGCTTGTTGCTGGTGGTAGGTGGGTGTCGGATGACGGTAATGCTGCTGCTGGTTTGGCCTTGGGATCGGAAGGATAGAGGTCAGTTGTTGTTCCGACACCTCTAGATCCATCTCTGCCAGATAAGTATAGATGTGACATCTAGCTCGGACCTAGTGCCTATGGGGAAGTCGGTTTAATATAGAGACAAGACTTTGTGTGAAGAAGTACATGTCTTCGTTGTCTGTCGGTACATGAGGTGGAGTTGGTGTGTTCTCAGTCGAGATAATGTCAATTCGCTCTTGTGTTGGGCTTGGCACTGTAGAAGATCTTCTGGCCTCACCTCTGTTGCGTCGTGGGACGATTTCAGTGGACCTTGACATACATCGCCCTGTAGTTGACTGGTGGGGGTGCCTGGCCTTGTGGTGGGGGTGTCTGATCGTAGAAGACCAGTTAGTGGGGTGCCAGCTCTGGATGCCTTTCTTGATGTTCCTTGATGCAGGGTACTTTTTGAACTACAAAATAAATTAGATAGTATAAATAATCTTCACACATAAATATAAATCATAAATCATTTTCACATAATTTCGCATTTCCCAGTCCACATGACATGGAGGGCAATAGTTAGGAGGAGGATGGCCACACAATTCCCCAGGCCAACTCAAACCAGCTGGAGAGAGATTTCCTCAAGCTTTTGGAAAAATGCAACTTTTCTAACTGTCTTGGGGCAATTGATGGAAAACATGTAACCATCCAGGCCCCTGACTCTTCAGGCAGTCTGTTTTGTAATTCTAAGAAAACATTCTCAATTGTTCTTTTAGCCTTGGTGGATGTGTTACGATATCACAAGGTTAGGACCCCAAAGCAGAACCGAACTCTGAGTTAAGATGAACAATGATTTATTGGACAGAGATAAACTGGGGGGTAGGCTGGAGCGGAGATAGGGGAAGGAGCTGGAGGCGGAAGCGGGGCAGGCAGATGATGGGCAGGTAGGCAGGCAGGGAGAAGAGCGGTATGGCTGGGTGATGGGTTGAGATCCTGGAGTGAAGAGAGACACAGTTAGATGGAAGGAATATACAGAGCTTGGAATTACTTGTAGTAGTTGAGGCCAGGAACGTGAGCTGACCACACTGGCTGAATCAACAATCTGGCGATGAGTGGGAGGAAATCCGGGGTTTAAGTATTGGTGGTGATGATAGATGGATGGCAGGTGTGCGGAGTGGAGCAGGTGAACGGGAGACGGTGATGAGCTGAGTAGGAGCCGGAGTCTGGAGCCACGCCCGCCAATACACACACACACACACACACAGAGACAGACAGGTAGAGACACACAGGGGCCCTTGGTTAGATCCAGTGTCGTGAAAAAGCGAGCGTTGCATAACCGATTTAGTAGCTCGTCGACCTGGGGCATTGGGTAAGTGTCGAATTTTGAGACGTGGTTCACCCTGCGGTAGTCCACACAGAACTGGATAGACCCATCAGACTTGCAGAAAAGCACGATGGGGCTGCACCAGTCGCTGTTGGACTCTTCTATTACCCCCATCTCCAGCATGGCCTTCAATTCTGCCTGCACGATCTTACCCCGGAGTAATGTGTTTTTACTCCGGGGGTGGTGTCTATGTGGTGGATATTCTCATCATCGATTAAGTGGCCGAATGTTCTCCATGTCAGCCATATGTGGCATGATCTGGCTCAGTTCTGCTACCACTGTGGCCAACTTCTGAGATGAGATCTCTCCCCGCATTGAGAGAGATCATGACTAGCAGTATCGGGGCATGGGGCAATCATCTCAAGGATGACCTGTTGCCTCCTCCTAGGCCCCTGAGACAGGCGCAACGAACAGATGCATGCCATCATCCCAAGCTCTATGATGCCCATCTCACTAGCTGCCACACGCCTATACTCAAAGGAGCAATGTCCACCAATTGTAGGATTGACGGTAGTCATAGCTCCAGCCTGCGCCAGTTCCCCAAACACTTGTTGTCCGCTGGTCCCTGCTCGATCACATTGTCTCGCTGTTGTGTGGTAGGTGCCATTGTGATATGTGCCCACAGTATCGGTCCAATAGGCTTAGGGTTGTCCACATCCTTCATTTGAGAGTAAAGCTCTTCCATCCTTGCTTGCTGCTCTTGTTATTTTGTATTATGTCTGTCCTTGTGTAGGAATGTATGCCTGTGTCCTTGTTCTGCCCTCTTGGCCAGGTCCCTCTTGGAAAAGAGATTCCTTATCTCAATGAGGTCACCTGGTTAAATAAAGGTTAAAAAAAAAAAAAAAAAGCTTCCCGGGTTTGTGGGCCCCGAGCTCCTGCCCCTTGCTCTTGGTTGGATTGGTGATATCCTCAACTGCCTCATCTCCTCGTTCCTGCAAAGCCTTCCTCCTGTTCTGCCATATTCTCTCCTTCGGATTTCGCTATGCTGAAATCGGTATAGCGTTGTAATGTGCACCTGAGTAGAAGGGGATGAAGCAAACTGATTGCTTTTTTTAACAAATAACAAGTAGTAACAAGTAACAAATTTCCACTGGGACCACCAGATATGTGTGGATATCCCCATGCATACACCGAATATTCACCCACGGCGCCTCAACTAGCGCCCCAGGTCGAACCAGGCTTTGATGGATCATGGTCTGCGTACAGCCAGAATCCAGCAAAGCCTTGTGTATACCCCCTTGGATCCTTACCAGGATCCAGTAGCTCCCCTCCAGACATGGGGAGGAGGCTGTGAGTCGGCGACCCGGACCACCTGCCCCACCTCCATCAGGGGGCACTCTGCGGAAGTGTCCGGGCCGTCCACACCGCCAACACTCCTGCCCAGGCGGCTGAGTCATCATCTGTGGTTCCGCCCTGACCCCATGAGTGGGGAGCCGGGACGCGGTGGGGCCCCGCCACATCCCGCGCTGGTCCTGGGGCCGGACGGGGAGGGGCTCCCACCGGGTCTCCGGTGTGGGTGGGGAGGTGGTCCTCCGCCAGGATGATGGCAGTGGCCGTCCATGGCCTGCCGGTGGCAGCAGACCAAGCGGCCGTGCGGGATGGGAGTCCCCCCAGGAACTGCTCCAGGACCACTGCGTCCAGCATGCCAGCGATTGTGAAGGCCTAAGGCTGCAGCCACCGCCTGGCCACATCCAGCAGCTGCTGGGTGTGGGCGAAGGGCTGCCCGGCCCCCCGTACGCCAAACCCCGGAACCACTGGTGGTTTTGCCGAGCAGCTGCTGGCAGGCCATGGACGGCAAGCTGTACCTCCCCGGTGAGCAGGGTCAGCAGCCGTATGACCTGCTCGTCCACCTGCCCACGTCCGCTGACAGCTCAAAGGTGGCGAGGAAGGCCTCGGCATTGTCCACACTTGTCATCCTCTGGAGGCTGAGTGGCACCGCGGCAGCGGTCCCGCAGCAGCTCCTGCAGCACCCCGCGCTCCTCTGACTGAGACCGTGCCGGGGACAGGAGCATCTGAGTTTGTTGCTGTAGGACCGCTGCCTGCGCCTCCTGCATGGCCACTAGGATGGCCCACCAAGTTCTCCAGGGGCAATGCCTCTGTCATGATCCCGGACAAGCCCCCACTGTAGCCAAGCTGCTACCACGGGTTAGACAGAGGCAGAGACTAGGAGTGTTCAGGCGGGGTGGCAATGCCGTTTTGTTATGGGACAAACAAGGACGGACACAACAATTATGCACGGGCTCTCTCGCCCTCCTCCGCTCAATGCGGGAACAGTGTCCTCTCTCTCACAGAGAGAGTGAGAGAGAAAACACACTCCTCCGTGAAAACACACACACAACACAAATATCAGTTCCCACTCAGTCCCAAAATTTCCTTGTGTCCCCAACAGACAACCAAAGGTGGCTTGATGAAAAAGGGGAAAGAGGGAACCACCTACAAAGCATCAGGAATGTGGGTGGACACATGGGACCTAATCAGAAACTCTGCACTTTTTTCACGTCCCCTGAGGGAAGAGTCCCCTGATTTAAGCTATATTTAAAGATCACCAACAGTGATTTGCAAATAATTTGCATATGTAAATAGTTTGATTTGCTGTGAAACAACGTTATAGCTTTAGCTCAACTTTTGATATTTGTTTGTGTTGTGTGAAATAAATCCTTAAACATGGTTGTTTTAGTTATTTCTATGTGTTAATAAAAACATCTTACCCTTTTATTTGGTTACAGTTTCTGGTTAGGTCTGAAAATGTGCATCATCTAGGTGGGATAAAGTTATGAGAAAAAGTGTAATATAAACAATATAAATACATTTACATACTAGCCTACATTGTTTACAATAGTAATAACAATAAGTTATTGTTGTACATTTCCTCTGGTGCTTTTGAGGTGGGAGGGAGGACATTGTGGCTGCAGGCCGTTGACAACTTAGCAGCATCAAACAATCTCACTTAATTGACGAAAACTAATACCACACTATATAAAGTTATCTTCTTGGACACATTTTACCACAGTTAATGTCATCATTAAAAGCAACAAGAGCAACTCTCATAATGACAACAATATTAAAAACGGCCACGTGCATTTATTGGTCATACTGTAGCCTACAGCTTAAATTTAAATCACTGAGGTAAAATATATAAAAAAGTAATGTTAAAATACTTGTCCTGCAACCACTGCAGCAATGGCTTCCCAAGCCCTTTCTCGTCGTGCAGTGTCTCGATAAAACTCAGAACTTGGATCATATAGCTCTTTCCTTTTTTCCACCTCAATGATTAACCGTAACTCGTAACGTCTATGTTGCAAGGTCTTCTCACATGCATTTGTTTGGTGTTTTTTCCCCCAGCTAGTGCTGTGACTTCTGATTGGATGGTACTACAAGCATCAGTGCATTTGGATCGGTATTGCTGCTTTGATCACACTTCACACTTTTGATGATCTTAAAACAAATATCTAAACTATATAGAATTGCTTTTTAAAGATAAATGTAGCAAACAAGACAATGCCTCATTTATAACATTCACTTTATATTATTTATTTATTATTTGGGATAGTAATGTTCTTAACATTTAATTATAACATTGTAGCAGTAAATCGATAGTGATATCAGTATAATAAAAACAGAAGTAAGCATAGTCTTATTTAATTGAACAAATATATATATGTGTGTATATACTGTAATAAAGAAAAGCATAAAAAAAATGTAACAAATAAATACGGGAATAACTGGTTATATGCAAAAAGTATGACTTGATTCAACTTAATTCATCCCACAATGGTGATTGTCTCTGTTCTGTTTTTCATTATGGCCTATATTAAAATATAATTAATAACACTAGTAAAACTATTAGTAGGTTGAAAAACGATATGATGCAGATATTGTGAAATATTGTGACAAAATGGATTTGGTGCCGCAGCATGCATTTCGTGGACGAAATCCAACAAGGTGTTTTTGGATTTTGTGTGACGAAAATGAATTTCGTGGCACAAAATGGATTTCGTGGACGGAATTCAGTGGGTTACATTTGGCGCCCCATATTTACGTATCTTTTATATATCCTTAGTGTAGATTTTAGGGTTGGTATGACATGATGAAAGTGTGCATGTATGCAAGTGTCTTGTATGTTCTGGTTTAGAAGTTCATACGTGACACTATGAACTGACTAAGTGCCCGGTGTGACATAAGTCAGAATTCATATAAACCATACTGGAAGTTCTGTCCCATGAGAGATACCGGAGGGCCCTTTACCCAAGACACTTTCACACAGCACACATTGTTCAGACTAACAATTAGAATAACCTTGTGGCTGTTTAGAAACTACCCCCCGCCCCTTGTTTTTCCCTAGCTTCATAATCTCTGTTCAGATGTTTCTCTGGCAGAGATCTGCATACAATACGGTCAGCCTCTCACACAGTAACACACAGGTTAAAAAGGACCCAGCCCAGCTGCAATCAGCCTCAACTGGCTGCAGCCGGTACCGGATACAGGGAAGAGTCAGTCCACCCATCAACTCTCTCCTGGATCCAAGCTAAGCCTCACCCCCACCCCCAGTCTGCCACACATACCTTGTGTGTACATCTCCCCTGAGCTCAGTTTTTGTGTTAATAAATATACTCAAGTAATTCATGACTCGAATACTCTTTGTCAATATCTGAATTTATTCAACACTTTACACTTGACACTTCATACTGACACCACTACTCAGCACATTGTTTTTCTACTATATATTTTTATATTTTATTTAATATGTTGGTGGCATTTTATGTCATATCTGTGTTCTGTTTTCTTTGCACCTTGGTCCTGTGAGGAACGACATTTCGTTTTACTTGACTTGAATAAAATAACACAGGAACACAGGACAGAAACACAGAACCTCATCAGCCATCTGGCTGCCATGTAGGAAGCACAGGCGACACTCCTGGTCGTGGTCCAGACCCAGTCGGCAGACCCCGATGCCCTACTGGACCGCTGTCCCGGCCAAGGGGAGGGATGGACGCAGCCATCACCTTGGCGGAAGACCACCTCACCACCTACACCCAAGAACCCCCTTCCCACGTCCAACCCCAGGATTCAGCGGCTGGGGCATATACGCCCTCCTCCGAGGCTCTGAGCCACTTCTGCAAGGAGTGCCTCCTGATGGAGGTGGGGCAAGTGGTCCGCCGACCACTTCCTCCGGTTTGGAAGGGACCTATAGCATCCCGGTAAGGATCCAAAGGGGTTGACACCAGCCTTTGCTGGATTCTGCCTATACGCAGACCATGGTCCATCTGCCAGTGTGCAAAACTCTATGGTGTAATCTGCAATGCTGTGGGACCCTTCACGTAAAGTGAATAATCTCCCTGCTGTTTACCTACCCATAGTGGGGTGATCAGTGGGGAAAGATGATGGCTGCAGTTTGAAGACCAGCAAACGCTGGGTGAGGAAGGTCCAACAGGTTTTGGGGTCTCCGTGGTATCGCTCCAGAGGAGGTAGGTGAGGCTCCCGATGAGGAACTTGACTCAGGGAGGACTGGGCTGGAGTTGCGGGTGTTGCAGGTGGCGGGCTGGGAGGCTGATGGATCTGGGCTGAGAGGTGGACAACATTGGCTGAGAGTTCTCCTGTGCCCTCCATTACCTCCTGGAGATGTTTATGGCAGCCGATGGCTGCGCCTTGGCTGGAAAGGTCACTCCTGGGGTGTCAGCGGTGGTATCCTCGTCTCCAGTAGCCAGGTAAACACACGCTACTGCAGTTGTTCGTCAGGGTAGTTGTGCCAACAGTTCACCTCAGTGAAGATAGAGGGAAGGGTCGATGTGTTGGCACACGTCATTCAGGTAGCAGAGTAGCGGAGCGGCTGGCTGATTTGGTTGCATAGTCTTCTGGATCAGGTTGAGTGAATTCGAGCGGGCACCTCATCGATATTCACCGTAGAGCTGATCTGGTAGTTGAGCTTGTAGAAGAGCTTGGAGCCAGGTTCAAACTTGGTTTCGTAGTTCTTAGTTTGTGAGATTTCGTGAGAGAAAGAGAGCCAAGGGCTGAGAGGGCTTTATGGCAAGTCAGTAGGCTAGGTGTTTTCGTCATTTGCATGCATTGGATTTACAACCTGATGCCCGGTGATTACCATTTCTTAAAACTGCATTTCCAGCTCAGGTTTGGAAAACATCGTTTTTCTTGACCCTGCAAGTGACATATTTAATCACCTTACAACAAATGTGTCTGTATGATACCAAACATCACTGTCTTACCACAAAACGCTGGCGAGTAAACCAAAAATCTTAATAACACATTATGTGTGCCTTGAATAAGCAAGATAATACATTGGGGAGTAGGGTACATCATCTGCTACAGGATTTGAAATTCAAATCTAATAGAACACATACAGAAATCATATTTTTGCAGTGTATTATAGAACTCTGACCCCCCCCCCCCTTTGGAATGCAAACCTTATAGAAAGGCCCTGGGAGAGGAATGATGTGTTGATGTGTATTCTGTCTGGTCCAAAGAGGGCGAATGAGAAGGCTGATGTCTCCTGCATACACTACATGGGATTGGGCCTAGAACTAGACAGGGAAGTGACTAGGACACTTGTAGCGGCAGTAGATGTAAATTACCAACTAGCACTGAGCTGACTGAGGGCAGAGCTTAAATACATGGTGGGTGATGGGTAGATGACAATCAACTGTACAGTGCCAGCAGTATGGTGATCCCTCAAAGACATGCCCACAGCCTGTTAGAAGGAGAGGGGGAGAGAGAGAGAGAGAGAGAGAGAGAGAGACTAGGGAACAGAGGCAGAAGAGGAGGAAGGGATAAGTATCTGTGGTCTTGCTAAGTTCCATTGACCAGTTGCCAACCTGTACTATTATAGCATAGATTTGGGAGACAAGTCAAGTAACTGTTCTTTCACATTCATTTTATTCTATGCTTGTCAGACGGTGATGCACTACAGTGGTGGTGCACTTACCACGGTAAATTCCCTTCACTAGTGAGTCTTGCCTGCAGGGGCGAGTCTAAGATTTTTTTTACATGGGGGCCAAAGGGGGGCCATAATTCAGAGATTCATAGAAGGGCTGATAGATCTGTGTGCTGAACCAGGTTTGTTTTTAAATTGCATTTAAAAATGTGTTATATGTGCTATAATTGAAGCAAATAAGCATCCAGTAAAATGGGCCATGTATTGTGTTACACTCCAACCTGTCTATTGGCTCATCATAGTTTGATCTCTCTCCCTCTACACATATAATTTAAAATGAACAGATAGACAAATAATATACGGACTGAAGTAGTAGTGGACATTAAATGGAAGAGTTTTCTCACTACTTCATAAACCAACTTAATCTAGAACACACAAAAATCAATCAATAGTGAATCACTGTACATACCACAATTTGCCAACGTGACTAAATGTCTTTTTCCCTAAGACTTCCCTTTTTCCCAATCATTTAAATAAAGAAATTACTAAATAAAAATGAAGTACATAGTATTTTTTTCCTTTATCCTTCCTTGTTCCTTTATAAGTGAAGTATTAATTTCACTTATTAATAAAAGCACATTAATTTACCTATTCATGCTAACAATTTCACATAAGATATCCTTACTTTATCCAAAAGCAGACCATTTTTAACTCTTCATTGGTTCATTACTCAACATTTGCCTAGATTCATTTTTAATATACACTGTAGCGTGTTGCTTCGTTATGAATAATTGACTATTTGATCAATTATGAAAATTGATAATTATTTTAGTTATTATATCTATAGCTGATTAATGGGGCACCACCAGTTTACACTGGAATAGTCTCTTTATACTAATATATACCCAGGGGCCCAGGTACCCCCAGACAAATCGTATTGCAGTTATAGTTTGATGCGGGTGATTACTGCGGTCAAGTTTGTTGCAACAAAAGTTAAAGCGTGGCATTGGGTCAACTTGATTGTATGATACACATGAAGTATGTGAAATTAATGTGAAAAAGCTTCTTTTTTTTAATCATTTAGTAGCTCTATTAGTAGTCAATGTTTGATCAAATTATTGTTGTTGTTTTTTTTAGGGTACCCCAGTAAAAAAGAAACCTGGCGTCTATGGTTGAATTAATGTTGTATGTAGAATAGAACAATGTTACCAGAACGGTAGTGAATTAATTTTGCAGGATGTGGGCAAAAATGATTATGGCTGTGGGTGTATATTGGATGAAGTGGTGCGGGTGGTTGAAAAAAAATGTATGTTGCTGTTGCGGGAAGTCGCAGGATGTGAAAAACAATCCCACACAGACCTCTAGTAGAGACTATCACCTGGTGTTATTATACACTTTACGTGATCTATATATATATATATATATGGTGAATTCCCTTTCTTTCTTTTCTCCCCAACAATGTGTAAACCTCAATCTCAAACTTATAGCCAAATGCAAGTTTCTATGCATAGTTAATTAGGGCTATTAATCCAAGTCATCATTCAAGCCCCCCCACTCACACGCCCCTCTGTAAATACGGTGTCCTCATTTTCTATCTTGTGATTTAATTTTGAATGCGTGGCCAGCGTGTGATAACCACTAATTAAATCTTGAGACAAAGAATTTGAGTTGGGAATTTTCCCCAGAGGAAACACCCTGCATGGCAGCTTAAGTACTATGGGGAGAGAGATTATATTTTTGAAGAACGATTCTGTGTTCTGAGCCATGAGTCAAACCATGATTTAGACATTGGAGAGAGGGAGGGTGTCAAAAAGAGAGGTGAGGAAGAGTGAGTGCAGGGTATGACTTTAAGATACCTTGACCTATATGGGCAAAAGAAAGAGGAAATGTTGGAAGTAATTACAGAGCAAGGACCTCCACTTTTAGAATGCTTAAGGTGGAGACTACAGTAATCCGGATGAAATAGCAAGTCTGTAGGGTAACATCTCTTAAAGGCTTTCATTTCTGTACTAACAAAATACAGAGAAATTCCAGGAAATTAGCGGGGCCAACTGTTACATCCAAAAGTAAGGCTAACATTTTAGTACAATTTGACTCCCATTTGATGCCAAAAAGGGGCCACTGCAATGGGTAAATATTTTTGATGGATGCACAGTGCAAAGAATGGAATGCTCCAATGGAATCATGCTAATGATGGTTGTTATAGGGCCAGATTGATGTGCATAGGTGAAGTAAAAAATCAGATGTTTTTTGCCTGAATATTTTCGTGTTGCAACACCTATTGGACTTGTGCGAAACACTGGATAAGAGGGGAGTTAAAGTAACTTATTTCCATCTCTTCTTTAACAACTGAAAAACTAGCTCTGGCTCATTAGGATCGGATTGCAGGTTTTTTGAAACATAGGTTTCAGACAAAGAATGGTGATGACCCAGAATCCCTGAGAGAGGTCTTTGAAAAGGTGATCTACAAAAGTTTGGTCAGGTTGACGAGAACTCAGAAGCGAGAACAATCAGGAGGGTTCACCCCTTCCTCACTGATGAGACAGCGCAGGTGCTCATCCAGGCTCTTGTCATCTCCCGCCTGGACTACTGCAACTCCCTCCTTGCTGGTCCCCAGCGTCTGCCATCATCTTGTTCAGAAAGCTGCAGCTTGTCTGGTGTTCAGCCGCCCCAAGTTCTCCCACACAACTACCCTTCTCTGTTCTCTACACTGGCTCCCTGTAGCAGCTCACATCCAGTTCAAGACCCTGGTACTAGCCTATAGGGCAGTGAAAGGAACAGCTCCTTCTTACCTCCAGGCTATGGTCAAGCCTTACACCCCCGCCCGACCACTTCACTCTGCTGCCTCGAGGCAACTGGTTGCCCCATCTCTCAGAGGCCCCTGCGGCCACAGTCACAGCTTTTCTCTGTCCTGGCCCCACAGTGGTGAAATGAACTCCCCACTGATGTCAGGACAGCAGAGTCTCTGCCCATCTTTCGCCATTCCTCTTAGCATTATTCTAGCACCATTTATACTCCTCCAGGCACATGAGGCCTAGCTAGATTGACCCATATAGACCTATGTTAGAAAAAAGGTGAAAGGTCCATTTATTTTCCTAAAAACTTTATTTTGTTCAAAATAACATCGAATATGACAAATTGAACAAAAACAAATTGAACAAGATGGTTTCTCAAATCATATGTAGTCAAGGCATGTGCACTAATCAATGTATGTGAATGTTTGAGTGTACTTGCAAATGTATTTTTCACATTTGTGGCAAGTGGTGCTGTTTTTTCTGTCCTTGTTGGCAGGGTACCTCTTTCTCTTGTTCGTCCCTGGCATCTAGCTCAGGGCTACTCAACTTTACATAGCTCAAGGGCCACACAGCAAGATACAGCTGTGTCAAAGGGCCACAACGCAAGTTTTTTGCTCATATAACAAACTATTTTGTAGTGTTATTTCAAGCCACAGGGATATGATTAAATGACAAAATAATTAGGCTTTATTCACTAAATGTAAAAGTGTTAGATTATAGGCATATTAAATTGAAATCAGGTCTGAGTATATCAAATTATTCCCAGATGGATATGTAATTCCAAGTCACCATGACAGCTATCATGGTGACGTGAACGTTTGCCTGTTTTGGTACTGCTATTGTTCTCTGGCAAAGAAGGCACATTGGTTTGTTATTTACCTCAACAAAAGCAAATTCTTCCTCCCATGTTTTTTTTAAATACCCTGTGTTCATCAGAAATGTTACGTTTTGCCATGACTTGAGAGTAGGCTAGGCTGGACTTCCTGCACAGTTGGGGCTTTCAAATGATCTATGCAAAGTGTCGGTGTCAATGTAGTAAAATAATTATCATTACTTTGATGTATTTTGTATTAAGCAATTTTGATTAGCTATATAACCCTCATAAGTATAAAAAGTGTGTTTTGATTGAAACGTGTAACCTATAAGAAACCCAAAATAATCATAAAGTTTTGATAGATACAGTATGAGGCCCTCTCACAAGAGGTGAGACCAGGGACAGGCCCGATCATGAAAAGAAGTACCTAAAAATAGACTGGCAGGGCATGCGCAGACAGGAGAAGTCCAGGTGGGAGGTACTGCCCACAGAGATCCGCCCAGGGAGCCAAGCACTATCAAGACCCACCTAGAGGAGCTAGGTATGATGTCATGGCGCTAGGGTGGTGGTAGGTGATGGTTATCTTTGCTGACGCTTGGGGTATAGGCCCACGTGGGGCTGGTGGATTCGTTGTCCCCCCCCCCCCCCCCCCCCCCCCGTAGGGCTGGTGGATTCATGATAGGCCTACATAAGGCTGGCGGACTCTGTATTTCTGCTGATCAAACAAAAAAAGAAACTTGCTGACATTGAGCTGGGGTTGCCAGAACTGGGCGTAAATCGGTATTCTCCACCCAGTTTTTAGGATACATAAGATCATGCACATATAGCTTTTGTCAGTCTGGTTCCGGAACCAACTCGGGTTTTGTGTCTGTGAAGAATAAAACTCTATGCATTGAACTCTGATCATCTCCAGTGATTTATTTTGAACCTGTTTGAGACTCTAGTAACTGTTGAACTTTCGGAATCGTGAAGAAAATTAAGTGTTGGTGGGGAGGTCTGGTCTTTCATCACTGGCCTGATACTTGGACCTTTCTCTCTTACATCATCAACACCAGGTTGAGCGCGACCCCTTCACATGGTCAGCGTCAGGAGAATTACATTACATTCATTACTTTCACACTGTCGAGTTTTTAAAATGACAGCATTCAGGAAAGAATAGAGTGGAGTTCAATTTCGGACTACAGCCCGCATCAGCCGTAGCTAACCACATCGCCAATGATCATACTAGCACAGCCATAGAAGTGAATATAGACTGGCTGCATATACAAACCTATACTAAGCTGTCAACCAGCCTGGTCGTCCCGTCTGTAAACCAACATCATTCCATGCCAGCATTGTCATCATTCAAATGACAGCATTCAGGAAAGAATAGAGTGGAGTTCAATTTCGGACTACAGCCGTAGCTAACCACATCGCCAATGATCATACTAGCACAGCCATAGAAGTGAATATAGACTGGCTGCATATACAAACCTATACTAAGCTGTCAACCAGCCTGGTAGTCCCGTCTGTAAACCAACATCATTCCATGCCACAGACTTTTTAGTCAGATTGTAGTATGATTTAAGCGTCATGTTGTATAACTCGGGATGCTCCGACACACATAAAACAAGTTTCTCTTCCATTGTTTTGTTTTTTTATTTCGCGGCTATGATATCAAACTGTGCTGTGATTGGTTGCGAGTTGCAGAGATCAGCGTCGCGAATGTTGAAAGTTGAATATAGTTGAACTTTGAGCACAGCGCCAGGGACTAGAATCTACGGCAAATAGGCAAATTCAAGATTCTTCTTTGAATTTGGGGCTATATTACATTCCCAAGCTTATATAGAAGCTCATAGCCAGCTGACGGATGGCTTAGCTGAGGCAAGTATTTCAACTGATGGAACCTGTAATACAGTTTCCATATATTAAGACAGTCTGTATTTACAACTAGAGTGGACCTTGTCTGGCGTGTACTTTAGCATCACAAAATTCACAACATTTTGTGAAGCAATGTTGAACTGTCTTTTAAGCTCAAAAACAGCAGATCACCTTCTGGTGGATTCTTTTGTCGTCACTAATACTTGAATTGGTAACTTTTATCTGGTTTCTGACCCACTTCTCTCATATCAAGCCTTTCCTGCAGTCATCATCAGTAAGCAGCTTGTGCCTGTGAATGTCTCAATCTAAAATCTGCATTAGAAAGCCTTTCAAATACTTAGCTAAGATGTCCAGGCTCTCACTTTAAACCACTCATACCTTCCTAACAACCACAACATTGCTAAACATACCCATAAATGAGACAACTTATTCATGGTGCTGCAGGCTGTTAATATATTTATTTTGTGGTTTAAACCCCTGTCAGTATGTGGGGCATTATGATGTGTGTTAATGTGCTTTGGCTGTCTGGTGGTGGTAACTGGAGATTGGGCTTTGGGCTCACAGAGTGTATAAGTGCTCCATTATTGAAGGTGGGTGGGGTGGTAGGGGTAAATGGGGCTATATTACATTCCCAAGCTTATATAGAAGCTCATAGCCAGCTGACGGATGGCTTAGCTGAGGCAAGTATTTCAACTGATGGAACCTGTAATACAGTTTCCATGTATGAAGACAGTCTGTATTTACAACTAGAGTGGACCTTGTCTGGCGTGTACTTTAGCATACACATACAGATACTGTTGAATAAACTTAGATCGAGACAGAAGTCCTTTTAAATCAATCATGAATTACATGAGCACATTTATTATAAAACAGAGAACAAGACAATACAGGACAATACGAAACAATACTGAGCTCAGGAGAGATGCGCACACATTGGTGAGCGTACGGATCTCTGCCATAGAAGCATCAGGGCAAAGTTTATATAGCTAAAGGAAACAATAAAGGGGATGAATATGCAAAAGCGCTATCTACTAGGGGAAGGACTAAAAGCATTGACGCATCTAGTGAGGTCACAAGGTTACACGGAGCAGATATCTGGGTACACGTGGCTTAAGGAAGTAATGGGGGAGGCTTTCTGGATGGTACCGGCTCTTTGGGCGACTATGTTATGATCTGACCTGACCTGTGGCCTGCATTACCAGGCACCAGTCGTTCTCCCTTCATCTAGATTAGGCACATCCTGTCCTCCCAACTATGATATGCGACTATTGACAAGACATGCACCCAGACACCTCGGCGCCTCACCATATGTGACCCAACACGTGCATACGCTAAGGCCTAAGAAGGAGAAGCAATTGTAGGAAACATAGGGGATAACAGTAATAAGGAAATCAAGATATCTAAGGTAACATATGTAAATTCTCCCACAGATACACAAGTATGCATGTTTGTACACACAAACACGCACACACATGCAAGGACAAAGCCTGTTCAGCAGTCACTTAAACACACACACCATGGCCAAAGGCTCAGATATCAAGGTGTGTGTGTATGTCAGGGTTAGACTGATATACGGGGTCGATATTATCCTTGTATTAACAAGACTAGGTGTCCTTGGGCCGTTCTGGTGTAGGTGTACAGTCCACAATGACACCTATAAGAATAAATTAAAACTGCTTAACAGAGAAATGAAACAGGCAAGAAGATCTTACTTCTCAGAACTGATTAGCAGTCAAAACAATGCAAAATTCCTGTTCTCTACTATAGATAAACTAATCAACCCACAATCACAAATATGCTCCAAATAGATCCCTCAGGTCAGCAAAGAACAATATACTGTATATTCCCAAAACACGTCTGATTAATGGAGAATCATCATTCAGTCACTATGGACTTAAACTCTGGAACTCTCGTCCAGAAAACCTGAGAGCAATTGATACCTTTAAAAAGAGCATAAAAACAGACTTTAAGATTAGAGTTTATTTGCAATTCGGTGGTGCATGCACAAACATGCACCAACACATGCAGGGGGGGGAAGTGGTTGCCGAACACAACACACACAATTAGGGTGTCCGAATTGAATGAAGTCTCTGCTTTTTCCCATCCACGCCGACCTTCCTCCAGGGACAGTCAGGGAGCAGTGGGCAGCCTCCAATACCAGTGCCCAGGGGCATATTCCAGGTGTGAGTCCTCATCTTGGTCAGGATGTTGCATGTTTTTAGATGGGGTTCTTTTATTTACCCATGTGAGCACGGGGAGAACATGCAAACTACACACAGAAAGGCCCAGGAGATAACCCACCTGGGCACCCCAGAGTCAACAGCACCCCAGGTGGGAATCGAACCCAGGACCTTCTGAGGCAGCAGTGCAAGCACTGCGCCACCGTGCCACTTTAAACTGGCTTTTAAGTAGTCGATTGACTCTTTCTGGGCCCTTTTTTCTGGTTTACACCTTTACTTCTTTTACTCCTTAATTGTTTTTTAATGTATTATTGTTCTTTTGATCTTTTCATGTTTTATTGTTTCTGTATTCTTTTATTTGTATTGTTGTAAAGCACGTGAACTTTGTGTCTGAAAAGCGCTATACAAATAAAATTATTATTATTATGGTTAATGACTAGGTTTTTTCTTACAGCAGACAGTTTAGCTAATGCATTTGTGTAGTGACACCATAGCAGAGAGCAGACGTGGAGGAGCATCAAAAAACATAGGTATGGCTATCAAATTGCCTTTGATCAACATTGCTGTTTAAAAATGGCGGAATATTGCTATCAGATAAACTAGTATAGCCCTACTAATTAGATTGAATACATATCTACTGCAGCACTGTTTGCATCAGTGTCGTTACTAAGAGGCTAGGGGAAGCTTGGCTTCCCCCCAAAAAAATTGAGATGGTGTCTTTTGTTGTGTAGGTAGTTTTTGTGTAGTGCAAGGGACCCAGCTTTCACAGTCAAGCCTGGTCTACACCAGATGTGACTTAGCCGCATTTTTCAATCGTGCGTCTCTCGCAGCAGAAACAATTTAATTTTAACCAACGCTGCTGTCTATGCGTGTAAATGCGCTATTTAAAACCCACTGACTAGGCATTTTAACCAGTGTAATAATAGTATTTCGATAATAAATAAATAATTAACCTCATCCTGCCTTTTTGAAATATGTAGAAATATATTTTTGAATTTTGTAATAGTTTATTTCATTTTAATTAATTATAATACATATTTGATATTTTATAATATACTAAAGATAATATTTAACATAATTATTTTACATAGGCCTATAATGACTTCTGCAATGTTATTTACCAACTGTCAAAAGATACACTTTCATGAACGCGAAATAGTGTGTAGCTATAGAAACTTTCAGCACCCTCCCCCCACAACACCTTCTGATTTGCAGGTGCCTGTGTTGCCATAGTTGCCTTCCAGCCAATGGGATATCCATACACCTCTCCCCCATCCCAGGACATGCCTAAAGAAGTGTTGAGCTACTATTTTGACAAGAAATAGCAAGCCATTGTGGATGACGAAAGGCTCATCGTTGAAGTGGAACAGTACAAAGAGCTGTATGATCCAAGAAGCCACTTTTACAAAGACATCCTAAAAAAAAAAATGCTTGGACTGCCATTGCATCTGTGTCGCAGATCCCTTTTCATAAACAAATTATACAACTGTTTTATATTGCTTTACCCAGAAAATTAATTGACATGAATAAAAACCCTTTTATGAAAGAAAATATGAAAAAATGTGTTTTAGGAAAGAAATGTGAAAAAAATCTGTTTTATTCCAAAATGACTGTACATTTCAATTAAATATCAAAAAACAAAACAATACTTTTTTTTTTGCTCAAGCAAGTTATCAAAACAACAATTAAACAACATAATATTTTTATTTTCCCATGTGCCCACCCCTTCTTTTTTCCAGTTTCAAAGGGTGTTATGTAGTCGACTCCTACACAAACTTGCCATCTTGCCATGACACATTCCATGAGTTGAAAAACTTGCAATAGACCTTGTGCACATCAAAGGCTACCCTTGCCGATTTCCACCATTTCTGGTGGTGTGCATGTGCTGTTGTGTCTTCCCCTCCCCCTGTACAAACCTTACACAGTCTCTTGGTGAGAGCAGGAAATTATGGAGGATACACGCAGCCATTGTCAGTGTGTCCACCCCAATTGGCCTCAACTTGATTCTTTGGTAGAAACACAAGTCAAAACAAAATGTTTGATAATTACACCCAAATTAACATAGACAGGACAGGGCATCTGCCAACACATTTTCTGTCCCCTTCTTGTGATTTCAGATTTCCCAGGTTCAGAATTCTTCAAACAAACCACTGCTAACACGCAGACCATCCTCCTCAGGGCAGTACCAGGGAGCTACCGAGACAGTGACAGCTGAGGCCGCAGCAGGGGGTAAGGGAGAGACAGTAACGTCATCTTGGTAGAGATAGGGTTTCAACATGTTAATGTGATACACATGAGACTTCCTTCTGTGATCTGGTGTACCAATAACAATCAGTTTCACTGATCTTATTTTATATAACAGACGGACCACAATGTTTTGCTTGCAAGCTTGCACCAGGAATTGGAAGTAGAGCTAACACTTTGTCACCACACTGAAAATTTCTTGAAACAGTTTTCTTATCCAAATTTTCATTTTAGACTGGGGGACAGAGTGTGCGCTGCGTGCCATGTCACAAGCATGGTGCAGACACTACCGAAGAGAACTTACAAAAGGCAAAACATTCTGACTAGGTTTGTGCATAACAAACAACCACTTCTCTCTAAGAAGCCATGTGATTCTTGAGTTGTTTCTCTTACTGCAAACAGAAGAAAGGGCAGACCCTCACCCCTCTCTTTTCCTGATTCCAGGCAGTATTTCCTCAACATTGACTTCAGTGTTTGATGGAAGCACTTGAACGCACCGTGTAATTTGGGGTGGTAGGCACTGGACTGTTAATGGGTAACTGACAGTTCTAACATAAGTTGAGAGAACAACTTTGACGTATAATTTTAGCCCTGGTCCTTTTTCATCTTTTTTGGCAAACCAAAAGTGGAGAAGTAGAGAAGTTGAGAAGGGCTCTCACTATCACTTTGGCCTCAGGATAACGGGTAGCAACACACATCAAGGTAAGGAGATACTGATGACGCGACTTGGTTATAGGCAATGCCCTGACGCAATCCAAAAGGATGTCCTCAAAAGGTTCTCCAATTACACGGATGGGATGTAGTGGTGCAGGGGGAATGACTTGATTTAGCTAATCAGCAACTTGACAGGTTTGACAAGATCCGCAATACTTTTGATATACTACCTTTGATTACACATCAGCCTTCAAGCCTGGTCAAAAGAAGTAGCGCAGAATACGATGGAACGTTTTCTTTATTCCTAAACCTTTTATCATGAGCTAGACTAAGGACGTGGGAATAGTATTTTTTTTTTTTTTATATAAATTGACTTCAGTTTCTCTAAAAGGAGGAACTAAGGCTACCAACTAGTGTCTACCAACATCAAAATCACCCGTAGAAGAGGCTTGTTGCAGTACACTTAGAGGTGTAGAGGTAATAGGTTGCCCCTGTGCTCCAGTTCAAGAGCTCACAACTGGCAGTGCATAAGCTCTACCTCACTGGTTTTTGTCTCCAACTTCAGATCCTCAGTTGATACTCCTGCTTGTAACAGGCCTACTGGATCCATGCTAGGGGACTGTGTGAGAGCGAAGCCTCTGCTCCCATGCTCACATAAACTCCCTTTAACGCAACACCAGCCGTCAGCGCAGGTTTAGCTAATAAACTCCACCAACTTCTCACACAGCAATCGTTTTATCTCTGCCTTGCATGTATTCAGAGGGACAGAGATATATATAAAAAAGGAAAGGCTGCTCCTGCTGTCAAATCTGCTGCTCCCGGGGCATCAGCTGGAGTCCTTATATAGGTGGATACGCCAATGTGGACCAATTGTCAGCAGGCCGTTTCCCCAGCCACTCCCTCGACTTCAGCCAATCCATGTCATGGTGGGTGGTGTCACACACGCACACACACATTCACAGCACATCTCCACTATAACATAAGATAACGACTCTGGGTCGTACCAATAATAAAAATCAGAATGCTGTTTATATTGTAACTCAAGAAACAACATGCAGCCAAGCACATAGGCTGAGGCCCTCGATCCACTGAACCTTAGCTGAAAGATGGCTGTGGATGACCCAGTGGAACACACCGGGTCATCAGCCTTAACCCCACAACCTGAGGTTCCAGAGGTATCAAGGTCAAGTACACAAGCCTTGCATACTCAGTACAGGCTGACAAATAGTGCAGTTGTGTATAATTAAAAGGGCAATAATGCACAGTAGATTTGAAATGTAAATTTCAAAAATATAAGTATAAAGTCCAGGATGAATGGCAGGGGTGGGTTGTAGAGTCTATAGAGTCAGTGCAGGCTTGGGGGTAGAAGCTGTCTCAGAGCCTGTTGGTCCGAGAGCCAATGCTCCGTTGCTGTTTGCTTGATGGTAGCAGAGCGAACAGTCTGCGGGCTGGGTGACTGGGGTCTTGGGTGATTTTCAGGGCCTTCCTCTGACATTGCCTGTATGGCAGGTAGGTGTACTCGGCCATCCACACTACCCTCTGTAATGCTTTGCGGTCGCAGGCTGTGCTGTTGCCATACCAAGCGGTGATGCATCCAGTCAAGATGCTCTCAATGGTGCAGTAGACCTTGCAGAGTATCTTGGGGCTCATACCAAATCGTACCAAGTGGGAAGAGGTGCTGCTGCACTTTCTTCACGATGGCGTTTAGGGTCAGTGTGTTGGAGGTTTTGTCGCCTACCCTCACCACCTGGGACGTCCAGGATCCAGTTACAGAGGGAAGTGTTCAGTCCCAGTGACCTGAGCTTGGTGACGAGCTTGGAAAGGATTATGGTGTTGAACGCTGAGCTGTAGTCGATGAACAACATTCTCACATAGGTGTTTTCCCCTCTTGTCCAGGTGGGAAAGAGCAGTGTGAAGTGCCACAGCGATGGCATCATCCGTCAATCTGTTGGAGCGTTAATGCGAATTGGAGTGGATCAAAGGTGTCCAGGATGATGGTGGTGATGTAGGGCATGACCAGGGAAAAGCGGGGAGCATCTGTCTCCTCATGTGCGCCGAGACATCCCTCTCAGGGCAGCTCCAGGCAATATGCCCTTCTTGACCACAGTTGTAACACCATTGGTTGTCTCTGTTAACGGGCGCTTCAGTGGGAACGAGGCCTGGTTCTGGGGCTGGGGTGTCGATGGGGTTCTCTTTCAGACTCTCTCAGGAATCACAGCGGAGCATGTCTTGAGTCACCTGTTGATTTTCCAGGAGCTCAACAAGCGTCTCAAGCTGTCGAGGCACTGTCTGGGTGGCGTAGGTCGGGATTCCTTGTTTGTGGTCCATTGTATAATATAGGGTTCGAAGCATAGAAAGATTAGTCCAGCCAATCCTCCACTCTTCTCCTCACTCAGTCCTTACCATACATACAGATTTGGTTTGCACACCACCAAGCAACCACCTACCCATCTCTGTGTCCTTTTATTCTGGCTGCCGGCAGGTGAGTGAGTGATTGCCGATGTAGCACACCTGTGGTCTCCCCACATTCTGAGGAGTGGTAGTACTGCTGGTCCACCACCATGCCTACTAGTTGGCGCCGGTTAGGTGCTCTGCTGTTAAGGGTCCTTCCTTAGCTGCATGCATGTCATCTGCTGTGCAGCATCGAGATGACACTCAGAAACGTTGCCCCTATCTTATAGAAGGTGGTGTTTTGATGCACAAATGTCCTCCCATTCATTTCTACTACATGTTTGCACCATTTGTTTACTAGCTGTGCTTTGTCATGTCCAATATTTTTGTAAGGATTACATTACATTACATTACAATGTTTTGAATCAAGCAAGTCAAGTTGAGTCACTGCTAAAAGTCAAGCAAGACAAGTCAAGTCATTGCCACAGATGATGTGGTCAATGTTTCTCTTCATCCGGTACTCCTCACAAACCTGCTCAAACTCCAGACAAATTCTTTCCCCCGTATAAGAACCTTTGAAGCGGTTGCACAAAAGCAACTGGGATTTCAACTGAAGACCATCTTCTTCGATGTTGATCCAGTGTGCTGTGATTCCAAGAAAACCTTTCATCCTCCTGTCTGACCATAGATCTACAGTCACTGACACATTTTCTGCTTTTGCAAGTTCATCTTTTAGTTTAATTTGCAACCATATTGTCAATCTTTGACGTGATTGTTCTTTTTGTCCACAATTTGTTCTATTGTCCACTATTGACAAAAAATGCTTTTGTGTTCCATGATGGACAGGGGCATATTGCAGTATATAATGAGGTCTGATAGTATTGAGTTTGTAATGGCTTTCTGTTGAGGATGGTTGTAGTTTAGGGTGACCAGATGTCCCCGTTTGGAGCATGGAGCTGTCCCTGGAAATGTCTCCGATTTTAACTGTGTGTTAAAAACAGACTGCAAAGTGAAATAATATTTTACGTGACAAGAAAGACGGGGCAGCAGAGCCTACCGGTTGGTACCCGATTTTTACAAAGTCGGCCACCCAGAACGTCCCTACTCCAGAGTCCCCCGGAAATGAGCCCAATCTCCCTGGAAAGGAGTGGAAACGCAGGAGTTACGCACTTCGGCACAACAACAGCGCGGATTGTGATGTTCGGTGATGTGATTTCGGTATTTAGCGAGCCAAATGGAACACAGAGCCAAAAAAAGAAAATACTCTACACTGTTATCATCAGACCACCATGGTCATGTTCGTGAGGTGAGAGGCAGTAAAACTTAAGTTACGTACTGTAACTACGATTCTATGAATATAGGCGCAGCCCTCTAAGGCTATCGCTATTGGGTTTATCCCTCGCGCGCATGCGCAGCACTGAAAGAACTTTAGTCCACGCCCACCTGTAGTGTGGGCCCCACGCAGGTCCGCATCCCCTCTATAACTCGGGTGCGGACCTGACAATCGGCTCCCATAAAACAGCTTTTTCTTCAGCTATTTCAAGAACCAGTGGGGCCCAGAGCTTAGAGGGCTGCGCCTATATTCATAGAATCGTAGTTACAGTACGTAACTTAAGTTCTATTTCATATAGGCTTCGCCCTCTAAGGCTATCGCTATTGGGTTAAGGGCGAAGCAGGATTTAGTCTATGCCACACTGGTTCCGTCCGGTACCATAAGCATAAACACACCTACTTCAAAAAACATTCCATGCCCAGCCAGTGTGTCATACGCAATGACACACCATAGAACCCCATATGTGCTCAAGCACAACATAGTAGAATATTCACATTCTCTATGATGAGGTGAAGGCTGGGAACAATAAAGCCTACTGCTGCGAGAAGCGGAGACGAGGTTACGTACCGTAACAGTGCAGCGCGGAGCAGAGTAGGGAAAAAAACATCCCCCGTGAGCCGACCGGCAGGGGGGGATAGCGCTCTATCCGATCACTCTGACAAAACACTCAGTACAGAGTGAGTCATGGAGAAACGGGAAACGTCCCGTAGATAGAAACGAATAAAGGAGCAGGGGGACCAAGACCAAGAAGCCGCAGTGCAAATGTCTTCCACCGTCATCCCTCCGTGCAGAGCCGCGGAGGATGAAATTCCTCTGGTAGAGTGCGCTCTGATGCCCTGCGGGGGATCCAACCCCGAGGAGACATACGCCTGTGAAACAGCCTCACACAGCCAGTGTGACAGCCGCTGTGCAGACAGGGGATGCCCCTGAGACTGCTCTCTGTAGTGCACGAATAAGCGCTGAGAGCGGCGCAAGGCAGCCGTGCGCGCAACGTAACAGGATAGTGCGCGCACCGGGCATAGGAGATGAGACGTGGCTTCCTCCTCAGAGTTGTGAGGAGGAGGAAAGAACCCATCCAAAGTTATCACTCTAGATCTGAAGGAGCTATTGATGCTCTTAGGCGTAAACGCCGGGTTAGGGCGCAAAATAGCCGAGCTGCCATTTCCTTGGATCCTGAGACATGAAGGAGCCACAGAGAGAGCAGACAAATCACTGACTCTCTTCGCAGACGTCAGAGCCAACAGCAGCGCTGTCTTGGCTGACAGAAACTTAAGCGGAACCTGATCCAGGGGTTCAAATGGAGCTTTGACCAGCGCGCGTAAAACCAGCGCTAAGTCCCACTGAGGGGCCAGGGAACGTGACACCGGCCTGTGTCTCCGCACGCCCCTCAGGAAGCGTTTCACCAAAGGGTGACTAAACACCGATCTGTCGCCGAAACCCTCGTGACAGGACGAGATAGCAGCGGCGTATATCTTTACTGTGCTGAAAGCCAAATTCCTGTCCACTAACAGTTGGAGGAATGAAAGCACATGAGGCAGGGGACACGCAATTGGATCCAGGCTCTTTCCTACACACCAACGCTGAAAAGCGGTCCATTTGGCTGTGTAAGACGCTCTGGTAGACGCTGCTCTAGCGCCTTGAATAGTGCGCACAACGTCTTGCGAGAGGCCCAGCCTCTCTGAGCGTTCCCGTTCAGCGGCCAGACCCACAGACGCTGGCCTATCACCGGGTAATTCCTGATCGCTCCCTCTGCCTGAGAGAGAGCGTCCCCGCGCCATGGGAGTTCCCACGGGCGGCCTGATATCAGCCGATGCAGGCACGGAAACCATGACGCGCCTGTGCGCTCCGGAGCTATCAGGATCGCCAACAGTCGTTCTTCCCGAACCCGATCCAAGAACCGAGGGATCAGAGGGACAGGGGGGAAAGCGTATAGCAACATCCTGGGCCATGGCCGATGCGCAAACGCGTCCACTCCCAGCGGGGAATTGTCTCGTGTGCTCAGTGAGAACCAAAGAGCGCACTGTGCGTTCTCGCGTGCGGCAAACAGATCCACGTCCGCTTTGCCGAACCTGTCCCAAATCTGGGTAATCAGGTCTGGGTGGAGGCTCCAGTCTCCCTGACGGGGACCTCCCCTCGACATAATGTCCGCCCCTTTGTTCAAAATGCCGGGGATATACACTGCTCTGATGCAGAGCGCACCTCTCCCTGGCGATTGATGTAGGCTGCTGTCGCCTTGTTGTCTGTGCGGATCAGAACGTGTTGATCCTGCAGCAGCGGGGCGAAATGCTGGATTACTTTCCACACCGTGAGAAGTTCCAGAGCGTTTATGTGGAGAGACATGTGAGCTGGCCACAGTCCTCCCACCACTTGTGTCAGACACGCCCCCCCCCCCCACCCTGAGAGAGATGCGTCTGTAAACACTGAGGTGTGTGACGTAGCTCTGCCCAGGGGCACCCCCACCGACAGGGTGTGAGGATTTTTCCAGTGAGCTAAATCGGAGCCCACTGAGGGAGGGACGTGCGTCTCCGCTGACGCACGGGGTCGATGCAGAGACGAATAAACCACCTTTGCAGCCTTCTCATGTGGAGCAGACCCAGGGGAATCACCACGTGACCCGCTGACATCATGCCCAGCAGTTGCATGACAGACAGAGCTGTCACAACGCTGTGGGGCGTGACGTGTCGGAGACGAGCTGTCAACGCCTCTCTGCTGCGAGAGCCGCGCTCTCATGCTGGCTGAGTTCAATTCCACTCCCAGATAGATCACGAGCTGGGAGGGAAGAGGAGAACTCTTTTTCCAATTTACCGTAAAGCCGAGACTCGACAGATGTGTTATCAACACTTTCGTCTGTAAGGCGGCTTCCTCTCTGGAGCGAGCCAGCAAAAGCAGGTCGTCCAGATAAAACAGCACTCTCATCCCCCCTCTGCGTAACGGCTCCAGAGCCGTCTCCACACACCTGGAGAAGGTGCGTGGAGCCAGGGAGTAACCGAACGGCAGGCGGTTGTACTGATATTGTATCCCCTGGAATGAGAAGCGCAGGAATTTTCTGTGTTTCGGGACGATGGAGACGTGGAAATACGCGTCTTTCAGGTCTATGGACGTGAACCAGTCGCCCTGGTGAACACATTCCAGCACCTGTCTGATCGTCAGCATGTGAAACGATCTCTCCATTATCGATTTGTTGAATAGAGACAAATCGAGGATGGGTCTCATTCCCCCCGTCTTTTTCGGGACCAGAAAATAACGGGAGTAGAAACCCTGATTTTCCTCTCCCTGAGGAACCCTGGAAATTGCATGTTTCATCAGGAGTTCCTCTAGCTCTGATTGGAGAGCGAGGTACTGTTCCTGGGATGACAGGACTGTGTCCAGAATCCTGCGGCGGGGGCGAGGCGAACTGCAGAGTGTGGCCCCTGCAGATCAGCCTGTTCATCCACCCGTCCATCACGCATACGCGCTGCCACTCTGACCGCGCCCGTGAGCTCATAACCACACATATCGTTTTTGGAAAAAACATGTGCAGTGGAAACCTCTGTGTGTACAGAGGAGGTGTGCTGCTTGGGTGACGTGAGTCTGTACTGCCTGATAACCATACGGTTAAAGGCTGACGGCTCACACAGTGTGGGGGATGTGTGTGTGACAGCTGCCGCTGAGTCAGACTCAGGGACAGACTGTACCCCAAGAGGAAGAGCGGGATGATTTATTTGTTTTAATACAAACATATTATCATCACTAACACACACAGCTCGGTGTTGGGAAACCCGAGGTGGCAGGTGGAATCCGCGCTGGAGGTCGAGACGCTGCCGCCGCAGCAGGGCGTCTCCGTCCCATGGGGCGCTGCGTCCGCGATCGGTGAGGTTGGGACCATGGGACGCGTCTCTTGAGCGTCTCAGCTCCCTCCGCCGCGGACTTGACGACCGTATCGAACAGAGGCCCAAACAGTGCGTCTGGACTGATGGGGCCGTCCAGCAGCTCCCTCTTGATTTCGTCTGGCATGGAGGACAGGTGAAGCCAGGTGTTTCTGGCGAGTTGTGTCTGCCACGTCGCGATTCGCGCCATGGACACAGGCGATGGAGGCGCACAGCGTCAGGATTGCGCTTGACGCCTTACTCATCTGGGCCATCTGGTCAGTCGTTAGAGGAGTAGGCTGGATCGCCATCTTCGATAAGGAATACGCCAGGAGGCTGATGTTGTTAGCTGCCGCCGATGCCTGGTAGGCGCATTGGTGGGACCGGTCCTGAAGCCTATTTGCTAATTGGTCCTTCATGGAGGGAGGGGCCGGACTGCCGTCCGGCCACGAAGCTGAACGTCGTCAGCTTCGCCTCCAACGGGGGAACTGGAGGAAACCCTGTGGTCGGAAAAACCCTCTACCTTGGTCAGAGGAGCGTAGGTGGAGACGGGCGATCTTAATTTGCCAGGTTCCAGCGCCGCCCCCGACTGGTACTTGATTATGGCCGGGAAACGTGGCCATACCGGGTCCCGTATCACCGTATGGGTGGAAGAAAACTCGCCGCTCATGTCGTCCGGGAGTGCAGAAGCTTGTGCCGGTGGGACGACGAGATTCTTATATGCCGCTGCCCTCTCAATGATGGCAGGAAGTTCCCGAAGAAGTCCGCCTATTGCCGGCAGCGCGGTTACAGCGGAGACGGGGAACGCCTGTAACAGGAACGGGGACCTCAGGATTCCTGAGCGTGCCCCCAGGTGGTCCGTCATCTAACTCCTGTTCCTACAGCCGGAGGAGAGGGGTTACATGAGACCCACATGGAGATCCATGGGCGGAGAAAGCGGAATCGTCGGACTCCGGTTCCTCGTTGTCCAGGATATCCGCAGCCTCGTAAAGGGTGTACCGGTCCTTGACCGGCCACACCTCCTCCGACGTTACGGCGAAAAAATCCACTCGCCGTTGTCTCTCGATGGAGGGAAGAAAGGCGCAGTATGGACAGGAGGCTTGCGGTGAGATGGCCAGGTCGGCGTGCTCTGGTCCCAGGCATGCCTCACACCGGCCGTGGAGGTCGAAATCCATGATATAGCCCGTCTGGCAGATCGGGCAGATTCGGACTCCGGCGTTCATCTTGTCATCTTGTTACTTTCGTTCAATCAGTTGTTGCTTCAATGCTTGCTGAAGAAAAATGGGAGCCGATTGTCAGGTCCGCACCCGAGTTATAGAGGGGATGCGGACCTGCGTGGGGCCCACACTACAGGTGGGCGTGGACTAAAGTTCTTTCAGTGCTGCGCATGCGCGCGAGGGATAAACCCAATAGCGATAGCCTTAGAGGGCGAAGCCTATATGAAATAGAAAATAAGCTGACTATGGCACACTGCACTGTGTGCAATTCTAGTTTTCTAGCTTTTCAGTCGCAGGCGGAGGTTTAAATGATTGCAAAAGATATGTTGAGGTAAACTCAGTTTAAGCTAGCCTAGGTAGCGATACACATTGCAAAGCAGCCCGTAGCCAATGTCAATTTAATTTATCTAAAACGTTTTTGTCTGTAAATCTACAGTGGGTCAGTGGGTATGTGCAGGGGTTAAAGTAGGCCAGAACGGCGTTCCGGCACCTTCGATTGATAAGTAAATAAATCTGATTGGCAATTTCATACATAATAATGTCAAGCGAGTTCATTTTCATGTGTTGCAGCCTGGTGTTCCTTCCAGCTGCCCCTCCTCTCCATGTAGCCTCCTCTGAGGCTACATCCACAATAATACGTTTTCTTTTTTTTTTTAAACTAAACGATCTCGGTCCAAACAAGCATTATAGCACCGTTTCAGAAATTATCTCCGTCCATAAAAACGCATTTCATATTACCATTCACCTACACTGGGCATGCGCGTGCCGGTGTAAACAGGTAGCAGATTGTCTGCTCTGTTAAGTTGCAGAAAATATCGTTATGCAGAACAGCAATGGTGAAAAGTAAGAGCAGAGATGTCTTTGTTTGGATGGACGACGAGGTGTTATTGAAAGTAACAAATGAGTATAAGGCAGTAAATAGTTATTTGTCACAAAGTACCTGGCAATTAAATATTTACAGTGGAGCACCCTAGTATTATTTAATAATTAATTTAAGAAAGTGTGTGGGTGCCCCCCCAACCGGTCAACTACCACCACAAATAGAATCTCATTCTGTGGGAAACACTGTGTACACTATGTGTTGTTGAAGTTATCTGATTCATCAGATGTCTTAAATAAATAAATAAATAATAAACAATAATTATGAGGTGAGTCATTTTTCGCCGCTGCACCGGTACACCAGATCTTAGGGTTCCCCCACCTGCCAAATCCCACTTTAACCCCTGGGTATGTGTGATATGATTAGATTACCAGACTATAGGCTGCTGTGTTGTTCTTTATGTAGGGACAACAGCACGTTAGGGAGGCTAAACGTAGGGAGAGCACTTAGGCCATCTGTCAATTATTTGAAACTGGACGGGATAGTATGCTGGACCGCGTTACTAAGGCAGGTTGGTTTAGAGTTCAGTCAAGCTTCAGTTAAGTGAATAGACATAAGGGGATATAATAATTTACTCGTTATAAAATTAACGATTAGAATAGTGGTGTAGTTTTCTTGTGATTGCAGTATTGATGGTGGAAGATGGTGAAAAGAAGAGGGTGATGCACTAAAGACACAGTAGGCTAAGGTTGGTTTAAAGTTCAGTCAAGGTTCTTTTAAATTAATAGGCATAAAGGGGAAACAATAGCCGTTATGGATTATAAAATTAAAGTGCACTGACAACAAAATGGCTGCTAACATGGATGCTAGGCATATAATATATTATCCATCCATCCATCCATCCATTTTCGACCGCTTATCCGGATCCGGGTCGTGGTGGCAGCAGGCTCAGCAGAGTGTCCCAGACATCCCTTTCCCCAGCCACAGTCACCAGCTCATGCTGGGGGATCCCAAGGCGTTCCCAGGCCAGGCAGGATATATAATCCCTCCACCGGGTCCTGGGTCTGCCCCGAGGCCTCCTCCCCACTGGACGTGCCCTGAATACCTCCACAGGGAGGCATCCTGACCAGATGCCCGACCACCTCAACTGGCTCCTCTCCACGCGAAGGAGCAGCAGCTCTACTCCGAGTCCCCCCCGGACATCCGAGCTCCTCACCCTATCCCTAAGGGTGAGTCCAGATATCCTACAAAGGAAACTAATTTCGGCTGCTTATATTCGCGATCTTGTCCTTTCGGTCACTACCCAGAGCTCGTGGCCATAGGTGAGGGTTGGAACAAAGATTGCCTGGTAAATTGAGAGCTTCGCCTTCAGGCTCAGCTCCCTCTTCACCACGACAGTCCGGAACAACGAGCGCAAAACTGCACTCGCTGCACCGATCCCTCTGTCAATCTCATGCTCCATTTTACCCTCACTCGTGAACAAGACCCCGAGATACTTGAACTCCTTCACTTGGGGCAAAGACTCACTCCCCACCCGGAGAGGACAATCCACCGCTGTCCTGCAGAGCACCATGGCCTCAGACTTGGAGGTGTTGACTCTCATCCCGGCCGCTTCACACTCAGCTGCAAACCGCCCCAGCGCATGCTGGAGTTCACAGCTCGATGAAGCCATCAGGACTACATCATCCGCAAAAAGCAGAGATGCTATCCTGAGGTCACCGAACTGGATACCCTCCACACCCTGGCTGCGCCTTGAAATCCTGTCCATGAAAATCACAAACAGGATAGGTGACAAGGGACAGCCCTGGCGGAGGCCAACACGCACTGGGAACGAGCTTGACTTAGTGCTGAGAATGCGGACACGACTCTCGTTTTGGTTGTACAGAGATCGGATGGCTTGAATTAACGGCCCCCGACACCCCATACTCCCACAGCACCCCCCACAGGATATCCCGAGGGACACGATCGTAAGCCTTCTCCAAGTCCACAAAACACATGAAGACTCGGATGAGCAAACTCCCATGCCCCCTCCAAAATTTCTGCAAGGGTAAAAAGTTGGTCCACTGTTCCACGGCCAGGACGGAATCCGCCTTGTTCCTCCTGAATCTGAGGTTCGACAATTGGTCGCACTCTCCTTTCCAGCACCCTGGAATAGTATAATATATTAGTTATAAGTAATTCTTATTTTTGTAGTGTCATCAGGATCAAACATCAGGAACAGAGAGATTTCATCAGTCACACAGAGAATGAGTAAGTGATTTCTGTCTTATGATCCCCTAATCAGGAGTAATTGAGGTAATGATGATAGAGTAGTTCTCTCATAATTGTGATTGCAGCGCGAGTCTGGCGCGTCTCCCTGAAACCTTGCCTGAATCTCCCTGAAATCAGTTCTGTCAACTTGGGATGTCTGACAGTACAACAGTGGTCAAAATACATGAAACCAGAATTGTCCCCTCTTTTTTATTTCATAGATAATAACATTGCATATTTTAATGATATATTGACCGCCGAACTGGAAATGTCCCCAGTTTTCATTTCAGAAATCTGGTCACCTTATTGTAGTTGGGAGATTGAAGGTTGTGGAGGATCGCAAATCACCTTGGAACTGATGTATTCTTCATATCTGTAGAAAATAAACAGGAAAAAAAGATTTCATGACTTCATTGCATTGTTGATCATTATAAAGTTACACCAATTTGGATCAGATAATTCAGGTAAGATTATTCAGGTAAAGTCAAGATTATTCTTTCACTGTTTTTGTCTAGCTAAATTTCTGCTGTTTGTATATCAGCTAAAGATAACAGATGATTTGTATTCACTCTGCACAGTAAACAATTATTTGTAAATTATATATGTGTATAATATATTATACCTAGGCCTTAACAGCCCTTTTGTACCTTAGCAAATTCATCAATAAGATGTGTTGTATGTAGCTTGCTCTAGACCAGCATAAATCTAGAATCATAGCATCACTCCTAGTACTCATATTTTCTTACATAGCTCCTGTTGGCCGTAAAACCATACACAGCTGTCACGTTTGTGTTGAAAAGATGGCTAGATCAATGCCTGATCGAAACACAATGTTCAAAGTAGCCAATAAGTACACCAAAGTACACCAATTGCCCATAAAAAAATACCGGTAATACACTAGCGTTAAAACACAACCTTTTACCCTAACATAGGTTTTAGGAAAGACAAAGCAGCAGCGGCGATGTCCTAAAAGACAGACAATCGCCCGTTATTTACACTTAAAAGCATAACCGTCACATACAATACAAAAGAAATCCGGCAGTCAACACCTTTACCGTTACTGTAGCGCTACCTCCCGCTGAGCAATGGATACCCTGGAATCAAACCTATATCAAGACAGTGATTTGGTAAATCTGACCCGTGCACAGATCGCCTAGTGCGATATAAGGGGATGGTCTATATGAATACTGCCCATACAATACCTGCTATAATAGACAGCAACCCAAGGAGTTTACCCGCCGGGGAAACACAACAGCTCGTGACACCTGTTCCAACAATAAAACAGTAAAACGGCAAATGGCAAAACCACATTACACCCAATAAAAGAAAACCCAATAGTAGACATACCTCTCAGCAGCGATTGGCTCTACACAATGCCATGGCACAGGGAAACCAGAACTTAGGCTTGAATATAGCGTGTATTACCTGGGGTATATATATACTCCGTCTTAAACAAGCTAATTGCTCGTTACTTCCGCCTCTCCGCCCAAAACTGTGTGGGGGTGTGTGGCTGCAGGACAGCAGAACTACGGAGGCCAAGTAGCTCAGTTTGTAGAGATGGGAGAGACATTTCTACCGGTTACAATCATATACATCGAACTATGATATATACGTGTGGCAGGTAGAGAGCACAGGTATATTCCTGTCTGTTGGTGTGGCATGCCCCTTTACATAAAGGGTAATCAGGGAAGTCAGTGGACTATCAGCCAATGGGTAGCATCAGACACACCTGAGTTTCATTTCCTCATCATCATAGGGAGTATATAAGGCTGGAGATCAGTGTAGAGCATGCTGGTCTGTGGCTGTGCTCATAGCCAATGGTAAGCCTAGTATGCTAGATGAGTGATATTAATGATTGCAGGTTCCAAACTATTTCACTGACTGGTTCACCTTATTATAGGTTTGATCAGCCTGGACCCTTATGGCTCCCCATTAGATTGGGACTGAATGGGGACCAAGGTAAAATGTGTTTCTCTTCTTTCTTCTTGGGTTTTATGTTGGTTGACTAACGGCTATCCTCGAATAGGGATGATCCAGCAAAGCCAAGCCCCAGTATAGCACTCCAGAGGAGTGTAGGAATTCCCCTGACTGATTCTGACTCCTGTTACAAGGTGGTGCTTTGATGTGCCAGAGGTATTTTCCTTTTGTTAGTTTGTGTAATGTTGTAATGGTCTGGATTTCAGACTAGAGTAATTTTCTATTTTCTTTCTTTTTGTAGGGTAACACCCCTGCTGTTTTGCCTTAGTTATATTTATGGTTTAGTTTTGCCTTGTGCTTCTGACATGGTCTGGCATTGCCACTTATGTGGTGGTAGTGTGGAGCTACCTCCTGTCTGTTCTGGAAATATATATTTTAGCAGCTTCCGGCATCCCTCATTCCCAAGTTAACATTTTAATAACTACAATTTTTTTTTTTTGGAGCTTGAACCCACATCTCTGTTTCATTGTTCACGTCTCAAGTTTACCTGTGTGCATTTCATAGAGAATGAGTATTGTAGAGAACATTAGTTCCTGGGGTGCAATTCCCTAGGTGGTGTAGTCAGTAATTCAAGCCCCCAGTAAGCCTGGTCACATACATTAGACATATCAATCGCAACATAGTCAAGAAGCGCAGAATGAAATAGTGCGAAAATAAGGTGAGCAATTTATTGCTATATACAGTGAGTGAAGCTGGATGTCAGGGTGAACCAAAGGCCAAAACGATAAACAAAACACTATCTCCTCAACGATAGTTGTCTAAAACCCTAAACGAGCAAAAGAAACAAACAAAAAGACATTTACTAAACCTAACTCCTTAGGCTGAACAAAAACAGGAGGAAACAGGGACCAAAGGAAAATGGCGATCGACCCCTACTGCTTCGTGCTATAACAAGTGTCTGAGATATTTACAAAATGTATATTGGGGGGTTCAGACTACACGATATCAGGCCGATTATAGCCCCATTCGGCAGACGTAGGGCGTCGGGGAACGACAGGGTGCGCCAATCGATCGTTTTATGTTGTGTAGTGTGACATAGTGGACAACAACTGACGCCGCATCTGGAACGCCTCACAACGTCCCAACAATTTTTTATTTTTTTTTGCCGTCCACGACGTGTTCCGTCTCGTCCGTGACGTTTACCAATAGGAGCACGGAGCACTATAAATAAACATGGCAAAGAGGAAGAGAAATGAAGTTGTTGGTGCCACTAGGTGGAACTATGAAACAGAGGAAAGGTTTGTCGAGCTCTGGCTCCTGTGGCTGGCTAGCCTCCACTACATTTAGGTTTCACTACAGGCTAAAACATTGTTATTTTTACCTCAAGTTCTCTTTGAAGGATTGACAACGCATACTGTTCTCTTCATGCGACCCAAGAACGGGTCCACAGTCGTTTTTTCTTTTTTTTTTGCCTTTTCAGAACATAAGACAGCTAATATAATGCATACCGCTTCAGACACCATTGTTTACATTCTTGTTGCCTAGCACCTGCTTTCCAATGACATCATGCACGTCAGCAAGCGATTATTATCGGTGACCAATGTGTAGTCTGTCATGTCTGTCGGCCAAGACACAGCACGAATTTATCACTCTATATCGCCTAATCTGACACCGTGACCATCGTAACAGACAAAAATATTGTGTAGTCTGATCCCGGCATAAGAGGAATGTTTGGCGTTATAGCTAAGCAAACTGCAACGAACAAGCAAACGGTTATCTAAATTCACAGGGTTCACAAGATCAGAGGACGAGGAGGCGCCGCTGTCAAACATCGAACCTCTCAATCACGTTGGAGAACCCGGAAGTTAAATAGACTGGATCGGCTAATCTGCGCTGGAAAACGGCACCTGTTAATTCAACACACAGATCCTCAAATGGATTCTCAATGGTACTGTAATTGGCTTGAGGTGCACTGAATTGTTTTGAGAAATAACAAGTGGGATGATTGATACCTTGCTTGTCCTCCTGCAGTAGCATGGCACTGCTGCCACTAGTATCTACCTCAAATTTGAGCAGGCGAGGTAAGTTTGGGGCCGTGAGGACAGGTGTACTGCAGAGGAGAGCTTTGCAAGACTTGAGCATTTTGGCAAGCACGTAACCAGGCAAAAGGTGTTTTCACACTAGTCAGGCTAGTGAGGGGAGCAACCAAATCAGCAAAGTGTCTACAGAAACTACAATAATACCCAGCCATCCCCAAGAAATGGTGGAGCTCACGCCTGGTCTGAGGTACGGGGTAATCTAAGATGGCTTGGACCTTAGCATCAACTGGACGCACCTGACCTTGACCCACCGCTTTACTAAGTAGCTCAAGTAGTAGTAACAGTAGCTCTGCCAAACTCACACTTGGCTAAGTTTAGAGTAAGGGTGGCCTCCCTTAACCTCCTGAAAATCACCTAAGGTTTTTATGTGCTCAGACCACGTGTCTGAGTAGACCACAACATCATCCAGATATACCTCACAGTTTTTCACCTCAGCTAAAACGATGTGCATAAGCCGCTGGAAAGTAGCAGGTGCATTATGGAGACGGAAAGGCATGACAGTGTACTGTAGAAAATTATCTGGAGTGACAAAAGCAGAAATTCTGAAGCACGAGGGGTTAGTGGGACTTGCCAATAGCCTTTTAGCAGGTCAAGTTTGGTGACAAAAGTAGCTGAACCAACTCTGTCAATACAATCCTCCATTCGGGGCAACGGGTACGACTTGGCCGTGGTAACGTTTACCTTCCTGAGATCTGTACAGAAACGTGTCTGGTCTGACTTGGGCACAGCAGAGCTGGGAACAGAGCTCTAATCCATTCTCCAACAAATAGTCAACCTCTTTTTTTAAGAAGAGCGTGCTTCGTAGGATTTACACAGTAGGTATGTTGTTTAATAGGCAGGTGATCACACATCAATGTTGTGAGACAGGACAGTGGTGCGGAACGGGGTGTCTGAAAAAACTGAATAATGTCTGCTTGGGCTGAAACATCCAAATGCTGCAAATGAGCTGGCAAATTTTCCAAAACCTGAAGTTTGCAACTGCGAACAATGAGAGCTATTCATACATAGGTCATCACTTTCAGGGGAGTATAGAGAGGGAGTGACAGATGTGACAGTGGCTATGGTGGGAGGCATGACAGAGGGGGGGGGCAACATTTGTGTGAAATATGGTTTCAACATATTCACGTGACAAACTCAGGTTTTCCTTCTGCGATCTGGAGTCCCAACAACATAGTCCATTTCACTTAGTTTTTCCTCAATCACATATGGGCCACAAAACTTCGCCTGGAGGGCGGAGATTGGGCCAGCACCCTGTCGCCAACCTGGAAATCTCTCTTAACAGATTTCTTATCAAATTTCTTGTTCATCTCCCCCTGGGATACAGCCAGAGCACTCTCTACTACATGCGGTTTCGCAAGCTTTGTGCAACCTTTCCCTAAAATTGCTCACATAATAAGCACGTTAGAACTTGGACTAGCAGTTTTGGACAAAAACTCTCTGAGCAAATGAAGGGGACCGTGTATAGGGTGTGTCAGGGACCCAGCAGTAAAGGCAGGGACACAATGATTTACTTGGATGAAAAAGGCTTTATTTTGCCCAGTCAAATTAGAAAAAACAAAGTAAAGTGCAAACATTTAAACTACATAAGCAAAGAAAAAGGACATCAAAAGAAATAGTAATGCTGAGTCCTTTAACTAAACTGAGGTCAACAAATCAATAACACACAAGAGAACTGAACTGAACAGACCTGACCTAACCAAATGACCCACAAAGGGGGGTATATATACTAGTGGGCTAGCTCACACAGACACCAAGGTGGAAAACACAATTTCAGACAAAGAAAAGGTTCCAAAATAAACTCAACAACTAATGACAAAATACAATAAACTAAACAGTAACTGTAAATACTAATACAATCAAATTCAAAGGGAATATCCACATGCTGCCATTTTTAACTCAAGTTTTAACTCGAGTTCCCTCCACTTCCTGTGTTCAGTTTAAAGGAGTGGCTCGAACTTCAACTCCTCTTTTGGGAGGGTGGCTCAGCAGCATGTGGAGAAACAAAGTGAAAACCCAGGTAATATGAATTCCAAAACAAAATAAACATATGACCACTAAATATTAACCAAATTGTATCGTTTGTGAACTGTGTACTAAAGTTAGTCACCCACACTGCAATATGGTGTCGGCCATCGGCAGGGCCATCACAGGGTGTCCGAACACCAACTCTGCAAGTGGACTCCTGCACACTTTCTCTTGCAGCTAGAAGGAGAAAAGGCAGTTCCAGTCTAGATTAGATTAGTTTTTTATTTGCAATTCGTGGTGCACACATGCACCAACACACACAACACATGCAAAGGGGGAAGTGGCCGCCGAACACAACACACCCACACATGCAGGGTAGGGTGTCTGAATTGAATGAGTCCTCTGCATTTTCCCATCCCCGCTGACCTTCCTTCAGGGGCAGCCAGGGAGCAGTGGGCAGCCTCCTTTTTCCAGCGCCCGGGGACCAATTCCAGGTGTACGTCGCCATCTTGGTCAGGGACAGGACAGGATGTTGCATGTTTTTAGATGGGGTTCTTTTTATAGGAGGAGACCCATGTGAGCACGGGGAGAACATGCAAACTCCACACAGAAAGGCCCAGGAGATAACCCACCTGGGCACCCCAGAGTCAACAGCGCCCCAGGCGGGAATCGAACCCAGGACCTTCTTGCTGTGAGGCGGTCTCGAGGCAGTACTTTTTCATCATGGACTTTAATGTTTGGTGAAAACACTCAAGTGTTCCCTGGGATTGGGGGTGGTATGCGCTGGACTTTGTGTTTGATGGACAGTGAGGCTATCACCTGACAAAGAGTTTTGACATGAAGTTTGTTCCCTGATCTGTTGATCTGAATGTATTTGGCCAACCCAAAAGTGGAAAAGAAGTTAATGAGTGCCTTAACAACAGCCTTGGCTTTTAACATGCGCAGCGGAATTGCTTCCGGATAACAATGGCAGCGCACATCAAGGTTAACAGATACTGATGTCCGGACTTCGTTTTGGGAAGTGTACCTACACAATCAAGGACTATACACTCAAAAGGCTCTCCAAGCACCGGAATGGGTTTTAAAGAAGCAGGGGGAATAGTCTGGTTGGGTTTTCCACTGATTTGGCACACGTGACAAGAGCGGCAAAATCTGGTTACATCAGATTTTAGACCTGGCCAGAAGAAATAACGCAGGATGCGGTGGTAAATTTTCTTAATTCCTAGATGGCCAGAAAAGTTATCATGGGCGAGGCTAAGAACTTGGGAACGGTAGTTCTGGGGTACCACTACCTGCTGAAGACAATTCCACCCTAAATCACCAGCAGCTGGGGGGTACCAATTACGCATCAAAATGCCATCCACAACACTATATACACACACAGGGTGTTGATGAATGCACTCCTATCCACTTCAAAAGCTAACTCCGCCTCGGTGGGACAGCAAGTAATCCATCACATTTGTTCCGGGTTTAACTGCAGGGAACTCTGTTTTTACAGGCTTATCGGCAGAGAACATAAATGAATCGGCCAAATCCAACACATCACCAAATTTATGTGGCTGTGCACATGTTACAGCACAAGCAGGAAACACAGGGGGCAGGTTGACAGCAGCAGACACAGACAGGGCTAGAGTCGAGCACAAGGTTTTCAACTACTTAAGGCATTGGAAAAACTTTCTTTCCTGCCAAATTGTTACCATTGCCTTGTATGCCAATTTGCACAGGTCCCAGGACAACTGGTGAACACAGTATGCAACGGTGGTCTTAAGGGACTCATTTTTACACCCCACACAAGGGCATCAGAACCACAGAACGAGGTGTCTGAAAAAGGCAAAACACTCTGCAACATGAGGGACTGGGTGGCTCAAGTATCACACAGAATTGGCACCAGATCCTCATCCTCCCCCGTCAGAGAGACGAACCCTTTTAAAATGAATGGTCTGTAACACTCATCCACCTCATCTTTTCCAGGTTCGTCTGGGCTGACAGGAGATAGAGCAGGAGCGGACTGAACAAAACCCACACTTTTTGGCCTTTTGGAGCTCTGATTGTTATGCTCTTTCCGCTGGAGAGCTGGGCAACAAGATCAGAGGACGAGGAGGCACCACTGTCAAACATTGACCCTCTCCGTTGGAGAACCCGGAAATTAAATAGACCGGGGTCTGGATCAGCCAATCTGCAATGGAAAACGGCACCTGTTAATTCAACACACAGATCCTCAAAGAAAAAGAGAGCTCTCACTCTCCAACACAATGTAAATACGTCTGGCTGTAACAGATACAATGTATATACATCAAACTCTGATATACATATATATACATTAGACTTTGATATATATAATGAACTTTGAGATATATACTGTATAATGAACTTTGATGTATCACAACTGACGTAGCTTCCTCTTCAGCTGTCACTTCCTGTTAAGATCACTAGCCTTGCCATAGTTGACATGTTGTAGGGCACAGAAACAAATGAAAGTTTTTGGTAATTGGTTTTTGGTCTGGATAGCAAACAAAAAGGAGATCTAGATTAACTACAAACTCCCAAAATGGCATTCACTGATGTTCAAGAATATTTTATGGACCTATATAATTTTCTTGTTGGAGCTGAAGCACCGTGTTTTGAAGTTAATCTTTTGGGGCAGAGATCAAGATATCTTGAGGAGCATATCACAATGACAATGGTATTCTTGATGGCCAATCATCACTTTGCCAATGCAAATGCAAGTGTTGATTATGTTGGCCTGATTTACTTATTGAGCAATATTTGATATATATGTAAGGAAATGACTGGTGTACTGTGTCTGTGTCTCATGGGTGTGTCTCTTCCCTCCACATGAGCTGCACTGGCAAGGCTGATACCCATCAAGCCTGAGTGTGGGTGTCGGCTGGTCAATGGGGAGCCTCCAGGTTCCAGGCCCCGGAGTTTAAAAGAGGAAAGATACAGGGACGAACGCGAAGTTCGCTGTACAATGTTTTTAGCCATTTGTCGAGCTGTTCTTAAAACCAGAGCTCCCTCGTTGTTACCCAAACTTAGATCCATTCTTGCTGTGTTTAATAAATCAGTTACCCTGAATCTGTTATCTTGTGTCTGTCCAGCAAAATCACGATAATTCCATTTCAGAATAGAATTTACGTGGGTCCTTCCCCAGCATAATAGCAATTATTATTATTTTATATATTGAACTTTGATATGTATACATCAGACTGCACTGACAGCAGCTCCCACACCCCATCTTTCCTGTCTCTCTCTACTACTAACTATCAAATAAAGACAAAAATGCCCCCCAAAAAAGATGTGATGAGTATTTAGTTACATTATTACCGTAAGCTATTATAATCAATAACAGCAAGTAAATACATCTGCATCACTCCTCATCATCCCTTCTCATCTTTGAATGAGAAGTTTTGGCTCGGAGTCATGCTTGCCTTCCTCTGAGCATAGGTGGCGCTCTTCTCATTGTCTGTTCAGCGATAGCAAATCAGATTTATTTGTATGAAAAAGTTGTGGAATATTACTTTAAGCTTTGTTTCAGATTATGCACATTTTTAGTGAGGATATAGTGGTCCCATTTTATTTGGAGATGCAGATGGCATATTTATATATATTATATATAATTGTTACATAGAAAGCAATTTACTTTTGCATCATTAAATACAGTAAGGTTTTATTCAACAAAGAAAGGTATTTAATGGAGCATTAAGTAATCCTCTATTGGTCGAACAGCAGGAACAGTTTATGGTGGCCTGTAATTGACACCTTTTTCACAATAAAGATGAGTAGGTTATCTAATTAGTGCAGAGATCCAACAGAAAAACCTTGTGAAGAGGTAATATATCACCATGCAAAATACTGGAATTATAATACTGCTTTGTTGTTTGAGTGAGAAAAAAAAACCATCAGCTGAAATGTCACTGGTAGCACCATCCATCAGTGAACAGCTGATATTATCTTATATTATCAGGAAACTAAGGAACTTGAAATGAATCAGCCATCAGCTGGTCTATAAAGGTTACTACCACAGACATTTCAGACATGGCACTTCAATAAAGACCTAATGAAAATACCACAGTATTGGTTTGGACCTGATGTTGCCTTGATATTGTAAATCTCCAACAGTACTCATTGTCAATGTCCAGCCCCTCTCAGCCGGCCTGGCATCAGTTTCAAAGGACACTCACAACCATTAGCATACTCTGTCAATGTGACAGTGTAATTATGGCAGGCCTCTGATCAGATAGCACAGTGCTGACAGCAACCAAGGAGCCCTACCATCCTCCGAGGAACGGACCTCCATGGTGGTTAACCCATCACCGGCAGCTGAGAAGACACACACACACACATCAGACATATAGCAGTTCACATATCTCACACTAATATATTACATGTTCTATCTATGCACATTGATGTTTAAGGTACCATATGCTGTAGAAACAAGGACAAGAATCCATTTGTATACTGTAGAGAGTGTGTGTGTGTGTGTGTGTGTGTGTGTGTGTGCGTGTGTGTGTCTTTATGTCTTTGTAGAGGATGACTCAGAGAAGCATCTGTTTCTCTTGCCATTGTCGTGGTATATAGTATGATACTATGGTTTGCTTTATCAATCGGCTGTTGATTTGTGCTGCTAGTCGATCACTCTGTCATTATCTTTACCCTACGGATAGCCTTTTATCAACTGTGCATCCTCTTTACTGTGTGGTCTGCACTTGGTATGATTTGGGTTTTTGAAGGCCAATACCGTCACATAGATAATTATTTGTGCTGAGAGTTGATATCTTTAAATTTTAACATTTTCATGCCAGAATAAAAAAACAACAACATTCAGATTAAGTGTTTCCACCATCATTTTATTCTAGGCAGGTTGGGAAAGCTTCTGAAACAGTACCATGGGACACTAAAACGAGCCACTGAAACCTGGACTAATGAAATTCTTTAAACATCAATATATTATTGTCAAATTAATTGTAAAACCTAAGTATAATTATCATAAACAAATGAGGCCATGGTAGAGATAATTGCCAGTCCTATTGTTAGTGTTACTCAAAATTTCCCATAAACCCCATTGTTTCCTGTTGCAAAAAATGGTGCTACTACTTGTCCCCATCTGATATAAAAAATAATAACAATAAAATTATATTAACTAGCTGTGGAGGTGGACAACACTGAATGGTGATTATCTGGGTTTGAAGAACAGTGAAAACATAGGCCTCACATATCAGCAAATCAATATATTGGTCTGTCCCTACTCTGCAGATGCTGTATGAGTGTGTGCACAGTTAAACATCATTCACTTCATACAATTTAGTCCTTGAGATGTATAGATGCCCTTTAAAAATCGGTATGAGCTGTTAATATGCCGCATTCCGCATCCAGCCCCGTGTATAGGGCCAGGAAATTGACAGAGAAGTTTGGAAGTGAGTTTAAAATTGAGGATGTGGGTGGACAAGTTAGTTCTCTGACTCACACAGTCCTGCAGCTAATACACACTATATGTGAAACTTTTTTTTTCATTGCCACACTCAGCACATCTCAACCGGGCTGCAGTCGGCTGATATTGGTGCCGTCCTTACTGCCAGCTTACTCCCATTCTGAGTTCTAAATACTACACAGCTTTGGCGTCGGGCAGCAAAATAATCACAGGTGTTCGAGTTAAGATGCTCTTACACTGTTGTATATCATCAATCTGTGATGAGTTTTTGATGAAGTCATGTACTTTTTTTGGTGTACATACTTTTCCTCAACCTAGTTTATAATTTCCTACGTTTCCCACGATGCCTCTTGAGAACCCCCAGAGAACGGCTATGAACTCGTTACTTTTGATAGCGAAAGGCATAGTAAGATTGAGACAGCAAGTTTTTCCATAAAAAAGTGTGAGTCCCCTTACTCAAAATGCAACATTTCTTGCAGCTGCATTGCATCCTGGTCTATTGAGGTTACTGTCATTAGAGGAATTGCTTCTTGTCCAATGGATTTCTCCCTGTGTGATTGTTGAACGTCAGCCTAGAAAGAAGCCCTTGCTCTTCTGAGAGGCTGACACCAAAGCTAAGACGTTTACCGTTGATGTTTTAGATCACTAAATCATTTGTAAGCTATCAAACTCCATTTTATCTGCACTGGAATTATCTTGTCATGGGCCCAGAAATACAAGGTACATCACCAAAAGCTGTTTTTTAGGGGGTTTTGATGGCTGTGAGCGTCTTGGCAAATGAAAATATGACAATGAAAAATGAAATCACCAATAATATTTAAGGTGGATTTTTCCTTTAACATAAGGACGTACTAAGTTTTGCACTTTGCCAGCACCAAATGGCAGTGAGAGCTATTTGGATGAATTTGGAGGACTTCATTACCCAGTCAGTAAACTGCACACGGCACGTTACCGACCCAGTCGGCCAAATTTGGCCACTTTGTGTGGCCAAATTTGCCCACACACGATTAGATGATTTAGACTGATATATATTTTTTACATAAAAATCTTGACTAGTGCAATGTTAAATTATGCACACACACTATTTGCATGCATACACACACTCGCACACTAACTGACACACACAGTGCACAGTGTTCAGATGATTATCTTATTGTTAAATTATGCATGGGATACACCAGAGAAGAGGAGGACAGAAGAGTCACACACAGCGCTGGAGGGGATGGAGGAATCTCTGTTTTTCTTTCTGTTTGGAAGAATAACATCTGCTCGGCGCAATCCCTCTTGCCCAGTGGAGCAATAGCAACCCTTCCTTTGCCTCTGTGTGTTCTCCCTATCGGTTCAGATAGGCTATCATCTTCCCCGCCTGCATCCAAAAAAAAAAAATTACCACCAGGGACTGAGAAGAAGACATTCAGTTTACTGATGTCGGCTTTGAGGATTTCTGGATAATGAAGTCCGCAAACACAGGAAAGTGTTGCAAAAGAACTGGATGGTAGCCAGCACTCATCTTCCAGCACCTCCGACACCCAGCGGTGGGCAGCACTGGACCGAACCCTCGGAGGATGAGGAGGAAGATTTTGTCTCCAATGTGTACACCATTGATACTTTTAAAGTTGTCAAGCTGTATCTTTTATATGACGAGGAGGTGGTGGTGGTTCAAAAATCGATGATGACATTGCCACTAACATTTACAAATGCTTTGTGCCTTAATCCAGGGTGAGAAGTCACACAGAAGACCCAATGCAGATGGCAGAAAGAATGATGCACGACCAACCCACAAATGGTGACTATATATATTGAACAAAAAGTACTTGTGTTTTAATGTTTTTGAAAAAAGTTGAAAGTTTTTGGTATGTATTGTTAAATAGGGGTGTGGAAATGGAAAATGAATTAACAAGGTGAAAAAGTCATTTTTTCTCTTAATTTTGTCTTTCAAAATAAAATAAAATCCCATTTGCACCAAGTAGTTAATGCTGGGTAACTCATAAGTCTTACCTGAAGTGTAATTTTATCAACAAATCTATCCATTACACCTCATTTAACTAAATAAATCTTTATTCAACCAAATATCTAATTAAACTATCAATCAAGCAAATAAATTCAGCTAATAGTGGCAAATGAGTGAAATCATCTTGTCCACACGCAATATCCTATAATAAAACCCTTGAAATATACATTTTATTCTCCTGAGGCCACTCCTGGGCTCTGTACACACTTGTACTCAGCTGTCAAATACAACTTATATGCACAATCACATACACACGTGCAGACACACACTGCACCCTCCCCTTAGCCTCGGCGAACAGCAGATAATTAAAGCTCTCAGTGCTGACTGACAGCTCATGTTAAATAGATGTTGCAGCTCTCTGACACAGGTCAGGTAGACAACAATATGCCCATGCATGAGCGCTAGCTAGTGTGCAAGGAGGAGATGTACGCAATAAAGCCAGAGTGTGTGTGTGTGTGTGTGTGTGTAAGTGTATGTTTGTCTGTCTGTGCTCGGGCCTATGTGTTATTTTCTATTTCCCCCGTCTCTCTCTGGGCAGACGTCAAGTTTGCGGCTGAGGTCTGGCAGCTTGATAAACACCAAGCCTGTACGGGCTGACACAAATGCCTGCAATATGATTGACAGCTGCTATCGCACCTGTTATTTTCCTCTCTGCCCGCACCATCTTCTGTTCTATCATTCTTTTTCTGTGGTTATATACCAAGGTTAGTCTCTTCAAATAAAATATGTCGTCTCTCTTTCAACCGCCACCGCTGCTGCCTGAAACCATGGCAACCGTTATTACTCATTCTCTCAAAAAAGGACCAGAATTTCTGAAAGGATAAAAAAAAATCACAAGCGAGGTCGGCCAGTCAGCACCATCTAAATTGTCTCCATTGTCGTGAAAACCATGTAAACGGAGTAAACAAAATATCAGATCTACTTTTTGTGAAATAGGCTGACCAGGCCGATCTAGCTGAAAGCTTTTTTTGTCCCTTACTGATTTCACTTGTTCAATCCACTTCAGTTGTGAAGAGTTTTTAAGACGACTGAAATGTGGCTTGTTCAAAAGGAAGCGCTTTTATGTTGTACAGTGGATAGTTGTTTCTCTGTCTATCTGCCCTTAGTTTGACACCTGAGCTGCTGGCTCTGTATGGTCAGTTCTGCTATTTCTGTAGAGTAGAGCCCACATCCATAACAGTGGGAAGGAGCCTCGGGCAGATGTTGAATTGCTATTTATTTAGACTAAAAGGGGCCCATTAGTATGTGCGTGCGTGCATGTTTCTCCGTACATGTGTTTACGAGTGAGAAATTTTGCGATGATTATTTTAGGGTGATGAAGCGAGCTCCTCAGATGGTATAAATTTATTTTCTCAAATTATTACACCCACCAGCTTGAGCAGAATAATGAGCTCAGAGCCTGTTGAAATCTATTCTACTGGCCATAGAAAAAAAAATCTCTTCACTCACACACAGTGCTTATCTGTTGATTTAAAGTTGAGAGATCATCTATCAAACAGCTCATGAACAACCATCAGCTCATTGTCTATGCAGCATGCCTTACGGGGGAAGATGTGCTAGTCTTTACCAGGGATAGAAACAAACCCAACCAACCAAGAAACTCTGCATAAAAACTGTACAGTTTAAGCTGTACAGAATGCAGTTTCAGGACCACTCTTACCTCAGACAAAGGAATTACACAAAAGGCTCTGAAAACTGCAATGAATAACAATGATGAATATATAATATGCATATTTGGTAAACCTTTAAATTACACATGCGTCATTTCTGTAATCATTATGTACTTAGAGGTACATTTAAAAATGTAATATATGTCAATGGTCAAGGTCAATTATGAATTGTTGCAGAAAATACTGAATTAATACCTTGAGGAACTGTTTCTTTCTAATTGCAGTGGTTTATTTGTCTCTAGTTGACTTCAGGTGAATGATAGACCTGCTGTTAGCAAGAAAATCAGCTGGGTCAAGCATTGTTACTGAACAGAGGTGGAAAACTCCCCTGCCAGGATTTTTCTCTACCTGTGCTCTTAACCAGGTGATTGCAATTATTAGTCCCTCCCCATGCTGTAGAATGGAACTAATAAGAATATCAAAATAAAACTCTGGAAAGTGCTTTTACTTTCTGAACCTGGATTTTTCACCCTTGGTACTCACGTAACGACATGTGTGAAGTGCGATTCAGATTGATGGAAATGAATGCAGTCATCTATCAGAACTTTCTTTTCAAAACTTCAATTCAATAGTGCACAGCAGAGAACAACAGACAAGATGAAAAATAATTAATTCAATTAAACACATGAATGCAACAAAGGTTGTGAGCCACAATACAGGCTTCACAACTGCATCACAAATCTCCTACCAACCAAACCTGTGGCACCTGTGGCAAAACACCTGGACTTGGTCCCCGGGCGTGGACTATCGTTGGCGACCTCTGCTCCCTGGCTGGTTGGGAGGAAGATCGGCGGGGATGGGATAGATGCAGATATGCATTCAACTTGGACACTCTGTGTGTGTGTGTGTGTGTGTGTGTGTGTGTGTGTGTGTGTGTGTGTGTGTGTGTGGCCAGCCACTTCCCCCTGCATGTGTCCAATGTTGCAATTAAAAAGTTGTTCTGACTTCTTGCTAACCTACCATCGTTAGCAATTAGTGTGCAAATCAGATGTGTTAACAACGGGACAGTGATGGTTAGGTGAGGAGATATTATGGTTAGCTAGCTAACAAGCTGACATTATCTAAACACAAAATTGATCAGCTGTATCAGCGATGGAATGGTCGATTCCCAGTAAAAAAAAAACAGCACAGAAATTAACCATTGAATTCTGTTGAGACTAAGTTGTACATTTAGAAACACCACTGGCCTTTCTCAGCCACTGCTGCTCAAGAGCTCTGGAACTCCAATATGGCTACCAGAGGGTGCATTACATCACCTCCATAAAACCCCAATGGCCAGCTGATCTACTAGACACCCCTCTTGTAAATGCATGCACACACAGCCACACAAATGCATGCACATACAAATTCAAACACTTACAGTTACACAACACGCAAACAAATTAAATTACACACAAGCACATGCACACCACACATACTCCCACATGCACACACACTTGCCAGACTAAACAAGCATATGGCCATTATGCAGCAACATGCAGGAATTCACATTTTCGCAGAAGTGCCAGGAGTGCGAGCAAGGCTGATTCAGCCTTGCTCATCTAGCCATGACCACGGACTGAAACATGTGCAGGGACGACACAAGGTTATCATAACCAACCAGCTGTTAACCCAGCCCAGCCTGCATATTCTGGCTGCTGGAGGGGGGGCTTCACCCTCAGCCCACAGTTATCCACTCACCCAGATTAGACTCTCAAACTTTTACTCCTCTCTATTAATATACGGTCTCAGACTTAAAGGAGTGGTGCAGGGTTTCCAGAGGAACGCTATTGAGGTGCTACTGATTGCAGATTTGGCCACAGACTTCTCAGTTTGGGGAACTTCAACACCTTGTGATCGGTAGGAGGGATGAAGTTGGAAAACAGCCTTCTGACTACCCTTCTGACTGTTCCAGTGTCCAGGCTAAAGGTGACCCGGGCTTTCGTCGTCAGGGTTCCTTAGACTTTGGAACGCCTTGCCTGAGTCATCTTTTAAATCACTTCTGAAAACTTACTCTCGAAAGGCCTTTCAGTGATATTTGGCTTTTACTTTTTTGCTTATTTTATCCGTATTGTCTTATGTATTTATTTATACCTTTCATTTGATCTTTTTGGCTTTTACTGTTTTGTGCCTTATTTATCTTATCCTGTCTTTTTATCCTGTTGATCTTTGTCATTTAAAAAAAAACAATTCTCGATTATGAAGCACTTTGTAACCTTGTTTTGAAAAGTGCTATATAAATAAAGATTATTATTATTTTATTGTTATTATTTTGTATTATTATTATTATTATTATACAAATATTGACTGCCCATTTACTGGTCATAGCCCATGGTTCCTTTAAAATATAATACATTTAATTCAGTATTATAGTCTAATGCCAAAAGGTTAATCGGACCAATCCAGCGTCACTTCACTGATAATTCTTAAAATAGTTTATTTTTAAATAGCCTAATCAGGTGAACCATCAATTGTTTGACCACAAGTAGGTGGTTACTTGTGAGTAAAAGCATAAGATTAAAGTAATAATCTGCAACATTTTCATATAAATTAATGTCTGTTTTGCTACATTCTATTGTAACAACAGATGTAACACAAAAGTGATTCAACCTATACCCAGTTCATGAAAGCTTCCAGTCAGTCAGCCAGTCAGAGGAGACTCATTGGAGACTAAGACCCAGACAGTCTCCCAGATCACCATCAGGTTCTAGCTTCCAATTGATCAAAGAAAGCCTCAAGCTAGGCTATCACACACACACACACACACACACACACACACACACACACACACACACACACACACACACACACACACACACACACACACACACACACACACACACACACACACACATTCAAGCATCACTCCCACCTGTTTATCAAGGTGACTTCCACAGCTGCTGGCGTGTCAGTATAAATCACATTGTGCTTTGATTGGGTGGACAGGACACGGCCCTCCACCCACCCTTCAACCTTCAGCTCATTAGCTGGATGGCTTCGCTGGCAGCTGATCTGTCATTGGCTAATTACCTTCCTTATTTGTTTATTAGGTTTTGTTCTCGTTTTAAAAAGGTTGTCCTAATTAAAAGTTTTGAATGGCCTGGGAGTTAATCCATTGTTATGTTTTCTCTCTCCGCCTTTGTCCTTGTAATGCTTTGCATCTTGTTAAAGGTAGACTACAGCCAGCCATAAAAAGGATGTCCTTTGCCAGGTACAGTATATGCCAATCAGCAACCACGGGGGGCGTTTAGGACAGGGATTCTCAAACTTTTTCATCTTACTGACCTCCAGAGAGACACATATTAGAACACAGCCCCATTTGGTTTTGTTCCAGGAACCCGTATGGATTTTTGCCCTTGACTTTTGTATTGGATTGTAGAACTGCCTAAACCGTTCGTGGGAAGGTAATAGTGGTGAGAATGGAACCTATTTGCTTCATTCACATGGTAGCCATATTTGATTTACGTCACGCTTGGGGCTGCATTCCAGTTGGAGTTGGAAAGGGTTATATACATGTTAAAAGTAATGCTGTGTAGCATTTACAGTGTATGACATGGTGACATGGCATCAGTGGAGAACTTTGGGTTGAGTTTCGGGCTTGAAAGGCTGTTCCATTGCATTTCTTTCATCTTAGAAACCCCAATAGCACAGACACATTTGCCACGTGTCCAGAACAATCTTTAACTTACATTTGGAATGAGTGTAGAATTCCACGGATCGGTGCATTCCATTCATTGTGGTCCTGTATGTCCACGCCCCAATTTGAAAAGTCATTGAAGGTCATGCAAAGGTATTTCAGGCACCCAAAAGTAGACAACAATCTGTCATGGGCATGGCTACCATTGGTGAGACACACACACTCACCTGTGGTACATTGAGGAAACCTGATCATAACAATAAAAACTGATCTGTCTTGGCATATTTCCTCTCCTCTGTGACCAAATGGATCCTAGTGTAGCTTGAAACCCTGTAATCTCCCCTGGCCAGGGAGGTTTCCCCTCAGGCTGATTGGGAGATATTCAGCTTTCAGAGGAACCTTGGTCTCTTACGGCAGTGATACATGGAGCAACTTTGATGGGCAACAGGGCCCAAGGAGTTGCCGCAGCATTGTTGCTTTAATCATATTGTTATCTTGTTGCCAGGAAACATTGGAATAGATTTAAGACGCTGTAGCTCACTTTGCTGCCTGTTGCATCTTGTCGCTGTCTATGTACAATATTGTGACTTGTGTATCACAAGCTTAGGCACTTAGCAAAGTCAATTTAATGTACATTTTGTCTACTGTCAGGGTCTCACAATAATTAGCAATTAAATTCTGAAGTGTTTAATTCTAAGGCAAACAAAGTATTTTGTGTCACCGGATAGTCATCACCTGATGAGAAAGGGGATTAAAAGTAATTGCTTTAACTTCAAGCATTTTATCCTTTTGTAAAATTTCTTTACATGATTTCTTTCCCTAAAGTGCTTGCTGGGTAACACAATCCAACTATATTATCCTGATGAAGACTTTTCTGTCAAAATGTGGCTATTATAATGTCTATGAGACTGCCTTTTATATGGGCCAAATGTATTCACTTTCTTGATGGTTTGACTCTGTATTGTTATTTCTTTGGATTTCAATTGATACAGAGACTACAAGGTTAAAACCTGACCAGCCTTGCTGGGTTTGGTTTTGGAGAGGAAGGTGGTGTTTGTGTGCTCAGGTTGCATCTGGTGATGCCAGACAGCAGGACAACAAAGTGGATGAAATCATGTAACATTTAATGACTAATTCTACTAACCTCATGTAAAACCTAGAATGCATTAAAATACAGATGTATTTTCAATAACCCTGGAAAAGTTAATCCCTTTTGTCTTGCAGACATTCATTTCTCTCACACTGTAAGGCAATGAATCACTATAATACACTGTGTTTTATTCAGACATTTTGAGGCTAAGCCTAAAACAAAATTAGGAGATGCTTGCTTATGTGATTAAAACTGTCTGATGATGGATTCATACTGACAATGGTGGATGGATTGAAGAACTGAACAGACCAGGCAAGAATTAACAAGGGACTCTAATTCCAAAAGTATGCTATAAGAAAAAGAGTATAAAACAACTGAGAGCAAGCATAGTCAGATTATTTATTCATGAATATTGTGAATCATTAATGGGAGGGACATATACTGTACACCATGTGTAAGATGGAGACAAGTTGATATGGATGAGGAAATGGCTGGTTGAGAGCAGGGCTTCAGGTGAGACTGAGCTCATGTCTGAGCCAGTTGACTCTTCTTCACTTCTATTTTATTGAATCTGTCCATTTTTGGTTTGTTGTTCAGAGACCTTCTTGCATATCAATATAATGTCATCATGGGAGAATTAAATAAAACACAGAAGCAGCAATATTAAGAAATGCCTCAACCAAAAGATGTGAAATTCAAATAACCGACCCAAAGTTCAACTTCAGCTCTTCAGCTTTGCACTTGATTTTCAGTTTTTGACATCTGCCTGCCACAGTCCTGCAGCTGTATGGTGGTTTGATGCACTTCAAACAATATGCACTTGTTTCAAACCTCAGTTGTTGGCAGCAAAGTCATAGGTCACAGGGGCACAGCAGGCTTTGGTCTGCTGAGAACGGATAAGGAGGCTGCAATACACTGCTGAGCCTTGAGGTGGGGTGGGTCTCACTCAATGTAACATCGGTGAAGGAAGGTGCCCACTTCATAATTCCAATGAGTTGCACTATTAACCCTGTAACAACTAGAATAGGTAGTGAGTGAATGGTTCAGCCTGACTAACAGTCCATAGATTTATGACAGCATAGCCTGATGTCCTCTATGGCCACCATTTTTTAATAATTCTTTAATATCTGAATTAGACTTTTACATGAATGCTCACCCTGGATTATGGCACATGGAAAAGTTACATCATACTGACCACAAATAGAAGTACAACATTTTATTTACATTTTATAATAGACAGTTGCAACTTTAAAAAGGGCTTGGTTGGTTTTCTCTACATTTAACAAGGTCAAAACTGCATGTATTCAATCTTGCCCAAAATTGAGCTGTGGAACTTTGCCATTTGGCAGGTCAACTGATAAACCTAACACCACTTGAGGCACTCGAGGTGCCTAATGTCCTGGCATTTTTCTTCATTAATATTGAAATTTATGCAGCAAGGTGCTCCAAAATCTAATCAGCCCATCTACTATATAGGGGGTGTACGTTTGAAGTTTCTATAATGCATTGTTGTTAAATTATTGTGATCACGAGAATGTGCGTACACACATACAGACAGAGACAGACAGACGCCACCGTGACCACATAATGACCCACATACCATATACCATGGTGGCGGGACATCAGGGTGTCAGAAAGCCAAATTTAAGACTTTTTCACTTTCCTTTGGCTTTGCAATACTGGCACACCGCCATTTTGACAGTGATGTCTTGAGGTGTCCTGTCTAAACTACTGTATTGTAAGCTAGTACAGTAAAAAGCTGTGATAGTAAATATGAAATATGAATGAGTGAAACTGATTAAACATCTCATGTCCTATACATGAGAGCATGATATTATTGTTATAGAATCTACCAGTTCATGACATTGTGCTGTTTTAGCAAATCACACCTCAATTAACACTGCTATCCAATTACAATGACATAGTTATGTTATGTTATCTAGTAAAGGTCCCTGATTTTAACCATCAGAACGTCCTTTAGTGTTTCATCGTCTCCTTAAAAGTTCACCTTTCCCATCAGTGACCCTGAACCATGCATTTGAATCAGGCTACAGATTCAATGTGTACTAACACTAAAGAAAAATCTATATGCAGTGTTTCCTCTGACATTGCTTTATAGCAGTGGTAGTTAAGGGTAATTTATTTCAATGCTTCTTATTTGAATGCTTTATTATGATAAAAGGACCACTTCTAAGCTTCTGTATGCGTGAAACTGACCTAAATGTTTTGATAATTTCACATTTTCTATAGCGGTAGTGGAGGTTTTCCTGCTGTGAAGGCCAGTGGCGGCTGGTGACTCAAATAATTGGGGAGGACAGGAGAAAAATCAACCCACGGCGTCAGGTCATTTTACACTAGTTGGCTACTTATCTCTACTTTCTTATGTTCAAGTTATGTTATGTTCTTATGTTCAAATGTAGCATTAATCCAACTAGCAACCTAATAATAACCTAATAATCAGGGGTTAAAGTGGGATTTGGCAGGTGGGGGAACCCTAAGATCCGGTGTAGCGTTGCAGCGGGGAAAAATGACTCACCTCATAATAATTATTGTTATTTATTATTTATTGAAGACATTTCACAATGAATCACATAACTTCAACAACACATAGTGTACACAGTGTTTCCCACAGAATTAGATTCTATTTGTGGTGGTAGCTGACCGGTTGGGGGGGCACCCACACACTTTCTTAAATTAATTATTAAATAATACTATATATAAGGTGTTCAACTGTAAATATTTAATTGCCAAGTACTTTGTGACAAATAACAATATATACAGCTCAATTGCTTCACATTGTGTCAAACACATAACAGAATATTGTAGCATCCCGTCAAAGACGTATACTTTGAGTAGACAAACGAAACAGTTAGTTTGCAATCCAGTGCATTTATTAAGCTGATTATTAGTTACTGATTATTATTGTAGCGTCCCGTCAAAGACGTATACTTTGAGTAGACAAACGAAACAGTTAGTTTCCAATCCAGTGCATTTATTAAGCTGATTATTAGTTACTGTTGGCCGTAACCACGGCGTACAACAGCTCACTTCGATAACCTAAAGGTACCATATTATGGAAAACGGTTTATTCCTGGCGCTTATACATATTCCACAGGAAATTACTTCCCTAAGCAGCTGAGAAATTTTTTAATCTGGAAGTCAATCCGTTTTTCTGTATTTTCCTTTTTCACAAAATGGTGCCAAAGATAGGAGAAAAACAGCCCGTTTCAGAAAATGGTTCCTTTGGACGTCATAAGGTACAAATCCAGCCCTTCTCAGAGCATGCCCATGCCCAGGTGAACAACCAATCCCATTTACGTCGTCGCAAAATGCAGCTCATGGCAGTGCCGCAAGCTGTTGCTTATGGTGCATTCCACTGTACTCGGAAATCGATAATTCCGAGTCGGTATTCCTAACTTCCAATCTAAATGTGTTCCAGTGCATCTGCTCGGGAAAACATAATCGCCCGCAGCAAACTCATGTTTCTATCATAAGTCTCAGAATGTTACAAGAATCTAAACTCAACATCAACTACTACAGCGCCATTAGTGAATAGAATCGGTGCATATCACATTCGGACACCGCTTTTTCCGAGTACACTGGAATGCACCATTACTTTGCTACGAGTGAAGCTAAAACAACATATCTAGGAGATATATCAACTCTCCAGTTATTATTTTGTAGGATGCAGGCAGCAACATAGATCCCTGCAAAAAAACAATTATTATAATTTTTTTTTTTAACAGCAACGGCTACAGATTTTTCAGTGTGTGATGATCAGTCCTCAGACTGCTTGAGCAACGGCAGGATAGCATCTAAATTGAAGCTTAGAGATGGAGCAATTCATAAGATACGTGACCCATCTGCAAAATTGGAATCTGTGTCACCATGTTTTGAGTTAATTTACCAAATTAGTCTGGTTAGTATATTCACTGCTGGTTAGCTAACGAGCTAGCGGGGCTAGCCACGGGCTTGTGGAAGAAGTAAGAAAACTAAAGCTGGAGTCATTAAAAGTAAAGTAAAGTAAAAGTAAATTATTGGTTGGAGTCAGGACTCATTGTTACGTCCCCGGTCTAGGAGTCGGGAGCGCAACATAAAATAGAAACAAAGAACGTAAATATGTGCAAAAGTGAGCAGTTTATTTACATACAGTGACATAGGCTATACAATAAATTAAGCTGGACTTCAGGGTGAACCAATGGCCAAAACAATAAACAAAACACTATTTCCTCAATAATCTCTTACCTAAACCCTAACCGAGTAAAAGAAACAAACAAAAAGACATTTGCTAAACCTACCTACCTAAACCGAACCAAAGACAAGAGAAAACAGGGATTAAACAAAAATGGCAATTCACCCCTACTGCTTAGTGCTATACAAAGTTATACCAGTGCTCGATATATTTACAAAGATTTACAAGAGATTTCAATCTAACCCAATAAACAACCGCAACAAGCAAACCACAGGATTATCGAATAGTCACAAAATCAGGAGATAGCAAATCGAGGAGGCGTCGCTGTCAAGCATCGACCCTCGTCGTACGTCTGAGAACCAGGAAGTTAAGTAGACCAGCCTCTTCTGGATCGGCCAATCCCCGTGCTGGAAACGCCACCTGTAGATTGACATAGATCTTACAGAAAAACAGCGAGCTCTCACTCTCCAACTGGCCGTAACACTCATCTTAAAGAAATGAGGCATTTCTGCCCTGCTTCTACATCTCTCTGTGTTTGCTGTCAATCTCACCTGTTGCTTCTGCCCTAGCTGGCTGCTGTAGGAGAGCCACATTAGCTTCCTGATTGGGTCTTATCAGTCAGACGTGTCCTTCCCTGGCGATGGATAGTGCTCCTGGTACCGCGCTAATATGTCGCTGTATTTGCTTTGCGACGACTCCCAATCTATACTCTCCGCCGCGTTTACCGCCTTATACTTGTTTGTTACTTTCAGTAACAGTTCCACCTCGTCGTTCGTCCAAGCAAAGACATCTCTGCTCTTACTTTTCGCCATTGCTGTTCTTCATAACGGTATTTTCTGCAACTAAGCAGAGCAGACAATCTGCTTCCTGTTTACACCGGCACGCGCATGCCCAGTGTAGGTGAATGGTTAGTATAGGTGCGTTTTTTGGACGGAGATAATTTCTGAAATGGTGCTATAAGGCTTGTGTGGACCAAGAACGTTTTAGTTTCAAAACTCTGTTTTAAAACGAAGGAACGCCAGGCTGCAGTATGAAGCAGTATGAAACTGCCAATCAGATTTATTTACTTATTAATCAAAGGTGCCGGAACGCTGTGCTGGATCGTTCCGGCCCACTTTAACCCCTGCTAATAATAATAACCTAACAAATATCATATTATCTCATTACCTTATTCAGGTCTGAATATTTCTGGTGATTTTTGATCATGGTTATATGTGGAGTTGGTCGTCCAGCAGTCTTGATCCTCACCTTTGCTGCGTAATCCAAACTGTGGAATGGTTGTGACAACAAATAATCCACAAGATGTTCTTCCCCATCCCACTCTCCGTGTCTGCGTCCATGCCTCTCTGTGACCCCCTCACTCACGCTGTCGTTAATTGCCGCAGCACCACTGTCCTCCAAATCCATTCTAGCCGTTAGCTTAACCCTCCTGTCGTGTTCGGGTCAAATCTGACCGATTTACAACCTTAATCAATCATAAATATTGTGTTTTACATCTGATTGCCTCAAGGCCTTATGATATCCTCCACACTAGGCATTTCACCACTTTCATTGAATCTTGAGTGGTTTACTCAACTTTGTAACACTCATGGTGTTCCCGGTCAAAAGTGACCGCCATAGGAAATGAATGGGAAACACTAGATTATGTCCATTCATCAGATGGAAATCAGCCCCATACACACCCACAACCACAACCCCCCCCCTCCCACACACACACACACACACACACACGCACACTTGTGTGAACACCTGTTCACAGCCCCATATATAAAATTGTACACATTTCAAAAATCAGGTGTTTGTTATGGGAACCCATCTCTTTCCTGCGCTTACGTGCCCATCCCCCCACGTGAACCACACCTTCCAGACTAAACAATGTTTCATATCTTCTCACTTTCCCCCTATATAAACCTTTATTTGTGCCTTGCTCTCATTTTACTCTGTGAACACAATGAGTAGGCGACTGATGAGGCGATTTTCTGTCCGAGAGGCTCTGGACCTAATTTTTGAACCAGATGAAGAGGAGATTGAACCGGAGATAGAGGAAGATGTCTCAGAAATTGAAGACAACATTGATCCTGATTTCGATCCAGACAATTATGAGACTGACCAGTCAACAGATGGCGAGGAAGAGGCACCTGGGGAAGAGGCACCAGAGGAACAGGCACCTGAGGTGACATTCCAGTCCAAGGGTGGCAACTTGCTCTGGTATTCATCCTCCCAGGACAGAGGAGGCAGAGTGAGAGTTGAAAACATAATAAGGATGACGCCAGGGCCAACACGATATACAACATCTCGTGTGGATGACATCAAGTCCAGCTTCCAACTCTTTTTACCAGAGTCCATTGAGGGTATTATACTGGACATGACAAACCTGGAGGGGAGGTGTGTGTTTGGGGACATGTGGAGAGCATTGGACCAGGTAGACCTCCAAGCCTACATGGGTCTGTTGATTCTAGCAGGAGTATATCGGTCAAACAGTGAGGCTACAAAAAGTCTGTGGGATGCGGAGTCCGGGAGGCCTATATTCCGGTCAACAATGTCCTTACAACAGTTTCATGTCCTCTCAAGAATTATCCGATTTGATAACAGAGCTACACGACCTGCCCGCTGGCGAAACGACAAACTGGCTGCCATCAGGAAAGTTTGGGACAGGTGGGTGGAGCGCCTACCACTGATGTACAATCCAGGCCCTGAGGTGACAGTCGACAAGCGCCTGGTCCCTTTTAGAGGTCGCTGTCCATTCAAGCAGTACTGGGCAGCATGTGATGCCAGGAGCAGCTATGCCTGTAATATGCAGGTCTACACGGGGAAACCTATTGATGGAAGGCCAGAAAAAAACCAGGGCATGCGTGTTGTACTGGACATGACAGCCAGTCTCAAGGGGCATAATATCACATGTGATAACTTTTTTACGTCATATGCGCTTGGTCAGGAACTGCTGAAACGAAAGCTCACCATGGTGGGGACAGTGAGAAAGAACAAGCCTGAACTTCCCCCTGCGCTGGTGTCGACCAGAGGGAGAGAGGCACTCTTGTCAAAATTTGCTTTCACTGACACACACTGTCTTGTGTCATATGTTCCTAAGAAGAACAGAAATGTCATCCTGATGAGCACGCTACACAAAGACGCCGCTGTCAGCACCACAGAGGACAGGAAGCCCCATATCATCCAGGAATACAACAGCAACAAAGGAGGCGTTGACTGCCTTGATAAGGTAATGTATATTTTCATCTATCATGTATTTTATTTTACTTTTATTCACATAAAACATTGCATTTTTGTGTAAGACAGATTCAATATTGTTTCCAATCTCTTATTTATTGTTTCTTTCATTGCAGCTTACTGGTACATACACCTGCAAGCGAATGACAGCCCGTTGGCCTGTGGCGGTGTTCCACAACATCCTGGATGTGTCTGCATATAATGCATATGTGGTGTGAATGGCGATCGACCCAGCCTGGAACTGGGGGACATTTTTCAAGAGGAGACTCTTCCTGGCAGAGCTTGGGAAAGCTTTAGTGATTCCACTAATTCAACGGCGCCAGCACCTTCCCCGCACACCAGCCTCTGCCGGTGTGGTTAGGAGTCTGCAAGCCTCAGCCGCTGCCAGCCGCTCCCCCCAACAAGGACAGGGGCAGAAAAGGAAGAGATGCAAGCTCTGTGCCCCTAGAGACAATAAAACAAGCCTTAAATGCTACAAATGTGATGCCTATGTTTGCAAGGCACACTCTGACCTAATTGTACAATGCCACTCCTGTGCATGAACACACACACACACACACACACACAGATGACTATTCATGTTAATGTTCTGATGTTCTGTGAATTTGGTCTCCGTTTTGATTTAGATTTAGATTTTTTACAATAAATGTTAATTTAGCGATACATTTTCAGTGTCTATTCTTTGTATTTTCACAGCAATTATTCATGTAAACCACTAGTCTGAGACATTGTTTACAGCTTAAAAAGGTGTTAAATAAAATTTGGTGATGATTAATGGTTTTTGTGTTAATGTAAGAGCAGTTAAAACAGACCGGTCAAATTTGACCAGGAACACTAAAGTAAGGGGGAAGAACCGAACACGACAGAAGGGTTAACAGTCCTTCAGGGCTGCTGCAACAAGTTAACTGTTGTGTTGAAAGGGAAACGTAAATCGGAAAAAAGGAAATTAGGACCAGCCTCCTCTGGTTGAAAAGGCCTAAATAAAATGTAATTTTTTTGTTTTGTGTTTAAAAGTAGTTTGTTAATAATTTATTTTCTGATATGCTACTGTATAATCTATCTATCACTTTACCACCAGTTCGTCACACTCACGTACAATACAGTGGTAGAGAATTGAAGATGAAATTTGGAAATTATCATTGGACCAACACAATGTCAATATTGTATTCTGGTTGTTGATTGGTTAGGGAGGACGTCCTCCCTTGGCGCATCATTTTGTGTTTTGACCATTAACAGATTAGCATGAAAAAGCCCGTCCTCCTCTGCCCCCCACACCCACCACCACTTAACACAGACTGCCCTTTCCCCTCTTGCCTGCCCTGTAGGTGTTGCTGTTGAAGCATTTTAATCTGAATTTCAATAATGGATTTTTTCCAAAGAGAGAAGAAATCTTTTATAAATGATACCGAAATTGTGTAATGGTTTATTTCAACCGCTGCTGAATGAATGTCAAGGAAACACCATATGGTACTTAGAGTGAGCATAAGATGATAAGACTATAAGTGGATAGGCAATATAGTAGCTACTCGCAAGAATGTGTGATGATTCAACTTTGATGAGAAGTTGTTCTGTGGGGATATAGAAATGTTATAATTAATGCAACAGGTTAAGGCTCACTCCCTCACTCACGCACTCCAAACAAAGTTTCTCCTCTCAATGTGTAACAATATCTTTTGGGATATCCCATTCTGCCTATTCCCACTTACTTAGCTGAACCCAATCCCCATCTTTATCAACATCACACACACACACTACCCTCGGTCTCTTACAGATATGCACACATTAGTGTCATAAATCAGCAATGATGAATAATATGAATAAGGAAGGAAATTAGATAATGGGATAATTATGAGATAATGAGATGACTAACTTAAGTCCATCCACCATAGTTGCAGGTGGATTCCAAGATTGACCCACTACTTTCACTGTTAAGCTCATTGTGACTGGAGAATATGTACCATTTTCCTAAATGCGTGTTAAGTTTTCATCTGTGGTATCAGATGAACCCTGTTTTAGGAACAGTAAAAAATTATTTCAGTAACGGCAAAGCAATTTCAACACGAGGACTACCTTTTGTGTGCCAACTGCACCAGAAGAAATCCCCCTGATGAGCAAAGATAAACCTTTCACACTGCAAATATTACCGCTAGCTAGCTGTGATAGATAGCTGGCTCTCTCCAGCGGCCGGTCACATAAATATTCAAACTGTGTCTGACAACCAACATAGTCGTGTTACCTACCTAACCATAACACTCTGTACAAAGGCACCAAGATACATTTGCTAGATTCAAATACGTTAGCTATTAAGCCTGCCACATACAAAAATTGGCAACTGGTGCAACTAAAGTACGCTATGGCTAGCTAACGTCAAACACACAACTCACATCAGCTAAATCTTATCTTACAGTAATGTGTTTTACATTGTTGCTGGTAACATTGTAACAATAGTTGGCAAATGCCATTTGCCAGCTTCAGCATTAACTAATAGCCAGCTTTACCTAGCTTAATTTGGGAAAGCTTAAAGGACCAACTCTTGGGAGACTGGGCAATTTACCAGACTAAAATTATATCTGTGTCTTCCCAAAATATCTTTGTCCAGTGCGCATGAAACCCATCAACTAGATAAAAGCAGATGAAAAAAAAAGGTTGGCAGAACTTGATAGAACTCCAACTGATCTGATATCTCTGGAATTCAGTGTAAGAACATGATGCATAATGTTAGTGTAGCACTGGTATCACACCACAACTGCGCCACTGGACCAGTTCTAGGTTCTGAGGAGTGGGGAGCAAAAGTAATTACACCAGAGACCGTTGCTTTAAATGTAGAGGCCGGCAATTTACTGATGGTACAAAAGACATATAAAATACAATACACAAAACAGAAACAATCACCCTGCAGGTTCCAGTAAAAGGTAGATATGGTAAGAGGTAAGTAGAAAAGGTATTTCCCTCTCTTCTATTTTTCTTTCTAATCAACCTAGGTTATGAACTATTTGATCTATTTTAATCAGTCTACTTTTATTAAATTTGACCGGTATCTTAAAGTAAGTTAAACCTATTTTAAATCTCCTATTTTTATCCTGAGTTAACTCTGTTTTTTCTTTTTTCAGGTAAAGAATACACCAAATTCAAAATCACATCAAAGTGAACCACAATCACTTCACATTCAGAATTCAGAAATAAAAGTGTTGACACTTTCAGTCCGTTTCAGTTCAAATTATGTCAATCCAGATTCAAGTGTAGTCCAACTGTGTTCAGTTCAAAATAAACAGATCCTGATACTCCTACCGCTCTGGCAGCGAGCACCAGATCAAGCCACACACACAGATGATCGTGTGATGAGGAAGGGGATGAAAACTGGGTCCTTGGGTCTGGCTCGCCAACTTGAATCCTGTCCATGTGCAGCTCGCTCACCACAGACGAAATCTTCGCTCTCACCCGGGCAAAAAAAACCTGACCTGTGTAATAGGTCATAAACAAAACAAATGCTTTTAAATACTTAAAACTACAAAAATGTTTCACAGTCTTTTAAACTGGTTGCAACATTACTGCTACAGTGTTCTTTCATCTCTAACTGGTGGCGGAGCGTTCTCTTTTTTTTTTTAACCAACGGCTCCGTCTTTCACACAAGACAACTTAATACAAAACGACTTAATACAACTCCCATTTACACAAATACACACACTCTTATTACATTCATAGTGCTCTTACACCAAAAATATTAACAGATAACAGTTTGTGGTAAAAGTTTACTTCGTAACGGCTATGCTGTTAACATTAGCTATTAGTAACACAATAAAACACGGTAAAAATATAATAAACGGACATAGAACTCACCAAAACTGGTGTCGCTTCGTTTTTACCTTTCCCCCCGTCAGTTCCGACCAGGTAAGTATAGTTTTATAGGTTCAAAATCAACTTTTTCAGTTTTCTTCCGTTAATTAATCTCTCCTCTGCTTTCTCCCTCAAGTCTCCGTTATTGCGCCGTCACCAAGGCGCTGCGTCTAATCTCTTAAAGGGGCAGTGACATGAATTTTCTATTGGCATACTTTTAATCTCCAACATTAAATTATTGATGTATTCGCTTTTATTGATGTAAACACTTACCTTTTTAAACTTATTTATGCTATCTCATTTATATCAGATTTTAACATGGGTTACATTAGCATATTACTAATACTAAAGCTAAAGGCCGCTAATGCTGACAATAACAATTTGACCAAATTGGTTTTTGGCATGAATTAGCTCTCTGCTAACATGATCTAAAATCTTTGGACCAAAGACTGTTACGCTTGTCTCTGTTTATTTCTGCTTTGCTGTCTACCCAACCGAGTATGACATGAATCAAATATATGAATAAAGCGAATGATTAGAATAGCTGTTCTACTCATACAGGGAAATTAATCTATTCCTCATTTTACTGGGGAAAATTACTGTAATGACCCTCCCATGTCAGATATGCCCTTGAGGACTACTGGCGGTCCCTTGACCCCACTTTGAGAACCACTGGTTTAGGACACAAGAAGAAAATTTACTCCTCTATAGTAAAATAATTATGTTTTTCATCCCCTGCTTGTCACTTATTAATGGCAGGATGGCATCCTGGCAGAGATGTCAAACACTGTGTTTTATGCTGCTGTTGAAGGAACCCTCCAATCCAGTAGAGCACACCATAACATCTCTGACTCATGCCCATTATTGGGACATTGCTTCCAGTACTCCACAAATTCACTGAGGTGATTCATCGGGTTCCTTCCCAGAATTTAATGTAAAAGAGAAAAAAGAAAATGTATTTATCTACAAATGTAGCAGGAGGTTTTAGAGGGGGCAGAGAGACAGAAAAAGAGAGAAACAGAGAAAGGTTATGGAGATTGAGACAGAGAGAGAGTTTGGATCATCTTTCTCCTTGATGGAAATACATTAACCTCGAGTGTATAAGAGGGTGGAGGGTGAAGGAGCCAGGTAGGGTAAGGGGGGAGGTGGGGGGTGATGGTAATAAAACACTCTTGAAATATTTTTCATTTGCTGTGGAAATGATCCCAGCACCATCCGTCCCCCCAGGCCAGCCTAGCATCCATCCTAGCATCCAGCCACCAATAGAAGCAAGTCTCTTATCACAGTCATAACACTTTTTTCAATCCGATAACACACACAGAGCTCCGTCTCATATTTGTAGATTTCAAAGTTTTTTTTTTGAGGAAGTAATCAGTCTCATTTATCCAAAAGAGATGCAATTACTTTTTCCTTTCCCACACGATAGTAGATATTGAAGAATGGGGATTAGAGCTTGCTTTGTTACCTACTAAAGGAGTGATAAGACAACAGAACTGTAGTATCCTCTATCTCATACCACTGTTATTGTTAGTGCTAGTGTTTCTCCCAAAATTAAGGCTATATTGAAGAGGATAAACATTTTATCTCCTTCCGCCATCTGCCATATTGCCAAAAACTCTTCATCTGTTTGTGCTAGAAAAACAGCACCCTCTTCTTTTTTTGTGCCATAAAACAATATCTCAAAACAATATTAAGCAATCCAGCAGGTAATTACTGTAATGTCACCTTTAATGTGGTAATGATTTATTGAATCACACATGTAGAACCTTTAATAATGCTTGCATTCATTTATGTTTCGAAGACGTATCCAAACCAAACAATGTCATCAGTAAATATTATGACATGGTCAGAAAGCAGAATGCATGGCCTATTGGTCATAACAGAAACCATCGGTGGGATGAGTAGTGAGGAAGATCTAATTGGAAGATCTGGGTTTCATTGCCTGTGAGGTCATACCTGCTGAAGTATCCTTTAGCAAGAAACATAACCTCTAGCTGGGTGACAAGACATTTTAACCCTTGGTGGATGAATACATTATATCAGATTGTTACTGTCTACAAACAAAAATGCTGGGTTGTTTCTGTAAACATATTGCTGGATTGTGCTCAGAGTGTTCATCTGAACTATTTGCTGTTCACTTACTAAAAATTAATGGACTATCTTACAGTGAGTGATAATTTATGGTAAATTGGCCTGTAAAATGAGTTAGGCTTTCACCTATACCCCTTTCACACACAAATCCCGGGATTTACACAGGTTATTGGACCCATCAGAATCAGAATTTTTTTTTTTTTTTTAAGGAATTTGGCTTGGTGTTTGGTGCATATAAACATAGCAAGAGAAGAATAAAAACGAAACAAGAATAAAAGCAAGTACTGTAAAAGGCAAAGGTCAAGAATAAAATATAAAATAGAGAAATTCACACTAAGATATCTGAAATAAGAAATAAGAAAATAATAATCATAACAATAAAATAAAAAGAATATGTGCCTGTAGCCAACTTGCTAACCCGGGAATAGGCAGAGGCGGAGACTGGGTGCTGGTGAGGCGTGGCAACACCGTTTATTGTGAACACAAAAAGGAAACGTCTAAATCAACTCAAAACTTGTGGGCTCTCTCACCCTCGCTCCACTCGCCGCGGGCAACGCTCTCACTCTCTCTCTTGCGCTCCCTCCGTGCGGGATGCGCCTCGTACACGTTCCCGCTCACCGTGACACAAAACACACACACACACATATATTAGTTCCCACTCAGACCTGATGGGTTGCAGCCGGTGTCAGGGCAGGGCGAACCCGCCTGCTGGCCCGACTCCACCTCCCACCACCAGCCAACTGCCCAACCACACCCCCCCAGTCTGCCACAGTGCCATACATATATATATTTGTGCGTTAATGTAATGCATTTAGACAGATGTGGATGCTTTACGTTAATATAACGTGTAGTGTCCATTGGGGGGGAGGGTCCATGTTAGTGGAAGTACATCCTCTGCTGTGCTTTTTTGGTGATGGAGCTGATGTTCAGCTCCCACTTGAGGTCCTGGGTGATGATGGTACCCAGGAAGCAGAAGGAATCTACAGTTTCGGAGTCACACAGGGTGATGGGGGTGGGTGGGGCTGGGTTCCTCCTGTAATCCACAACTATCTCCACTGTCTTTAGAGCATTGAGCTCCAAGTTGTTCTGACCGCACCAGGGGCCTCATTTATAAAGGTTGCTACACACAAAAAAGTGGCGTTAATGGGGGTGAAATGTGCGTACGCATATTTTACCGCAAACGTCGGGATTTATAGAAAAATTCTATGCGGTAAAATGTGCGCACTTCTACGCATCCTTTCACCCATGCGTAGAGCTCACCGCAAAGTTTTTCAGACACGGGAATCACCGATGCCTGATGGGGAGATCACAAAGTAAAGCTCAGTCCTCTTAAAAACATAGTTTTATAAGTGTGCTTTCACAGGGTTTGTGGTCTGTTGTATATGTTAAGTCACTACTTAAAACCTATTTTTATACAAAGGCATTCTCTTAACTCTTATTTTATTGATTATTTTACCGGGCGGCGCCAGGATGAAGTGAAATAAAACTCATTGATTTAACCATGCAATAGCCTCAGAAAGGCTAAATAACAACAACAACAACAACAACAACATAATGCTACTGTTCAAAATCAATGAAAATACATTTATTAATCAGAGACTCACATAAGAACGAAGCACTGCAGAGAATTTATGAACGATAACGATTCTGTCAAAATCAGCAGGCGGAGGAGTAGAAACCGCAGTTTGTGGCTTGCATCTCTCTCTCTCTCTCCTTCTCTCGCTCTCTCTCTCCCTCTAACCTCTCTCTCTCCCTCCCCAATGGGGGAAATGGAATTAGGGCTGAAAGTTGTATTTACCACCACGAAAAGCAAGCAGGCTGAGAAACCGAACTAAGTGACGTGTCTGTCTGTCTATCGATCTCCTCCGCTCCGTTTCAGTGGGCTACTATGGACGCCCCAGCATACACCTATGAAAATATTTTTCTATAGATACATAAAGCTTAAACAGAGGGGGCAAAAATACAACTAAGGGGCTAAGCATATTTTACTCTTTCATATGTAGCTCCTTATGCTCAATGTTGTATAACTTTTAAACTGTTTTTAAATTGTTTTTATCATTTTGTTCATCATCAGTTTGTCTCCCATTTTTATTTTGTCTTCTAAAGCACTTTGTAACTGTTTTGAAAAGTGTTATACAACAAAAGTTTATTTCTATTATTATTAAGGTGTGCCGGATTATTAGAGCGTGTGCGGTTCTCCACAATGTGGCCCAGATCCTCTACTGAGCCCCAAACAGTAGCTACACCTTTACGGCGCTCAACCTCACTGATGAGCGCCTCGATCTTGCACTCCGCAAATTTTGGCTTTCTTGCAGCTGGTGTCTCTCAGTCTTTCCCTCATTGATAGTCAACAAAGGCTCCTTAACAACGTCGGCATATTCATGAGCTATTTAGCATTGCCCATTTATGGATGATTGTGGGACGACACTGGGAGGAGTAGTGGGAGGACACTGGGAGGGGTACACGAGCGCACAATTCACCGCAGGTGGGTATTTATAAAGAGAAGACTGCGTACAGGTGTGCGCTGCACGGTTTTATAGATCTGAATATTTTCTTGCGTTATTAGATTCTGAGGTTTGTGCATACGCAATTGTAACAGGCCCCAGAATGTGAGGCGTGTCTGCAGATTATTTACCTGTAAGACATAATTAGAGACCAGCAAAGACAGCAGACGATGTGCTTGCACGGCTATTCTAACCAAACATGTTACACACAAGAACAGTAGCTAGGTGTTATAACAATGAAACTATCAGGGAGCGGGAGTCTAATTCAGAAAAAACAGTGTCCGCCATTATACAAGTTCACGTGCAGCATTACGCTTACCAAAACATAATAAACTGTGTCAGTAAAACAACCTTAGACACCTTAACATAAAAAAGGCTTACATACCTGGTAAAACACACATTAAATTAGAAATTAAATGTGACCACATCTTTTATGTGGGTCACACAATGTTTTAGGATGGAATCTACTCAAAGTTTTATAAATGAGGCCCCTGGTCACCTTCTTCCATTGCTCCATGGTCCAGTTCTGACACCCTATGTGCCCATTGTAGGCACTTTCGGCGGTGGACAGGGGTCAGCATGGGCACTCTGAACGGTCTGCGGCTACGCAGCCCCATACACAGCAAGTTACGATGTACTGTGTGTTCTGACACCTTTCTATCATAGCCAGCATTAACTTTTTCAGCAATTTGTGCAATAGTAGCTCTTCTGTGGAATCGGACCAGACGGGCTAGCCTTCGCTCCCCACACGCATCAATGAGCTTTGGGCGCCCCTGTCACCGGTTCACTGGTTGTGCTTCCTTGAACCACTTTTGGTAGGTACTAACCACTGCATACGGGGAACACCCCACAAGACCTGCCGTTTTGGAGATGCTCTGACCATCACAATTTGGCCCTTGTCAAAGTCGCTCAGATCCTTACACATGCCCATTTTTCCTGCTTCCAACACATCAACTTCAAGAACTGACTGTTCACTTGCTTCCCAATATATCCCACCCCTTGACAGGTGCCATTGTAATGAGATAATCAATGTTATTCACTTCACCTGTCAGTGGTTTTAATGTTGTGGCTGATCAGTGTATATATGTATATATGTATGTAGCATATGTATAAAATGTGATGTATTTCACCAGAAATCCCTGCTTATTTTAGTTTTGTTGTTTTTCTAAGTGTTTTCTAACATTTAAGTTATTTCTAAGTGGGTTGGAGTCATTTTTGGGAGTTTTGTTCATTTGTTTTGAGGATGTTGTGTTTTGCTCTTTTTGATGATGTCATCAGCGTCGCAGCAGTGCGGGCTTCCTCCTCAGTTGCTGAGAGGGTTCTGTGGAGAGGTAAGCGTTCGATAGAGCTCGTATCAATTCGAAATATAAAAGTTCATAAAAGTTAATAAAAGTGTTTGTGAATATCGTAATTCATAAGTTAACTGTTTAATAGAGCCGGCAAAGTGCCGTTGTCATTTTCTTTTTCATGTAGATGGAGTGTTTTGTCGTATGCAGCGGGTCATATTTGTATGCTAGCTAGCTAAAATGGTGGTCTGCTGGTCTTGTTCCCGCTCATGCGTCCTTTTTTAGGTTGATGACCAGCCAGGAATAGCCAGAAGACTGCATTCTTCTTATTTTTCTTTTATTCTTCCCAGGTATGTTTTTGAATCATTTGTTTTATGTTTTGGCTTTTTCTGCACATGAAAAGTGTTTGATTGATGTATTGTGGAAATGTGTTCTTGTTGCTATTGGATTACGATATCTCAGTTGCTGAGAGCATTCTGTGGAGAGGTTGATGACCAGCCAGGAATAGCCAGAAGACTGCATTCTTCTTATTTTTCTTTTATTCTTCCCAGAATAAATGCACTATCATCGAGCAAGCAGAGGTCCAGTCTATCATTTCATACACAGCGCAGACATACGAACACAGGACCAGACCGGTCACACGTATATATCTATAGAGAAAAAGAAATGTACACTCAGCACATATCCAAGACCACAGTTTCTCATATACAGCAGCCTTTTTCTGCCATAAATATTGTATTAGAGCATGGATAAATAACCAACGCCAGTCATTTCTTTATTAGCAGCCGGAGGGAGGCAGGATGGGGAACGAGTAATTGTATGAGCCTTTTAATGGAGGAGTTATTTATATGTAAGAGGAGGAAGAGCAGGAGGTGTTGTTTGTACATGGAAGAAAAGGAGGAGCAGGAGGAAGAGGAGGACAAGGTTATTTATAGAGAAAGGGAGAGTTGGGGGTTTTAATATCATGTTGGGTGTGAATTAAGTAATATGTACATTACTGGGATCCAGTAGGGGGAGCAAAGAGCTTTTGAGTAACGTTAAGGGACACCTCGCTACCCTTCAGTCATTATACACATGATCTGAGGGACATTTGTGTCCGTTCATCTTTCACTCAAATACTCCCTTATTATGAGTTCCTCATAATAATCGTTAATATTTACCAGTAATATTTACCTATTTGCATTAAAAAATGCAAATAGGTTGCATCCAATAATATATTGGCTAACTAGCTCAACAAAATTGTCAATCCTAACTTGTCTGCAAGTTGTATTCAAGAAGCTTATGGACATGAGCCATAAACAGACCAACTACAGCAGAGAGTGTCGCTCACACACCTACATACACACAAACACAATTAAGGCACAAAAGTACAATATTACACATAATTGTTATCATTGAGAAATGTTCTGCTGGGTTCTCCTGAGTGGAACCGCTCAGCTGCCTCTTCCCATTCTGGGTCAGGCTCCAGCTCAAACTCAGCGGCCGACATGGTTACAGTAAATTATGGCGTCAAGCTTGTTTGTTTACCTTGAGCAGCATGGGAGCTCTGCTCTGCCCCTCTTTGTTATCTTATGCTGCATCTCAAATTGCTGTGAGCCAGAATGAGCTAAAACCATGAAACTTGGCCCAATAACTGGAAATGATGTGCAAATGCTTCCCAAGAAACATGAACCCAATTGGCCACATGGTAGCGCTGTAATTAAGGCCCAAAAATGCGATTTTGCTTACTTAAACATAAATTTAAGTGAATATATTTGTTTGTGGAATTTATCTTCTTCTATCACTCTGCATGCAGTTTGCAGTAACAAAACGGTTTGAACCCGCAAATTGCTGCTTGCGGCTATATTGTATATTTATGTTTGCGGAGATATTTTTGTTACTGAGTGAGTATACTGTTTTAAATTGTGAGTAGCAATATGATGTATTAGAAGTAAGCCAATTATATTTTGTGAAATGCTGTATTTGTTGATCTTACATGCTATGTTTACTTAATTACTGGTGTCCAAAGTTGTTTAATTAATGCAAGTGCTAGAATAGACATGTTAAATTACTGTTTTGATGTACATTTTCTATCGTAATATTTCAGTCTATTGACGTATGTAATATTTCAGTTCTGTAGATATTCAGTAGTAATTGTACACACTGCGACATTTGTACTGGCATTTGTATACAGTATGTGGTTACCTTGATAATTCAGTTATTATACACATGATCTGAGGAATGTTTGTGTCCGTTCACTAAAATACTCCCTTTTCAGGGCTTTTACATTACTGGGTGGGCTGTTACAGTATAGACAGACATCAATCTGGCCCTATAGCATAACATACATGTCCCCCACTGTCCTTTTCCCTCTCCATCTTTTCTCCATAGTCTCCATAGTTTTAAAATCATTTGATCATTTGACCCATGAGTGAAAATAACTATACTACTGGGTCAAATACTCCTCAATCTTTATTTTCTATCTCAGAGGCAATCATGTGTCATGGAGGGTAGAGTATGCAAGTTTTCATTCCAACCAAACACTACACCAGGTAATTAACTAATCAGTGAAATCACATGGTGTTTGGTAGGAATGAAAACTCACACTGTTGGCCCTACATAATCTGCTCTATCTCCTTGCAGTCCCTACTTTTATGATGGATATTAATATTTATTATTAATACTATTCAATATGTCTAATATACATTTACATTTTCCATTTGTGTATTCACAGTAGTTAAATAACATGAAGGTATACACAATCACCCAGGCACACACAAACAAGAACAAGAAATGCATGTGTACATTCAAATAAATTAAATTCATCATTTATATGTCATCAAGTATTCGTTTTATTTGAAGAATTGATATGTGCACAGCTATCTAGTTAACAAAGTGCTTAATGTTCAACACAGAAAAAAATGTTTCTGAAAACAGATTAAAACATCTGAATTATTATCTGTCTCAAAACTAAAGATTTAAATATTTCAGGGTTCAACATTTAACATCATCAAGTATTGTGCTGTTAGGATCTGTCTCAGGAAATTTTCCACGACCCGGGTTATTCACCTACACAGGTCTGTTGACGATGCAGTAAACATGGCCCTCCACTTCATCCTCCAACACTCCTCGGGAACCTACGCAAGGATCCTGTTTGTGGATTTCAGCTCCGCCTTCAACACATCGTCCCGGCTCTGCTGCAGGACAAGCTCTCCCAGCTGCGTGTGCCTGACTCCACCTGCAGGTGGATCACAGACTTCCTGTCTGACAGGAAGCAGCACGTGAAGCTGGGGAAAAACATCTCCGACTCCCGGTCCACCAGCACAGCTTCCCCTCAAGGCTGCGTTCTTACCAACAGCCAACAGCTGCACCTCCAGTCATCAGTCCGTCAAGCTCCTGACACCACCCTCATTGGGCTCATCTCTGGTGAGGATGAGTCCGCCTACAGGTGGGAGATCGACCATCTGGTGACCTGGGGCCTCATTTATAAAACTTTAAAACAAGAATAGCCGTGCAAGCACATCGTCTGCTGTCTTTGCTGGTCTCTAATTATCCTGTCTTACAGGTAAATAATCTGCAGACACGCCTCACATTCTGGGGCCTGTTACAATTGCGTACGCACAAACCTCAGAATCTACTAACGCAAGAAAATATTCAGATCTATAAAACCGTGCGGCGCACACCTGTACACAGTCTTCTCTTTATAACTACCCACCTGCGGTGAATTGTGCGCTCGTGTACTCCTCCCAGTGTCCTCCCACTACTCTTCCCAGTGTCGTCCCACAATCATCCATAAATGGGCAATGCTAAATAGCTCATGAATATGCCGACGTTGTTAAGGAGCCTTTGTTGATTATCAATGAGGGAAAGACTGAGAGACGCCAGCTGCAAGAAAGCTGAAATTTGCGGAGTGCAAGATCGAGGCGCTCATCAGTGAGGTTGAGCGCCGTAAAGGTGTAGCTACTGTTTGGGGGCTCAGTAGAGGATCTGGGCCACATTGTGGAGAACCGCACAAGCTCTAATAATCCGGCACACCTTAATAATAATAGAAATAAACTTTTGTTATATAGCACTTTTCAAAACAAAGTTACAAAGTGCTTTACAAGACAAAATAAAAATGGGAGACAAACTGATGAACAAAATGATAACAATTTAAAAACAGTTTAAAAGTTATACAACATTGAGCATTAGGAACTACATATGAAAGAGTAAAATATGCTTAGCCCCTTAGTTGTATTTTTGCCCCCTCTGTTTAAGCTTTATGTATCTATAGAAAAATATTTTCATAGGTGTATGCTGGGGCGTCCATAGTAGCCCACTGAAACGGAGCGTAGGAGATCGATAGACAGACACGTCACTTAGTTCGGTTTCTCAGCCTGCTTGCTTTTCGTGGTGGTAAATACAACTTTCAGCCCTAATTCCATTTCCCCCGTTGGGGAGAGAGAGAGAGAGAAGTTAGAGGGAGAGAGAGAAGGAGAGAGAGAGAGAGAGATGCAAGCCGCAAACTGTGGTTTCTACTCCTCCGCCTGCTGATTTTGACAGAATCGTTATCGTTCATAAATTGTGATAAGTGACTTAACAGATACAACCACAAACCCTGTGAAAGCACACTTATAAAACTATGTTTTTAAGAGGACTGAGCTTTATTTTGTGATCTCCCCATCGGGCGTCGGTGATTCCCGTGTCTGAAAAACTTTGCGGTGAGCTCTACGCATGGGTGAAAGGATGTGTAGAAGTGCGCACCTTTTACCGCATAGAATTTTTCTATAAATCTTGGCATTTTCGATAAAATATGCGTACGCACATTTCACCCCCGTTAACGCCACTTTTTTGTGCGTAGCAACCTTTTATAAATGAGGCCCCTGGTCTTCTTTTACATCATGCGGACGGCCGGGTGTGTGTGCGTCGTTTACCTGGGGAAGAAAAGGCATCCGGATGCACTATGGGAAGAAAGCAAGCCGGCGGAGGCAGTGTAATGCTCTTGTCAATGTTCTTGTTGCGGTTCCGTTAGTGTCTGGACCCAAATGCAGACCGCTGAGACAGGAGTAGGGAAAACAGGTTTTAATGGGAACAGAGGAAGAGCAGGTTAGTGAGACGAGGGGTATGGTGGTCAGGCTGGGGGGAACCGGGGTAGTGGTGAGGCCGGGGCGGAGGAGGCAGGTTGGAGGGGAAGCAGGCAGGCGAGGCAGGGACGGGAGAGACCGGAGGGAGGACAGGGAGCCGGGGAGCAGGCTGGGCTGGAGCAGGCCGACGAGGAGACACAGGGAAGGAGGCACACAGGGGAACACTGTAGACAAGGACAAAAACAGTTAAACATGAACTTCACTGGAATCCAGGAGAATGTCGTTACAAAAGACCGAGAGGGTTTCTACCACTGAAGATAGCAGAACAATCTGGCGATGAGTGGATGGGAAGCCGGGGGTTTTATGCAGCAGGGTTTGATGGGTTGATGGAAGACAGGTGTGGAGGAGAGGTAGGGCTGGGCGAGCGAGCCATGCCCAGGACACACACACACACAACCACAAGAGACAGACAGAGACAAACAGGGGAGGTAAAAACAAGAGGAAACTCAGAGGTTAGGGCAGGGACCATGACAGTTCTGCTGGGAAACCCTGGGTCCTGGCATTCATGTGGCTGTTACTTTGACACGTACCACCTACCTAAACATTGTTGCAGACCAAGTACACCCCTTCATGGCAACGGTATTCCCTGATGGCAGTGGCCTCTTTCAGCAGGATAGTGTGCCCTGCCACACTGCAGAAATTGTTCAGAAATGGTTTGAGGAACATGACAAAGAGTTCAAGGTGTTGACTTGGCCTCCAAATTCCCCAGATCTCAATCCGATCGAGATAAACAAGTCCGATCCATGGAGGCCCCACCTCGCAACTTACAGAACTTAAAGGATCTAACCCTTAAACCTAGAGCAGAAATGCTGCCCTGAATATTCTGCTTTGTGTTTATTTTATAATGCATTCTTTTTGTCATGTTCTGTAAGAACTTTACATACATCTATTTCTTTGTATTTTCTCCCCCCTAGTGGTCATTTGGGAGTAGTCCATTATTCTCTAGTTTACTTCCTGCTGGTCATGTGACACAGCCAGTTCATAGTTCAGAGTTTCAGGAAGTTCTTTGGTTGCTACTTTACATGTGGTTAGCTTGCAGCTCCAGCCACCTTGTCCTTTCCTCCCTCTGTTTGCGCCTTGGAAAGCATCGCTTGTAAGTTGTATTTGCATTTTGGGTTTTAATCTTATGTACATTATTTACAGGATATTCACAGGTTATGTACAGCTATTTGCATGTCACTTGAATGTGGTATTTGTATCTTATAGCTTTGTAGCTCTCATTTACATGGTTTTATGTCCGTGGACGTAAAAATTCCTTCATGAGAAGACGACAACAGTAAAGAACTTTCAACTTTACTCCAGCCTCTGACTCTCTCTTGAAGCTTGTTAGCTATCTGTCGATTTGTGTACAGACACACACATTGGGGACAGAATAGTAAAAAAGCATCTTCACGGCAGGCACTACAGCATCAGGAAAAACACAGTACTGTGCAAGCACACCTCCCCCACGCACACAAAAGCATACATACTCACCTCTTCTCATACATATTTGGACCACTACATATTTGGACCACTATTCATGATGTCAAATATTAGTGAAACTGGATTGGAACGATTGTCCAGCACTGGTGGTGTCACAAAATAGGACCCTGCTCATTAAGCAAGATCACACCATTCAACCTCACCTCGTCTAAATCCTCTTCAGCTAGCAGGGCTGCAGCCAGGGCTTGCGCTAAAGTCAAAGCTGCACGTGCACGCGCCACTTTCGTTCACCGAGAAGCTGATTTAAAGATAGAAGAGGCCCATCTAGCAGCTGACTTGAAAGTCAAAGAGGTACACATAGCAGCTGAGTTATCAGCATTGGAGCATGAGAAAGAGGTAGCAGTAGCCTTAGCAGAAGCTGAAGTTCTCGAGGCAACAGCAGAGATCGAAAGTAGAGATGGCAATAGGAGTCACCACGATACAGTTCATGTCGCTATTCAGCGCACCCGCGACTATGTCGAACACCACTCCCAGCTACATCTTAGTGATGCAGAACCCCCAGTACTTGTACCATATACACCATCTCTATTGCTGCTCATCAAACCCAATGTCCATTCAGATATACAGAAGCATGCCCCTGGTCTTGACAGCAGAGCTTCTCACTTCTCACACTAAAACAATGTTCATGTAGCACAGCAGCCTGAGAGGGCGACGCCAGTGGTTCGTCAGCGCACCACGAAGGACAACGACAACCACGAGGCACAGCAACCTGAAAGGCCAATGCCAGCAGTTCATCACCACCCCCTTGCTTACCTCCCCTCTGCTCAGTCACACTCTTTCAACAGAGCCTCATTGCAGCCACATACTGATGACAGGACTGGTATGAGTGACATCGCAAGGTACTTGGTACATCAAGAGCTTGTCAATTCAGGCCTCATCAAGTTCAACGATCGCCCAGAAGGTTATTGGGCATGGAAGTCCTCGTTCCTCAATGCCATGGGAGGACTAAACTTAACTGCCAGCGAGGAGCTTGACCTCTTAACAAAGTGGTTAGGAAATCAGTCTTCGGAGCACGTCATAAGGATCCGTTCTGTGCATGTCACCAACCCTGCCATAGGCTTAAAAATGGCCTGGGATCGCTTAGAGGAGTGCTACGGCTCCCCTGAAGTGATCGAGAGAGCTCTCTTTGAGAGGGTGGAGAACTTTCCTAAAATCAATCACAAAGACCCCTTAAAGCTCAGGGAGCTGGGAGACCTGCTAAGGGAATTAGAGGCTGCCAAATCTGAGGGCTACTTGCCTGGGGCCTCATTTATAAAATTCCATCCTAAAACATTGCGTACGCACAAACCTCAGAATCTACTAACGCAAGAAAATATTCAGATCTATAAAACCGTGTGGCACACACCAGTACACAGTCTTCTCTTTATAAATACCCACCTGCAGTGAATTGTGCGCTCGTGTACTCCTCCCAGTGTCCTCCCACTACTCCTCCCAGTGTTGTCCCACAATCATCCATAAATGGTCAATGCTAAATAGGTCATGAATATGCCAACATTGTTAAGGAGCCTTTGTTGGACTATCAATGAGTGAAAGAGGGAGAGACGGCAACTGCAAGAAAGGCGAAATAAAGGTGTACTGTCTGGGGCTCAGTAGAGGCATCTGGGCCACATTGTGGAGAACCGCACAAGCCCTAATAATCCAGCACACCTTAATAATAATAAAAATAAACTTTAGTTATATAGCACTTTTCAAAACAAAGTTACAAAGTGCTTTTACAAAGAAGACAAAATAAAAATGGTAGACAAACTGATGATGAACAAAATGATAAAAACAATTTGAAAACAGTTTAAAAGTTATACAATATTGAGCATAAGGAGCTACATATGAGAGAGTAAAATATGCTTGGTTGAAAGATGCGTAGAAGTGCGCACCTTTTACCGCATAGGATTTTTCTATAAATCCTGACGTTTGCAGTAAAATATTCATTTGCATTTTTCACAAACTTCATATGTAATGAAGCACGCAGAAGAAACAACCCTAGCTTCACTCTCTCCACAGTCTGTACAGCTCCATCGAACAGTCCCTACAGGTTCTCTACGGGTGCATCAAAGCCTGAACGAGTGGAAAGGAGATCAGGATATATCAAAAGTCACGTCTCTGCTCACAAGACTGAAGTAGCATCGCATCGATCAGCTTCTCAATCAGATAGTTCAAGCGACAAGCTTGGTGACATTGACAGACAATGCCCTATCCACCAAAAACCCCATCCTCTAAAAAAGTGTAGAGGTTTTAGGAGCAAGCCACTTGAAGAGCGCAAGACCTTTCTTTCTCGGTTTCTCGGTTTCTCTTACACATCTTGGTAATCAGAATCTGCTAATCGGAATACACAAGTGGTGTGTCTAGACTTGACAGTTAAATGCGAGATTATGCTCCTTTACTTTATGTTACGAATTGTGTGAAGTTGCGGTAGGGCCCATACAAGGCGTTTGCTAATGAGGAGACAACAGCAGCGGCGCGCAATGTGCTCATTCATTGTGGTTCTTGGTGCAACAACATCTGTGGAGAGAAGCATGTGGGTCCGAGAACGCAGCCAGCACTGGTGGGAAAACATCGTCCTTCAAACATTTAGTGATACAGACTGGTTGCTGAACTTTCGTATGCGAAAGCAAACGTTTGATCACCTCTGCGAACAGCTACAGCCCCGTCTGTGTCGCCAGCACACTCACCTCCGCGCCCCCGTGTCTGTGCATAAGCGTATGGCTGTTGCGCTCTGGTGGTTTGCCACTGGTTCATGCTATCGTGCTATTGGCAATTTGTTTGGATTGAAGTAAAGCATCAGCTGGCATCATTGTCCATGAGGTGTCGGATGCCCTGCACTCCTTACTCGGTAGATACATAAGCATTCCCAAGGGAGAGCGGTTCCGAGAGGTCGTGCGTGGGTTCGAGGATAAAGGATTCCCCCAGTGCGCCGGAGCCATTGATGGCTCGCATATCCCTATTGTTGCCCCCCAAAAGAATGCTACTGACTACTACAATAGGAAAGGCTGGCACTCTTATGTTCTCCAGGGTATGGTTGATCACCTCTCTCGGTAAGTTTAAGCATTTATAGTTTTCATTGAAATTCAATGTTATGATGTGCCTGCATGTGTGCCAATGGCAAATACGACCAGGCCAACGTCAATCGTATTGAGCAATTGCTTTTATTTCATGAATTACTGTAAGTAAAAAACAATAACAAAACAAAAAAAAAAAGAATTTAATATCACCTCTACAGCTTCACCAACATTAACATCTGTTGGCCAGGCAGCGTCCACGACGCACAAGTTTTGCGCAACTCCAAAGTGTTCAGGCTTGGAGAGCGAGGTGACCTCTTGCCAGATGTAAGATTCACATGTTCTATTATTCCTTGTACTGATGGCATACATATAATGTTTTTATGAATATCGCAAAACGTTGCTGTAGCCCTAGGCATGCATCAGAAATCATCTACACTACTGGTTCTACACTCTAAAAAGTTTTAGAACACCTTAAGTTAAGAAATCCCCATTGGAGACCATTTAAAGGCACCTCCTAATTTATTGGCTTCTATCTGAATTTGGTAATAAAAAATATTAAGGCCTGTACAGCAGTGTCACCATTTAATAATTGCATATCACTTACATGATTTGTATTATTTTAAGGAGACCAAAGTCATTGAGGGAACCGTTGTCCCCCTCATGATCCTTGGTGACCCTGCCTACCCCATGCTGAGCTGGCTGATGAAGCCCTACACCGAGAATGGCCATTTGACAGAGGAGCAGCATTACTTCAATGCCAAGCTGAGTAGGGCTCGGGTCTCCGTGGAATGTGCCTTCGGGCGGCTGAAGGGTCGTTGGAGGTGCTTACTAAAGCAAATGGACACTGACCGAGTCCCCACCATTGTGTCTGCATGTTGCATCCTCCACAACATGTGCGAGATCCATGGGGAGGTCTTTCATGACTCATAGTAGGCACAAGCCACTGCAGAGGCCACTGATGTGCCTGACCTACCTGGTCTACCTGATCCCATGCAGCCACAAGAGGCGGGCCCTCTAGAGGTGAGAGGCGCTCTGACTGCATACTTCTTTCGGCAGCGAAATGGACAGTGAATAATGTTAACCCAAATAACCTACTGTACGAGGTAATTCATGGACGTAGTCTGAATTGAAATTAGCTAGCAGGTAGGCTATTTTTTCCCCAAGTAACAACCAAAGTTGTTTCTAAACAGCTAAGCAATAATTTACTTGTTTTGGCAAGTTAGCCGTGGTACAAATGGGATAATGCACCGTGAGCAAGTAATTTATTATAAAATAACCACACTTCTGCTTCGCATCAGGCCATTATTTCACTCCCATGTCGTGCGGTTATTTTATAATAAGTGGCTCACTCCCTTACATTTATGTAGTTATGTAAACACATGAACAAAATAGTTTTCTTGTTTGTTGCATAGAACAATTTATTCAACATGTGACATTTTGTTCACTCTTGTATGTTAACACTTTTCCTCATTTAAGAAAATATTTTTGCAAAACACTTCTTTTGGAAAATGAAACAATTTGAAAAATGTTATATTCTGGTATATTATAAAACATTTGAAAAATAAATGTTCTCTTTAACAATACTGCCTTCAGTACAAAAAACAACACTGGCTCTCATGTAAACAATATTTGAACATGTAATTTTCCCTTTAGAGTTTTCTGTTTGCTTTTGTGTTTCCTTTGTGAATTCCATTTTTGTTTGTAATGAACCTATGTCTCGTTTTTTTATTTGTATGTGCTTTATATTTGTTTCAGTTATGTTTGTTTTTGTCCTGTTCTGTCTGTCTTTCAATATTGCCTTTATTGAAAGAAACATTTAAAAAAAAAGAAAATATATTATATAAATATATAAAATATATAAAATAATAAATAATTGTTAACAAAAAAAGAAAAAGAACAATATTTGAACAGGCCTTTTCCCCTTAACTTGGTTATGCTATATGACAATATCTCCCAAATATTAGCGGAATTTAAATAAACAACACTAAAACTACTTTGGCTTCAAACAATATTCAATAATCAATATTGAAACCAACATTCACTGCATGTTCACTCAGTTTTGTACTGAGTGAAAGTTTTTAAATCCACATAATATTCAGAGTTAGATACGTCATTGTCTTCACCGACGGGGTCCAGCCATTGAATCGGTGAAGACGAATATGTTTCTAACTCTGTGAATATTATGTGGATTTAAAAACTTCAACTGGCATTCGACTGGCATGGGGGGTGAGTAAACAATGCCATAAAGTGAGTTTTAAAGTGAACTATTCCTTTAACTTACAAAACAGTGAAACGAGGCCCTTCAATGTCCTTCTCAAGCTCATCACTGGACTGCTGATTTTCATTCTGGCTTGTATGGTCAGGCTGAAGGCTTGAAGGCTGAATTGTAAGATGGTGGGTGGTGTAAGTGGCCTTGCTGGTGGTAAGGGACATGCAGGGAAACAGGTGGAGGCATATCCAGGTAATGTGGGAAATGCATTGCAGGTAATGGAGGATGTTGCAGATGAGAATGACCATGGCTGGCAGTAGATGGACCAGGGTAACCAGGGCTGGCACTAGATGGACCAGGGTAACCAGGGCTGGCACTAGATGGACCAGGGCTGGCAGTAGATGGACCAGAGTAGGCAGCAGATGGACCAGGGTAACCAAGGTGGGCACTAGATGAACCAGGGTGGTCTGTAGATGGATCAGGGTAACCAGGGTAGGCAGCAGATGGACCAGGGTAACCAAGGTTACCCTGGTCCCTACAGGAGATTGTTGGTCGTTTGAAGCCCTCAGGTTCTCCAGAGGATGCTGTCCCTCCTCGACTATTTAAAGAGGTTTTCCCCACTGTAGGGCCATCTGTTACTACTGTCATAAATAGCAGTCTGTCCTCAGGTGTAGTCCCTGAAAATTTTAAGCATGCAGTAGTTCAACCTCTGATTAAAAAACCTGGTCTAGATCCTGCAGTTCTTGCCAATTTCAGGCCAATCTCCAAACTACCTTTTATTTCTAAAATCCTCGAAAAGACAGTCCACTGTCAACTAATGGCCTTTCTCGAAGAGCATAGCATTCACAAGGTTTTCCAGTCTGGTTTTAAAACCCTGCACAGCACCGAATCAGCACTTTTAAGAGTTTTTAATGACATATTTTTAGCTACTGACTCTGGTGACTGTGTTGTTCTTGTGCTTTTAGATTTAACTGCTGCTTTTGACACAGTGGACCATGACATTTTAATATCACGTTTGGAGCAGTGGGTGGGCATCAGGGGCGTAGCTCTGGAGTGGTTCAGGTCATACTTGGCAGATCGTACTTTCTGTGTCAGCCTAGGTGACTCTATGCTCCTCGGCTCCTCTCACCTGTGGGGTCCCACAGGGCTCAGTTCTGGGCCCCCTTCTCTTCTCTCTCTATTTGCTTCCGCTTGGCTCCATACTTAGGAAGTATGACATCTCGTTCCACTGTTATGCGGATGATTGTCAGATTTATGTGCCTCTTAAAAAGAATGACACAGACTCTTTTAAAATCTTACTTAAGTGTCTTGACGACATAAAGGCCTGGATGGCTCTGAACGTTTTAAACTTTAACGATAAAAAGACTGAAGTGATGGTTTTTGGTGGCACCACTGGGACCCCCCCTGTTGATTTGGGTTTCCTGGCACAGGTGGTCAAACCCACCGTCACTAACCTGGGGTTTAAAGTGGACTCTGATCTTAAGCTCGACAACCAGATCAGGTCAGTTGTTAAATCGAGCTTTTTCCAGTTGAGGCAGCTGGCCAAAATAAAGCCAATCCTTCCGAGGCAACTTTTTGAGACAGTAATCCACGCCTTTGTTACTACTCGGCTGGACTACTGTAATGCACTCTATGTGGGGGTTAGTGCGTCCTCCATAGCCCGTCTTCAGAGGGTTCAAAATGCTGCTGCACGTCTTTTAACTGGCATACGTAAATATGAGCACATTTCCCCCATTCTAGCCTCACTCCACTGGCTGCCCATACATTCTAGAATCCATTTTAAAATTATTTTAATTGCTTTTAAATCCCTCAATGGCCTTGCCCCGCCCTACCTCTCTGAGCTTCTACACCCATATGCACCCACCCGCTCTCTCAGGTCAGCTGACCAGCTGCTCCTAAGCGTGCCAAAAACTAAGAGGAAGCTCAGAGGGGATCGTGCTTTCGCAGTTGCAGCTCCAAAACTTTGGAACGATCTGCCTCTCCACATCAGACAGGCCTCTTCTCTGTCTGTTTTTAAATCCTTTCTTAAAACCCATCTTTTCTCCTTGGCCTTTAACACTATGTGAGACGTTTTATTTTATTTTATTTTATTTCATTTTTATTTATTTATTTTTGATTTGATTTGATTGTTTCTCTTATTGTGTGGCTGCTATTTATACTTATGCTTCATTTTTTTTATTGCAATTTCTTGTGAACCATGTATTTACTATGTCTTTATTTATCCTGTACAGCACTTTGGTCCACTGTGGTTGTTTTTAAAGTGCTTAACAAATAAAGTTGGATTGGATTGGATTGGAAGGTGGGCACTAGATGAACCAGGGCGGTCTGTAGATGGACCAGGGTAACCAGGGTAGGCAGTAGATGGACCAGAGTAGGCAGCAGATGGACCAGGGTAACCAAGGTGGGCACTAGATGAACCAGGGCGGTCTGTAGATGGACCAGGGTAACCAGGGTAGGCAGCAGATGGACCAGGGTAACCAGGGTAGGCAGCAGATGGACCAAGATTAACTGCATGAGGACCAGAGTAGGTAAAAGGTGGGCCAATGGGTGTTAGTGGTGGGCAGATCGATCTAAAATATCGATGTATCGATACCAACGTTGGTATCGGTATTGATCAATACTTGCGTGATGAGATCGATACTTAAGTTTCAGTTTCTCTTCTCTACGTTCAGTACACAACTCCCGTTACATCATAGTGGTTTTGCATGTGCAAACACCGCTCCTCTCACTCACTTCGCTCATGCTCACTCTGCCCCTCCCCCTCCTCCCCTGCTATACTGTGAGTTGCCGGCGAGCATGATGGCAGAGAAGAAGAGGAGCGCCGTTTGGTGTTACTTTACAGCTGCAGACCAAAATACTGCAAGCTGCGATGTTTGCAGAAAACAAATTAGGTACTGTGGCAACACCACAAATTTATTAAAACATTTAAAAACACACCCACAACAGAACTCCCGAGCTGCAAACTAAACGGAGGGAGAAGGAGGGGAATCCTCAAACCACAACCAGACCCCCGGCACCGAGACAGAAGTCACTGGCAGAGGCCTTTCAGGCTGGCCAACAATATCCAGGTAGCTGATTTATAGAAGTGAAAGTAAGATTTAGTCATCTCCAGTATTAGTTAATGTTATTTTTCAAAGTGTAATTGGTCATCATAGTTGTAATTTTAGCAGACTGATTAAATATAGACTATTCAGACAGTCATATAATATATTCAGCCAGTTGAAATAATCTAAATTAATTATTTTACTGGAACTGAAAAATATATACCTATATAAAGATATATACCTCAAACCTGAAATATGAATATGGCTGAATATAATAACCCTTTTGTGTTAACTGTCAAAGGAACATTAGTAGGCTATTCCTATATTTAGGCTACATGCAGATCGGTTATATAGTTAATTATTTTGTTATTTCACCTAGGTGATTCCCCAAGAGCTATGGATATCACAAGGAGCCTTGCTGAAATTATTATAAAGGACCTACAACCTCTCTCTGTGGTTGAAGATGAGGGTTTTAGGAATTTTGTAAAGACACTTGATCATCGCTACAAGATTCCAAGTAGGAAAAATTTAATGGGAGGGAAAATACCAGCACTGTATGAAGAGTGTCGCTCAAAAGTGAAAAAATCTGTGGATGTTGCAAACAGTGCTGTACTCACAACGGATATGTGGACATCAAGGGCCACAGAGGCTTATTTAACTGTCTCATGCCATATCATTGATGAGAACTGGCAAATGCAAGCATATGTCCTAGAAACCAGTAGTTTTTCAGGAAAACACAGTGCTGACAACATTTGCTCAGAATTAAAAAGAATCAGTGATGAATGGGGCATAACTGCCAAGGTTCAGGCTGTAACCACAGATAATGGTGCCAATATGGTTGCTGCTGTGCGCAAAGCAGGTTGGGCACATTATCCATGTTTTGCACACACCTTAAATTTAGTAGTAAAAGACTCCATTAAGGCTCTCCCTGATCTTCTTGATATCCAGCAGAGGTGCAGTGCTATTATAGCTTTCTTTCACCACAGCACAAACGCAACAGAGAAGCTCAAAGACATTCAGAAACAACTGAAGTTTCCAGAACACAAACTGATACAATCAGTTGAAACAAGGTGGAACTCTGTGTTGTACATGTTCGAGAGACTACTTGAGCAAAAGGAAGCTGTTACTACAGTACTTTGTCTTCTTAGAAAGAGCTCACTGTGCTTGAGTGAGGAAGATTGGTCCATGGTTAGTCTCTCCACTGATGCCCTGAGACCATTTGAAGAACAAGAGAGATATCAACTGAAAAACATGTTTCAGTTTCAAAAGTGATTCCCCTGGTTACACTACTTCTGAGATCAACTGGATCTCATGAGTGCCAAAGTAGCAAGCTAGCTGCTGAGCTGTCAGCACAATGCCAGCACCGTTTCAGAGGTATTGAAACCTTTTATGGTCTTGCTGTCAGCACCTACCTGGACACAAGATTTTAAAACTTTGGGTTCTGTGACATGGCAAATGTTGAAGCTGTGAAAAAACGACTCATCACTGAAATGCAATTAGTGAACCAGACCTCAGCCCCTTCAGTGTCAGCTCCTGAACCAAGCACAAGCTCTGCCACCAGCTCTGTCTCAGCAATGGCTCCTGCTCCTCAAGCTCCCCTGCAGGGGCTTCTCCATCCCCACCTGCAGCAAAAGGTGGGATATGGACAGAGTTTGACTTTCAAGTCCTTGCATCCCAGCAGCATCGCACAACTGTCACCGATGCCATTATTGAAATGCGCCGGTACTCAGAAGAGAAGCCAATTCCACGGGATGGAGACCCACTTCTTTGGTGGAAAGCGAATGAGCCAACATTCCCCTCTCTGAGCAAGCTTGCCAAGAAACACCTGGGAGTAATTGCAACATCTGTACCTGCAGAAAGGATTTTCTCTAAGGCAGGACAGTTAGTAAGTGAGAGAAGAAGTGCAATAAAAGGGAAAAATGTAAACGTTGTAAATGTTATTGTTTCTGAACAAAAACCTGTAAATCTCTTGTTCTCAACATGGGGACAGGACCCAAAAGGGGACCTCAGGGGATAATTCCTTGGACACAGGAGGGCTTTGGGGGCAAAATGCCAAAGGTCGTGAATGAGAGCCAATAGTAGTTTTTGCTTTTGTTTAGTTATTTGCACTATTGACTTTATTTGCACTATTGCCTTTGTGACCCACATAAAAGATGTGGTCACATTTAATTTCTAATTTAATGTGTGTTTTACCATGTATGTAAGCCTTTTTTATGTTAAGGTAGTAACACCTTATGTACAGCAGGCGGCAGTAAAGGGAAGCCCAGCACTTGCCGTAGCGGGCCTATTGCTTGACGAAGAAGTTGCCGTAAATTTGCCATTCTGGCAAGAATAGCCGTGCAAGCGCATCGTCTGCTGTCTTTGCTGGTCTCTAATCATCCTGTCTTACAGGTTAGTAAGGTGTACCAAGCACAATTTATATGGACATACACGCTGATGTGTTAATTCTTTATTTATTTTTATGTTAAGGTGTCTAAGGTTGTTTTACTGACACAGTTTATTATGTTTTGGTAAGCGTAATGCTGCACGTGAACTTGTATAATGGCGGACACTGTTTTTTCTGAATTAGACTCCCGCTCCCTGATAGTTTCACTGTTTATAACACCTAGCTACTGTGTAACATGTTTGGTTAAATATAAATATGTAGGTTATCGGTTATAGATTGTTCCTCAGAAAATGCTTGCTGATTAATAATATTGCTAACTGAGGAGTACAGAGTACCACATTAAAACATATATACGTATGTATATCTATTCTAGGTTGATATTCCTTTGTTTTTCCAAATAGAATGAATGGCATGAGTCATGAGTAAAAGTGGTTTTATTTTAGGAACAACACGAAGTGAATGGACAGTTGTTTGTTAATGTATGAATAAATTCTGGCAAGAATAGCCGTGCATCGTCTGCTGTCTTTGCTGGTCTCTAATTATCCTGTATTACAGGTAAATAATCTGCAGACACGCCTCACATTCTGGGGCCTGTTACACCTTTATTTTTCACAAACAATTGTGTGTAATGAAAGGGAATTTTTTTGTTATATTGTTATATTTTTGATATTGTTATATTGTTATATTGTTTATGAACAAAAACTGAACAAAACTCTCAACTGAAAAAGTAAAATTTAAATTTAAAACAGTTCTCAGTTCTCAAGTAATAATTTTGTGCAGATTTCAATTTTTTGCAAATTGAGTTAGTTAATAAAAAGTATTTTTTATTTGCATACAATCTTTGTCCTGTGTTTTATTATGATCATAATCATGATAACTAATTAAAGGAAAAATCACAAAATCATTCAATGATCATGAAAATTCAAATTTTTAATTTTCATTCAAATTTGCATATTGATGATGCATTCACTTCATAAATTATGATGCATTGCTCTCCCCTACACGAAAGTAGACAAGCTGCTTTTCTAAGTAAAAAGTATCGGTATCGGTATCGGCAATACTGGCCCTGTATTTACTTGGTATTGGATCGATACCAAATTTTGTAGTGTCGCCCACCACTAATAATAACACGAATAACAATCTGAGCCCGTCCGTGACAAAAACAAGCACTTTTAGTGGACGTACTTTGACCGGCCGAGTATGCCTTTCGAATTACGTTGCCGCCATAGAGTGCGAACCCCGAAACTGCTTTGCTTGTAGAACGACTCTCTGGGGAGTAAAATCCTCATCAATCCACTGCGCAGTTAAACTGATGAGAGACATTGGGCTGACACTCAGAGTCCAAGTATCAGTGGTGAAGCTGAAGGCCGAAATGTCCTGCAACTGGCTGTTGATGTGCTTTTTCGCAAAGTCATGCAGCTTTGGTAATACTGTGTTTCTGTGATGTGGTGACGGCTTGGAATCTCATACTTCGGCTCCAGTACACTGAGAAGACGACAAAATCCTGTATTATCTACCACTGACAACGGCTGGTCATTAAGAGCAATGTACTGGGTAGCTTTTTTTTTTTTTTTTACTACCCGTGGGTTGTCTCTGGACATTTTCTCTCGCTTCTCCAGTGTTTTCCGCTGCTAGCATTAGCAAACTCCTTGAACTCGGTGTTGTGTTGGTTCTTCAGATGTTTAATCAAATTGCTTGTGTTAAAGGAGCTACTTTTCACTCCTCCTCTTGACAATTTAGCAAAGCATAGTTTGCAGTCTGCTCTACTTTTGTCATTATCGCTTATCTTAAAATATCTCCAAACTGCTGACATTGCTCCTCCTCCGCCTACCTGCTCAACTGACGAGAGGTTAACGTTGCGTTGCCAAAGTGGTATCGGGTGCGGTTGTATCTGAGTAGTTTTATGAGTACAAGTATGAGTACACGAGCACAGTATCGGACTGGATACTGGTATCGGCATCGGTGGATCCCTAGTTAGTAATCAATTTCTTTCATAAAATTCCTTTTAGGACTTTTACAGTCTATCTACATAACCCCACAACTGTTCATAGTCTAGTCATAGTCTTGCTTTTATTGTTTTATTATTTTACTTTTTCTACTATTCTTTGCTTATTTTTATATTCTAGTTGTGTGCTTATAATCTATTTAATTTTCCCTGCTCCTGCTACAACAACCTCAAGGCGAATTCTGGTTAAATAACAATTGTATGGTGAAAACTCCTAATTTATATAATTGCACAAACTTTCAAGCAGGACTGTAAGTGTTTTGAGGGTTTGCAGAGTTGAGAGTGTGATGCGCTATGAGGGATGATGTGCTGAAGCAACCTGTCATGGTGGAGATTTACAACTGAGGGTGAAATATCAGGTGCAGATCCATCAGCAGCGGTGGAACGAGACACCAGGTATAATGACATACTTCAGCAGCAACAACACATTCACAACAAAGACTGTGACTGAGAGGATCATAATCTCTGACTGATAGAGCTATGTTTAAGGCTGCAGTAGACAAGATTTTAATGTAAAAATTCACTCTTCAAATTCACTCAGTATTACCAGCCTAAATTACAAAGTGTGAATGCAACTGAGAAGAGCGTCCCATCCCTACAAATTGAGACCCCCTAGATTCGCCTTGTTTTTCCACATAAAATTCTGGTGTCGGTATGGTCACTGGCCGGAAATCATATCCACACATGACGAATCAAAAAGTGTCTCCTAAAAAGCAGTGAGCGAGCACTGTGTGTGGGTGTGTGTATGTGTGTGTTGGTTTGAGGTAAGCATGTGTGCATGGGGGTGGTGTCAGGTGGATGCATATGCATTGACATTAAAAATATTTTGCATACTTAAATCAATATGGGATTATAAGTGTTTGTTTTTGTTTTTGGTTAATGTACGCTTTTAAAAAATCATCTGTTAATGGAAATAAAATTGCAAATTGTAACAATTCAATTTTTATTTTTTTTCTGTGATTCTCCTTTGATCGAGTCAGGAAGGGAGCATGTCTGAGAGAAATGCGGCATTGCTCTACCTCACTATGGCTGGTGTGTGTGTATTTGTATGTGTGTTTGCCTGTCTTTCACTGTGTGTATGGCTAAACCACATTACCTGTCATGGTCCCAGCCCTGCCCCCTGAGTTTCCCCTTGTTCTTACCTCCCCTGTTTGTCTCTGTCTGTCTCTCGTGGTTGTGTGTGTCCTGGGCGTGGCTTGCTCGCCCGGCCCTACCTCTCCTCCACACCTGTCTTCCATCAACCCTGCAGTATAAGAACCCCGGCTTTCCATCTACTCATCGCCAGATTGTTCTGCTATTCCTGTGGTAGAAACCCTCTTGGCTTCTTGACGTAATATTCCTGATTCTCGTGAAATCACGTTTAACCGTTTGTCTCTGTCTACAGTGTTTCCCTGTGTGCCTCCTTCCTCGTGTCTCCTCGCCTGCCTGCTCCAGCCCCAGTCTGCTTCCCCGGCTCCCTGTCCTCCCTCCGGTCTCTCCCGTCCCTACCTCGCCTGCCTGCTCCCCCTCCAGCCTGCCTCCTCCGCCCCGGCCTCACCACTACCCCGGTTCCCCCAGCCTGACGACCACACCCCTCATCTCCCTCACCTGCTCATCACCTATTTCCCCATTAAATCCTCTTTTCCCTACTCCGGTCTCCGTGGTCTGCATTTGGGTCCAGATACAAACTGTAAACCTTAACATTACCAACAATATGAAAATCACTGTGTGGCACAAAAAACATTAATCTTCTGGTACTTTCCCCCCCCCCCCACGCCCATTTACACACACAAACACACACACACACACACACTTACAGATGGTTGACAAAATAAGGGAAACCCCTAACAGTATTTATACATTTGTTTCCGACCACCCATTGTGATTGGAGTTCCACAAGTGCTTACAATGGCAATATATGAACTTGTACATTATAACACAGTGTCATTCTTCCTGCTTATTGCTTTTCAATGGGGAACTTATTTTTTGTTGGCGGAGGGCCAAAATAAAAATCAGAAATGAAATCCCAAACCTGGTATCTTTGTTTAATGTCGGACATTATTGTGTCATATGTTGTGTTGTTAGGCATTGTATAAAAGCAATAACACACCGGAAGTCATGCTGCATTGTAGATATTACAAATCACACCAATAATCACTATAGTGCCGTGTCCCTCTGTGATGTTATTGCTTAAATGAAAATGAAGAATCTAATAAGCAGTAGCACAGCTTCTGTCCACCTTGCCCTGCTGTCATATTGCATCCTGCAACAGTGTGTGGTGTGGATATTGGAGCTTCCTTAAAGATGGAAAGCGTCCAGTTCTCTGAGACATGAAGGAACATCCCATTAAGGTTTAATAAATGTTTAAATGTGCTGAGTGGGGAGACCATTGACTTCATCCTGCTGTTCATGAAAATACTCTTGAATTTGTTTAGCAGCATGTATAGAACAGGGATGTAAGTGTTCAATTAAAAGGTGACTATGACCTCAAGTAGGTGATCATCATAAGACAAAGTATCACCAATATGAAGAAAAAATCAATTGATGTAATGATGTATGCGTTTTCGAATCTGCATGTAACATCAGTATAATGCTACTTATGATGATGTATACTATGAATGTGGGTCATATAGATTCATGTCACCCTAAAAAATCTGTTCTGCAAAGAAAATGGTGGGTAAAGAGTTTAGGTGGGTTTACCCTCCAACATTATCATCTTCAATGCAATATGGGAACCAAGTTCATCAGTTTTTGCACCAGAGCAAACCACAACTGCTTTAGTGTATTTCTATCCTCAAATATACTGTACAAATGTCACCTGTGCGAGAACCACTCGCTGCACGTTATGATGTGTGGAGTGAGGAGGTTGATTGGCGGCCTGCATGCGCGTGTGAATGTGGGTGATTGTGTGAGTGGAGACACCTGTGCTTCCTTGCTAACAGGTAATGAAAGGAGGTACCTGGTACATTCTGGTTGGCTTCGGGGGAGATATAAGAGGTGTGTACCTGGCTGCACGGGAGGATCACACAACCGCACAGAAACGGGGGAGAAAGAAACCGGCGTCCACGGCGCAGAGACTGGGGTATGGTTTCCGAGAGGTGCTACGGCCAGAAGACGAGCTTTCATCCATCCAGACGGAGAGGACGCGACGTGGAAGAGAGACGAGAGATCACCACACGCTAGCTCCGTTGAAAGGGACGGTCATTTCCTGTCATTGGCCTCGCCAACTCAGTGTGAGTGTAGTAGCTTCTCTCAACTTTATTAACGCCGGTGTTTGTTTCTCCTTCGCTCTATCACTCCGGGCGGATACGGCTAGAGGACGAACCTTCATCCATCCAGATGGAGAGGACGCAACGTGGAAAAGAAACGAGAGATCACCGTACGCTAGCTCCGCTGAAAGGGACGGTTGTTTCCTGTCATTGACCTGGCCAATTCAGCGTGAATGTAGCAGCTTCTCTCAACTTTACTAACGCCTGTGTTTGTTTCTCCCTCTATATTGTTCTGGGCGGATACGGCGGAGAGCCTCGCCGATTGATTGTGTTGGCCGATCTGGTATCCAGGGAACATTCACCTGCTTGGACTACCAAACAGACGCGAGTGGATTATAAATCGACTATTTTGGCTCCTGGTATCCAGTGGAACACTACCCTGACCGGATGACCAGCCGTGAGTGGAACACAAATTGTAGGGTGTTCAGGGCCAAATTGAGCCATTAATCAAAGTGTTGAAAATGCATTATTATGAAAGATCATTTTCTCCTGAAAAAAATTAGCCCACTCCCATGTTGATATCTTTTCTAGAAGCGACACAATCAAAGATTTAGTGATCGAAGATCCAAGAAACACTTGACACACTGCAAAAAAAACATGAGCTAAAATACAAGGAATAAACACTGAATTTGAGGAAGATATTACTTAATACTAGTGAAATTATCTGTCCATGCAGCAAGATAATTTTACTTGATAAGAAATCTTAAAATAAGCTGGTTCTAGTCTAGAAATAAGTAGGCTCTGATAAGCACTCAGACTTAAAATTAGTCTTAAATGCTGGTGTTTAGATAAAATTACTTGAAATCACTTGCTACAACACAGTAATAAGTGAAATACACTGAATATTAGCAAATTATTCTTGATTACATTTTTTTGCATTCTTAATTTTAGCACACTGAAAAAATGAACAAGAAAACAAGTCACTAATTCAAGTGGACATTACTTAATACTAGTAAAATATGTTTATGCTGTTACTTGAAACAAGTTGGCTCATCTTGAAATATGTAGGCCTAAACCCATAAACTAGAGCATACATCTTAAAACAGGAAACCAAGACAAGTCAAATTTGTCAAGCTTTATTGACAAAAACACAAAACTAAATCAGGATGATCGATTCAAAGACCTGCATTGTTAGACCGTGAGTCTACTCTAAACCTACAGTCTATTCCCAGACACCCATGGTCACAGAAATGGCACTTCAAATCACAACACACTCAAAAATATTTCTGAAAAAAATAAACTATGCCCAATAACAGAGAATGAAGAAACCTCAGCACAGGAAACTGAGGAAAAAGTACTAGCAAAGCATGACAAATGGCTGAAACCGTACAGTCTACTCTCAGACACCCATGGTCACAAAAGGCAATGAGAGACAGATTGAGAACATTGGACCATTGAAGGTTACAGTATATTCTTTGAGATACAGTATATTCGAGATACATATTCTTTCTGAATGAAATAAAACTACCCGAGAACAGGGAATGAAAAAACTTCCACAGGAAACTGGAGAAAAACTGGACTTCCTAGCTAGCCAAGTCAGGTACAGGTGCATGACAAATTACAAAGTGAAAGATAAGCACACGAATAACAGACCTGACCTTCTATGCATTTGTACTCATATGCACTATTTCTCAGTGAATATTTCCACTCAGTGATTGCTTTCCTATATGCGCTTGTGGCATCTTGACTGAGAGGAGGGTTGCAACACATTTGTATACCACAAATGTGTTGCAACCCTCCTCTCAGTCATTCAAACAGAGGTACTAGGCGATGCCATCCACAATCAAGATGCCACAAGCGGTGCAGGTGCAAGGTGTAGTAGTATGCCATCAACATTCCCTCAAAGAAAGACTCTGCTGGTAAGGTGCTCACAGGAATGTTTCCCACGGCGAGGATGCAGGTCGTTCCGTCGACGAGCAACACCGGGCTGAAGAGAGGCCGCTTCTCCAGGTACAGCGATGGATCTTCTCTTGAATTGAATGACAAAGACAAACAGTTCAATGTGGATTAGTTCAGTGTGGATTAGAAGCGTTTCACGAGACCAGCTAGTAAGTATGAGGACATATTACAGTGGCTACATTGACTCCCTTTACACCTCGCCTTTAAAATGAGTCTCGTATCCAGATTGTAGATATAATTTAACCTGATTACATTTACTTATGTAACCTTTATTTTGTCAGGCAAGTCATCAAGAACAGATTCTTGTTTACAATGGCGGCCTGGGTACACCTGGTATTAATATGTGCCTCCAGTGTCCACATTGAATTCCGATCGAGATCCAGCTCAAACAATGGGTGCATTTACACCTGTACTTTCATATGGTTAAGCACCATCCGATTGCAATCTGAACACCCGAGACACATTTTAATGTCAGAACATGACTCCACTATGGGACAAAAAAAGGCAACCTCTATGTATTTAGGGTTGGTGCCACCCAGGATGCGACGCAGCTCATCCACTGCCTAGGACAAAATCATGCTTACAGTTCCTCTACCACTGTGCAGGCTTAATACAACACAGCGTGCACAAAAACGAGCACACAAGAATTCCAATGAGAAAGTTAAGAAACTTACATTTTGAGTGTCTTTGAAGCATGGATATGCCTCAAAGATTTGTGTGGCTCTATCTTCTTCCCTTGTTGCATCTGAATCAATGAAGGCCCGCCTGGCCTCAAACTCAAGGTCCAACATTTGAGCGACGTTGCTTTGGTTGGGTTTTGTGTTGTGTTTGTTGTACATGTTGCTGAGTGTTTTGTAGTGCCTCGCCTGCATCTTTAGACTGTCCTGGCCTGGACTCTCCTGGCCTGCTAAAACAGCAGGAGAGTCAGGGACAGACATCACTTTTGCACCTGCAGCTGGGAAGAGAAATCATATGTACAGTAAAAGAGAAACATCATACGTATGATTACAATATAGCTAGCTCTTCGATGGCGCGAGTAGGCAGTATTTATCAGGCATGTGATTGGCAAAGGACAAAAAAAGCAGGAAAATACACACAAGAGTGCAGAGCATGCGAGGTGAGTATATTTAATAATATCATGTTATATGCAGGGGCCAAAATTAACTCAATTTACCAGCCATTTGGCTGGTAAGCCAAAAAGTCAACTGTTAGCTAGGGCAACAGAGTAGATAGACTGTTAACTGTATACTGAGGAGTTTAACCAATTCAACTCGGTTACACTCACCCCCCTAAAATCACTCCACACACAACACCACAGCAACCCGAGCTAGTCGAGCTGAGCCCAACTGTATATCCGGAGTCAACGGCACCACTCTAACAGGTGTCAGTGCGTCGCTCTTCAGCATAGCTTCCTCCCGCAACTTGACCTGAGATCAAACCCGGGTCCTCTGATTTGCGAACGCACATGACCACCTCTCTCAAACACCGCTACCGGTTACGCCACAGAAAAGCTAGCTCTTAGATGGCGCAAGTGGGCTGTATTTATACTGAGTGAGCAATTCAACTGGGTTACAACGGCACAATTTCATCTTCCCACTTTTAGCACATACCTGGAGTGAGGTTGTTGTCGCTGAGGTCATCGTTGCTTGGAAGAATTACGGTTGAAGTGGTTGAAGTGCTTGAATAACTTGTTTCACCATCCGTCTTATCTTCTGTGCCTGACTCTGTACAGAAGAGAGACCTTTTTGCCACCCCTCGTTGTGGCACAGGGCCCTGCCTCTTCCTGGGGGACTTCATATTCTGGAGTCGCTTGTACATTTTGGAGTAGATGGTCAGCTGTAAAGGAATGTTTTCCAAGTTGTTTGTCTTGTTGTTTGCTTCCGCCCCCCCCCCATATGTAAAAACTTACATATGGCAGATGATCTGTAGCATCCCGTAACATAGGATAGTAGTCGACAATCTTCTGTGACATTGCTCTGAGTTCGTGTTTGGAGGGGGTATGTCACTTATTTTCCCAGGGGACTAGCACGCAGGATGGCAACCATGCTGGTGATCGTGTTTCTGATAAGCCTGCAAGTTAGCTCCTTTGACATCTTGCAATCCTTTTGCTTTCCATTGCGGAGCAATGCAAAGTACTGGCTGCACACCATGTCTAACTCTGAATCTGTGTACACTACATACTCTGGTGGGTCTGGCAATTTCATTGTTCGTGTATGGGGGTGGAGGTCTGAGGCTGGCATGGTCGCACGGCACTGGTTCCACTACAACTGGTGCCGTCTTTGTCAGTAGGAGTCTCACACTATTGCAATTGTGGGGGATAAAAAAATATATATATTGAGAAACATGTTACATGTCTGTTGACATCAACCACATTAGCTATTCCAATATCTAATACATTTAACTTTGGACTGATTACATCCCATAGTTTCTTCCTCCTGAGAAAATTGTCAGGGCCAGGAAAGAGATCCTTCAGGTCATCCCGGCTGAGGGTTTTCAAAACCCCCTCATCAATATTGGCCACTGTAAAATTTGCAAAATGGATATCAGTTTCAGGTAGCAACGGTGAAAAATACATGAGGGGTGGACTTGACCATAAGTGGGGTCTAAAAACAGTGAGTGAGCTGAAACTCAACATTGAGGGGTACATAATAATAAAAACATTCATTTATATTGACATTCATCTTCACAGCAGCAATGTAATGTAGGCTACTTGAAAACCATACAGGATATCAGTTTCACTCACACCAAACCAGATTTGGTGTGAGATTTTCCCGCTTCCCGCTTCCCCCTCATAGTGTTAGCCTTATTTGGCTAGGCTACTGATGTTTTCCAGCTCCCTTAGCACCAAGTGTTGTGTTTTTTCAGACTGGAGTATTAACTAGAACTCAAGAGCATAGAACTCCATCTATCTATCAGGGCACTAGCTAGTAAGCGCATACTAAGCTAGTAGTTATTATTAATGTGTCCATGTGAATGGCGCTTGTTTGACAGTGGCGCTAGCTAGCGTCCGGGCTAGCTAGATAGCTAGTAATTATTACTAGCTAGCTGAACGCTAGCTAGCGTCATCATGGACAAGCACCATTCACGTGGACATTGCTAGTTAGCTAGCTATTAGCTGAATCCACAAATTGACACGACTTACCCCTTAACACTGACAACGTAGTGTCATCTAAGCCATCCATGCTGGATGCCATCCAGGCTATATCCAGGTCGCGTTCTCAAACGTTATCCACCTGGCAAAAAACAATGGGCACCGAGTTGAGTTTAGCTACCTAGCAAAACATCTAGCTAGCTAAGTTAGCACTACGTCTTAGTGTAGCTAGTTGACATTGGCTAAGGTTAGTTTGCTCCTCTCGTGTTATGAGTGAAGGGTTGAACGACAGCAACTTCCTAATATGATCTTCGCAAAATATAATGTTAGCTGGATACTGACCTTGAACTGCACTCCGTTTTCTCCGTGGTTTCTTTGCAAATGCTTCTCAGACAATGGGGGGAGGGGGGGAAATCCCCTGATCTGGCAGCTAATGATAAGTTGAAACAGTCCTGTGGGCAAATGTTAATACTCTTGAAAATACTACCTTTCCTTTTGAATGATGTGGACAATGAGTATGTTAAACTTATCATTAAGTTGATTCAGATAGTTCAGATAGTTCTTGCTCCCATTATTTCTTTACAAACCATAGTCCGACTCAAAAGTATGATTGAGCAACATCTGTATCAGTTTAAACAACTTTTCCCTGAATCTAATGTAATACTCAAGCAGCATTACATGTTGCATCTTCCTAGTCAAATCGAATCTCTTGGTCCTTTAATAAGGAGTATGTGCATGCGATTTGAGGCAAAGCATAGTTATTTTAAGCAGTGGGCTTCTAAGTTAAATTTTAAAAATGTAAGTCACTTGCAAGGTATAATCAGTTTCTTGAATGCTGTCAGAATGAAATAGGCATTGAGCATCACATTTTTGCAAATGAGAGAGAACTGGGGCCTGTCTCAGAGGTCACAAATACTGACTATGTTAAGGCTAAAGTCAGAGATTTTTTGGGCATCGATGTCATACAATGTCGTCTCTGTGAAATGGATTATCCTCAATGGTAATAAGTACATCAGTGGGAAGTCTATGATTATCTCGGCTGTGGATGATACTTTATCTGTGTTTGGATTGATAAAGGATATCTTTGTGATAGATTCCTCTTTCGTTGCTTTTGAGTATCAGCGTTATGAAACTTTGAATTTTGATAACGATTTGTTGGCATATGAAGTGGCAATGCCCATTCTTGCTCAGGGAACAGAACTAGTGCACAAGCTAATTGATTACACCTCATATTTTTCTATCAGTTTCAAAGAAAGGGTGTTTGTGCCAATAAAATATAATCTTTGTGATATTATTGCACATAGAAATGGCCCTGGGGATATACAGTAGCCTAATGTATCAGTTGTGGTTGAGGTCATTGTAGGTTCTATTTCATATAGGCTTCGCCCTCTAAGGCTATCGCTATTGGGTTTATCCCTCGCGCGCATGCGCAGCACTGAAAGAACTTTAGTCCACGCCCACCTGTAGTGTGGGCCCCACTGACAATCGGCTCCCATTTTTCTTCAGCAAGCATTGAAGCAACAACTGATTGAACGAAAGTAACAAGATGACTTAATTCAACGCCGGAGTCCGAATCTGCCCGATCTGCCAGATGGGCTATATCATGGATTTCGACCTCCACGGCCAGTGTGAGGCATGCCTGGGATCAGAGCACGCCGACCTGGTCATGTCACCGCAAGCCTCCTGTCCATACTGCGCCTTTCTTCCCTCCGTCGAGAGACAACGGCGAGTGGATTTTCTTCGCCGTAACGTCGGAGGAGGTGTGGCCGGTCAAGGACCGGTACACCATTTACGAGGCTGCGGATATCCTGGACAACGAGGAACCGGAGTCCGACGATTCCGCTTTCTCCGCCCATGGATCTCCATGTGGGTCTCATGTAACCCCTCTGCTCTGGCTGGAGGAGCAGGAGTTAGATGACGGACCACCGGGGGCACGCTCAGGGAATCCTGAGGTCCCCGTTCCTGTTACAGGCGTTCCCATCTCCGCTGTAACCGCGCTGCCGGCAATAGGCGGACTTCTTCGGGAACTTCCTGCTATCATTGAGAGGGCAGCGGCATATAAGAACCGGCACAAGCTTCTGCACTCCCGGACGACATGAGCGGCGAGTTTTCTTCCACCCATACGGTGATACGGGACCCGGTATGGCCCCTCCCTCCATGAAGGACCAATTAGCAAATAGGCTTCAGGACCGGTCCCACCAATGCGCCTACCAGGCATCGGCGGCAGCTAACAACATCAGCCTCCTGGCGTATTCCTTATCGAAGATGGCGATCCAGCCTACTCCTCTAACGACTGACCAGATGGCCCAGATGAGTAAGGCGTCAAGCGCAATCCTGACGCTGTGCGCCTCCATCGCCGTGTCCACGGCGCGAATCGCGACGTGATTTGTCTGCTCTCTCTGTGGCTCCTTCATGTCTCAGGATCCAAGGAGATGGCAGCTCGGCTATTTTGCGCCCTAACCCGGCGTTTACGCCTAAGAGCATCACTAGCTCCTTCAGATCTAGTGATAACTTTGGATGGGTTCTTTCCTCCTCCTCACAACTCTGAGGAGGAAGCCACGTCTCATCTCCTATGCCCGGTGCGCGCACTATCCTGTTACGTTGCGCGCACGGCAGCCTTGCGCCGCTCTCAGCGCTTATTCGTGCACTACAGAGAGCAGTCTCAGGGGCATCCCCTGTCTGCACAGCGGCTGTCACACTGGCCGTGTGAGGCTGTTTCACAGGCATATCTCTCCTCAGGGTTGGATCCCCCACAGGGCATCAGAGCGCACTCTACCAGAAGAATTTCATCCTCTGCGGCTCTGCACGGAGGGATGACGGTGGAAGACATTTGCACTGCGGCTTCTTGGTCTTCCCCCTGCTCCTTTATTCGTTTCTATCTACGGGACGTTTCCCGTTTCTCCATGACTCACTCTGTACTGAGTGTTTTGTCAGAGTGATCGGATAGAGCGCTATCCCCCCCTGCCGGTCGGCTCACGGGGGGCTGTCTTTTTTCCCTACTCTGCTCCTCGCTGGACTGTTACAGTACATAACCTCGTCTCCGCTTCTCGCAGCAGTAGGCTTTATTGTTCCCAGCCTTCACCTCACCATAGAGAATGTGTATATTCTACTATGCTGTGCTTGGACGCATGTGGGATTTCTGTGGTGTGTCATTGCGTATGACACACTGGCTGGGCATGGAATGTCTTGAAGTAGGTGTGTTTGTGCTTATGGTACCGGACGGAACCAGTGTGGCATAGACTAAATCCTGCTTCGCCCTTAACCCAATAGCAATAGCCTTAGAGGGCGAAGCCTATATGAAATAGAACTTAAGTTACGTACTGTAACTACGATTCTATGAATATAGGCGCAGCCCTCTAAGCTCTGGGCCCCACTGGTTCTTGAAATAGCTGAAGAAAAGCTGTTTTATGGGAGCCGATTGTCAGGTCCGCACCCGAGCTATAGAGGAGGTGCGGACCTGCGTGGGGCCCACACTACAGGTGGGCGTGGACTAAAGTTCTTTCAGTGCTGCGCATGCGCGCAAGGGATAAACCCAATAGCGATAGCCTTAGAGGGCTGCGCCTATAGTCATAGAATCGTAGTTACAGTACGTAACTTAAGTTCTCTCTTCCATCCGTACTGTATATAGCTGTACATGCTTTTGTAATAGGCAATTGTTAGCTACAGTAGTGTCCTTTGATTTCCTGAAGCATGTTGGGCCATTGTCATAATAAAACTATTTAAACTATATTATGTTGTATGTGTGATTCTTAAATCAAGCAATTGAACTTTGTGAGTTTGTGTCACTGAATCTTGAAACAAGTTTTTTTTTATTGAAAGATAATGGTACAAATTGGTACTCTATCTAATGTAGCTTGTTTTACCAATGAATCACTCAAATCTAAGATTTCCTGACTAACTGAGGCATAAAAGACATATTCATGATCAATTTAAGAATATACCATGAATCCTAAAATAGAAACTAGTAAATAACATTTAAAACAAGATAATTAATCTCATATTTCCAGATCTAAGATTTTAAATCTTGGCAAGCACATAACAATTTGCAGTGCACTAATCTTGGGATAATCCTATACAATAGCTAACTAAGAAAGTGGTCATTAATTAGGAAATCTTGAGGATTAAAACCAAACAAATTCTTATACTGCAAACATTTTTTATCTAAAGTATATCAAACTATATATTTTCAGAATGCTCAGACATTCACGATTTCATTTTTCTAATTTTGGCGAAAAAACCCCCAATATGGTGACCAATATGGCCGCCATCACATGCCAGTTCATACTGTATCAGCCTTTATTCAGGTATTGTCATTCCCAGACACACTCAATTTCATTCACAAAGTAGTACTAAAATCACTCACTTATCATGCTTATATAATGGCCAGCTTGCGTAACATTTTACGTGATAAAAATTCGAAATGGCCGCCACTACACACCACTTCATTTCTTGGCTTACACGAACAGATCTGATTTCTTAATGTCCACAAGCAGTGGGAAATGCCATTCATCTTCATCACATGCATCATACACAATGGTAAATTCTGTTTTTAACACATCCTTTTTCTCCTTAATTCCAGTGACTGTAGCCTGAAACCAATCAACTTGTTTGTTTTCAATACATTTATGAACAACTTGTTTGCCTATAAGGGCCTCTGGGTGTTTCAAGTAATAGTCTAACCTCGATTTGAGTTGCTGTATTTTCAAATTCTGGGTACTATCCTTTACCTTGCTGAACATTTCATCCCTTCTACAATTAACTAACTCTTGAAATTCCTCTTGGCTTCTATACACCAGCTTTGGCTCAACTTCTTCAGATTCAAGCACAATATCATTGTTCAGTTCTAATATTTTCTTAAGGTTTTGAATTAAATCAGTGGTTTTTAATTTTTCACCCTTAACAGTTTCTTGAAATAAAATTCTGGGACCCTTGGAGTCAATACAAACTTTATGACACTTCAACTGACATAAAACAGCTGACCTGTGCAAGTTCTCAGGCAAGTCACTCAGTTTCCTATCCACCTCATCAGAGGTCCATGGTCCTCCATACTTGTTTGCTTCACGCATTATTTTAAGTTTATTTGTAATTAACTTGGTATCTTTGATCTCTTTTTTTTTGTCTTTTTATGCTAAGCCTTTTTTGTAATTGTGATGCATATGTTTCTGACTCAGACAGTTAAAGAGGAAGTTGGATATTTTCTAACACTACTTTATTTGACTCATTAAAAAGAATTTTCAGTTTCTCTGCTGTATTGTCACTAAGTGGCATGGAATTTTTTGTCTGCCTGGCTCACTGGAGGTTCAAAATCTTCAAATAAGAATGCCTCCATTTTTTTTTACATTTCTTGTGTTTTGAGTCTTCATCTCTGTTGATGAGATTCACTGTTTTCTTGTGGAGGCTGTTGAACAGACACTGGCCATACACGTCAGCTCTCTGAGACCAGCTGCTCGGCAATTTGTTTAGCGGACATCTTCTCCCTGTAAGCGCGGTTCCATACCCAGTTCTTTGGCACACACTTCTTGGCGTCAGGGACGTGACCAGCAGAGGCGTGACCAGGAGGGGCGTGACTGGCGTCAGGGGTGTGACCAGCAGAGGCGTGACCAGCAGGGGCATGACTGATGTCAGGGGCTTGACATTCCTCATCTCTGTCACCAATGCTGTCATTCTCAACATCAACAAATTATGCAAAAACAAAATTTTACATTAGTAATTTACAAAGTTCTGAATGAGATTTTACAAGACCATTTCTCTTTAAGTGAACTGCCAAAAACATAAAATATTGCAGTATTATTGATAATCAATTCTGTTCATTAATATACATTGAAACCAGGATGTCAGTAACATTTACACATTTATCATCTTCATGGACCTGTGTGTTGTCCTCTGGACCAGAGATCAACACAATTTTTTGCTTTCATCAAGATCTGCAATCGATGCCCATCTTGCATACAAAAACACTTGTATGGTAAAATCCACAATATACAACGTCAATAAGGTTCTAAACTTTCATTCTGAATAGTTATTTTAAATATTTGGGCTGAATCAGAGACATTGTGGACCAATGAAAAATGCATGTTTGACCTAGATTGCCATCGGCGCCACCTTGGATTTGGCTCAAAACATGCCTCAGACATAACTTTTTGAAACTCATTTCCTATACCATCATTCAACTCATCATGTTTAAAGTTAGCTTAAAAAATGCAGAAGACATTTTTTCATAAAAACCATAGCACACTTACCGATGGGTTGAGGATCTTCCATTTTGATGGGGATTTTCTTTAAAAAGTTGCACAGTTTTGTTTACAAAAGATTTTTTCCCATCATGCAACATACCAGAAGGAAGCTGGGGATGTCATTGACCTGAACATCCCTATGTAACAACGATTCTGATTGGTCCAGAGATAGGAACCAACCAATGAGAGCCCTTGTTGCACACAGCTGCAGGTAAAACCTGCTGGGAGCTGAAAAAGCCATCCTTCAATGGAGGAGATCAAGTTTTGAGGCAAAACTGTCCACTTAACTCTGCCAATACTCGGAGAGTTTTAAAGGTACATTCTCCAAACTTGCAGATTATATAGGCATACATGTTGGGATTCTAAAAATGTAACAATCATAAAAATCCATAAACAATTGACAATTTCGTGGCTGTTGGCACCACATGAAGTCAGAGCCAGCAGCTACTTTTCCATGCTGCCCGCGAGAGGCCTGAACACCCTACAAATTGACTGTAGCATTTTAGTGGATTACAAATTTTTGCCCGTTGTGACGCTGATTTGGGCCACCGGGAGGGGAGGGGAAACTCCCGGTTCGGGCCCGGACAGCTTGAACAATATTCTCTTTCACTTTTATTCAAGACTGTCCTATTGACTGTTAATTTTATTGGCGTGAAAAGGGACAGGACGGCAGGGGGTATATTGTCCGCGGACACCTCAGGCCTCGCATCTCGCGACACCCCAGTTGTCCTCTGATGCCCCCTAGTGGACACGTGTGAAGAGTGGACCTCACCTAGTGAATCACTGTGTGCTGTGTACCCCCAGAGTGGTTAAAGGGCGGGGAAAGGGCAGTTTAGTGTGGGATAGCTTGGCCTGTGTGTGCCATTTGTTGATGTGACGTACCCTTTGTGGATTGACACCGTTAGCTTCCCTGTGTGTAGTGACTAAGTTAGTTCACCTTAAGTGTGCACCCGTTTGATGTGTGAGTGACACCCTCCCGACACCGACTGTAGTGAGTTTTATGCCTGAAGTGCTGTCCATTGATATCCTGGTGTGGCACACACGAGACACTGTCCGCAGTAGACCCCTAGCCCTCGCAAGAGTGTGACCATTGGAGATTGTAGTGTAATCTATCCTAGACACGTTTGTAGTGTAGCCTATCCTAGACACGTTTGCAGTGGGTTAGCAGAGGACGGGGTGGGTGACCAGCTTGGGAGGTAGCCTTAGGGTCCTAGAAAAGTATCCCCCCCCCCCCCGCCATTTTTGTGCCCGCTAGCACCCTTCCTTATGAATTGGTGTATTGTATTTTTATCTAGTTGATTAAATAAAGTTGAGTTTTCTTTTACCCGGTTGCCTGTCTGTTTGTGTGGCCTTGGGGGATTCCTTTACGAACCGGATACTGGGAGAGTTAGTGTGGAATACCAACTTGGCCTTAGTCTAGCAGCCCGCTAGAGTATCCCGTGACACAACCACCAACTAACAGCAAGGGCACTATTTGAACAGACTACGACAGAATACTGCAAATTGCATTGTAATTTTTGATAAAAGCCGCTGCAAATTCAATCATTTTGGGCTGCAATAATCAGAAAAAAACCCTGCGAAATCCTGGTGGGACTGCTTAATGTAAGTGGAGGGGGGGAAATGGATGTATGAGTGGTTAATAGTATGAAGAAAATTGTGGTCTCTCACACTTGATTTCTATGTTTTGTCATTCTTTTGATGTAGAAACTCATTTTAAGTATTTGGGAATTTCCTAAAAACGGTGCTGTTTATTACAGACTATTACAGACAAACATCTGCTTTATGCAGCAGATCCTCCGATTATGTTTGGACCTGATGTGTGCTCCTGAATTATGTTCTGCATATTTCATTTCTCAAGCATGAATGAGTTTTGAGTTTTGAGCTGCCAAGCATGCTTGTCTTTCAGATGTCCACAGCCTGAAGCAGCGAAGTTTCCCTTTCGTCAATTATGTAGCCTCTGATATCAGACAGGCTGCTGGTTACAGATAGATCTCTGATATATTTCAATGTTTTTAAATGGATGAGCAAGCAGCTGTACCTGTGATAAGATAAACCACTTTTTTGGTATTCCTATCACTTCATTGTCTGCTTTTGGTCCTATAGTTACTGTAAACTCATAGTTAACACACAATTTTCATGGACTTCTTCCTCTTCTTCCTTATTTTCTGCTCCCCCTTTCCCATTTTTCCTCATAACATGCACCCCCATGACTGCTTTGCAACTTATTACTGAAATGAGTCATATAGTTAATGCCTTTCTTGAAATTATTAGTCTCTTGTGTAGTTGCTTGATACATGCAGATCAATAAAAACACCATGAGGGTCAGCTGACTGCTGTCTGAAAGCATTTTGCCAAAACGAAATGGGAATGAATGCAAAAGTAATAAAATATATTATAATCTAACAAAGTATTAATTAAACAAATACAAATAACACCACTTAGAATACAACATATGCCAGCTTGTGTGGTATAACTAATTTGAAATAACTGTTTGAGTATTTATGCCAAATGATACCCACCACAGTATGGAGCAAATAATCCTCATGGTAATCAATCTCAATCTAATGCAAAAACGTCAAAAATGATTGCAATAATTCAGTGATAGATAGATAGATAGATCGATAGCAAGAGAGAAGCACACAGCACTATACAATAAACAAGTTTGGAAAATAAAGGTTATTAAAAAAAATACACAAAAAATATATAAGTTAGTGCAATCAGTGACAGAAACAAGCTAAATAGCTGTAGTGCAATGTACAGTTGTGCAATTTTGATAGTCAAGGGGCCATATGTATAAACCATGCGTACGCACGAAAAGTGTACTTAGCCTACGTCACTTTCCACGCAGGTTTCAAATGTATAAAAATCCACAGGCGGCGAGACTGTGCATACTGGTACACACAGTCACACCATCCGTACCATATGCATTTTTCGAGTTTTTATCCAAAAAAGGATAATAAAAGTGTGAATTTGGGTGACATTTTATCTGGAGTTTTTTTCTTTCACTACATTGTGTTAGGATGTAATCTATAGTTTTAAAAAAAAACATCCATTATGATTGCAGTGATGCGTGAGTGGTTAACAACCTTTTTTTTGACAAGCCTTTTGTTCTATCTTGAGTAAATATGTTTGTCACTATGCATTATAATAATTATAATGATAATGATCTTTATATAAATAAACAAATAAATACATGATACAAGATTATTATTCTGTAGCCTATTATTGGGGAGTAAGAATAACCTACACTACTGGGCCCTGTGATGGAATGGCACTCTCGGAGAAACCCTGTCATCCCCGTCCATCTACAGGTATTGACAACAATCGGGTTTTTAGTGACAGGGACGTTTCAGTGGGAGCTTGCGGACAGATCAGGGATATCCTGAGCTGCCCTGAGCCGGGTCATGCCCATGGCGTGGGGTGGCATCATTTCTTTGAGTAATAGATACATCAGGTTCCCTTACACAGCAGCTGAACAGGCCAACATCAAAATGCAATTCGCAGCGATGTTCGGTTTCCCAAATGTAATATATGTATATAATATTGTTTTGTATAATATGTATATAATATTTGATACCCTGACAATGGGTATGCATTGAAGCCATGGTTATGCCATTTGCAAACCCCCAGAGCGCACAACAGATGCGCTGTAATGTGGTGCACAGCCGTGCGCTCTGTGGTAGAGCGTTACATTGGGCTTTTAAAAGGGAGATGGTTTCGGTTACTTTCTGCCATTCAACTTGTTTCATTTGGTTGGTAATGCCAGAGCTTAGGCTTCTAAATAATATGCATTTTCTTCTGTCATTTTGATCAACCATTATTTCAAGTTCACAGTCGTAAAATTGCGCTTCTTTTCTTCTATTTCTTTTTAAATGCTTTCGCCATTTCTCCTCAAAACTAAACTAAATGCTGGCCCTTTATATGCAAACCAGGCAGTTGGGGATGTGTTGGAAGCCATTTATAGTAAATTGTGGGCATGGTCAGAAGGCTCGTGCACATGCACACAATTTCAGGATGATTGAGATGTATGAAGAAAAAACACGTGGGAACAGACGTACGTGAGCGTATGCATGTTTCCTGTTTTGTGCGTACACAGATTTCTACACCTAAATTTACACAGAGTTTTATACATCTGGCCCCTGGTGTGTGTGTGTGTGTGTGTGTGTGTGTGTGTGTGAGAGAGAGAGAGAAAGAAAGAAAGAAAGCAGCAGGCTCAGGGGTTGACGTTGGAGGTAGCGCTGTACAGCTGGATGGCAGTTGGCACAAAAGAGTGCTTGAAGCGCTCCCTGTGCAATTAGGTTGGATGAGACGGTGGCTGAAGGTGCTTCTTAGCCCGTTCATCTCATCATAGAGGGGGTGGGATGGATTCTCCACCTCTCAAGCCACCTCTTCCAGACTGTCCAGGCTCTCTCCCAGGTTCTCTTCTTGTTCAGACGATGAAAGTCCACCACAAGCTCTCTTGTCTTGCTGACATTGAGCTGTAGGTGGTTGTCGTCGCACCATCTGACGAACCTCTCCACCAGACTCCTGTACTCATCCTCGTTGTCCTCGTTGATGCAATCATCAGAGAACTTCTGGAGATGAGTAAACCCAGAATTGAATCTAAAATCTGAGGTGTAGAGGGTGAACAAGAATGGTGACAGTACCATTCCCTGAGGTACACCCGTGTTTCTCAAGAGCGTATCCAACAGGCTGCTCTGTAGGCAGCAAACTGTGGCCTGCCTGTGAGGTTGTCCTTGATCCAGTGTGCCATGGCGTGGTCTACCTGCATGGCTGCAAGCTTCTCTGCAAGCAAGAGTGGCTGGGTGGTGTTGAATGCACTGGATAAGTCAAAAAAACATGATTCTCACTGTGCTCCCAGGCCTCTCCAGGTGAGATTATGCCTTATGCAACATGTAGGTTATGGCATCATCGACTCCAAGGTGTGCCTGGTATGCAAACTGCAGCGGGTCCTATAGGTACTATAGAGCTCTATTTCTGACATTACATCTGTCAATATGTGAAGAAACTTGTGTTTCTTGTAAAAACAATAATGAATAGAACTATGCATCTGCACATTTTACATCCAATTGTATTTGCACAATTCCAATTTTAATTGTAAATCATTCAGCCATTACAAGATTAATAATAATAATAATAATAATAATATTGTCATGAATAAGGACAATTCTGCAAATATGTCATTGCAGCCTATTGGTTTTCTTTTTCTACAAGGCTACTGAAACATTTTGGTTTGGTGCTACTATTGATTTTTCATAAAGAATAAGACATTCTTTATGAAAGCCATTCAATTACTTTCCCGCATGTTTCCAAACACGTTGGTTTTGAGCGTGCTGACAAACAAATTCAAACAAAATGATGAATGAGACTATATTCGTATAAATATTCGTATGCTTTACTATCAAATCAGATCTTACACGTGTTTCGTGAATGAGGCCCATTGATCCCACAGTGCACGAAAATGTTTGACTGTAAATGGTACTGTACACAAACACTGTATTTCTTTCCTTGATGTCCAATCTTCATGAAAATAATTGTCATTGTGGATGAAGTATGATTTCAGAATTTCAGATTTTTTTTGGTCACTTTTGTGAATGTTGCCCTTAGTATATATATATATATATATATACTATAGTGAATGGAAAAGAGAGCATCTTTAAATATCATCTTCTCTTTTAAGTAGTGGTCATTCTCAGTAAAATAAACACAATTCCATATTGATTTTGGATTCTTCCCTTATAGGGATGTGCCCCTAGTGGCTGAAAACATTCACTCTGGTCATAGTGTGAAACAACTACTAGTCCACTCACCTCTTGATGAGTGAACTTGCCAGGTGAGAATGGGATTGTTTTCACCCAGCCAAACAAATCAAACCAATTCAGTAAATGCTCCAGAGTTCAAATAAACCCCCCAGAACATGGTGGGTGTGTCAGGACCTTCAGCTGTTCTCTGGATGGTCTCTCTTGGTAATGCCCTTCAGCTGGGGAAAGATGGCCGACAGAACCTAAACAAACCAAATACAAAAATGCAACAAAGTTAACTTTTACACTACAGTTCTGACCAAAGAAAACCAACTGTAGGTGTGGCCACACCCTGAGGCTCATTAACAGAACAGAAATTCAGACTCTTCAATAGTAGGACAAAGACTTGCAATCAAGGCTATTTCAGCATTAAGCTGGTTAACATGGTCAGTCCCATCAATAGCACTATGTACACTATGATACTAAAACATACTTTTACCAAAGCATTGTTCTTTAACTCAAAGATTCAGAAAACTGAATATTTTCATGGGTTTATTGCGACTCTAAACTTTTTTCCTGAGGATATTTTATGAGGGGAGGCTATTATCTTTGGGATATAGCCATCTGTGAAAAGCCAGTATAAGAGCTCTGATATGTTTGTGTGGCCTTAATGTGAATTTGTACCAGGGTAAATACAGTAGCTTTAGCAGTAGATTGTTTCAATCGAGAGAATTATACCGCGGAAGTCCATAAATCTCCTGACACATCGTTACTGAGAGGGAGAGAGGAGGAAGTAGGGGAGTTACAGTCGAGGTTAAAAAGAGAAGAAAGATCAGGAGGAAGTGATTAAGGAAGAAATAGATAGGGAAGGAGTGGGGGGTTTAAGAGAGCTCAGAGCAAACTGGGCATGAATCATTTCTGCATTGTGATCATTTCCAGTTGAAGTCGAGTTTTAATTGTTTCCCCCGTGAAGCTGTTACACAATGACTCACACGGTAATCGTGAACATCAGGAAGTGTGTTTGTGTTCCAGTACCTCAGTCAGTACCCAGTTTGCCACCTACTCATTCATTCATCCAACCTTTATTTAAGTCTTGAGGAATTATTGAGGTTACCCTCATTTACAATGTCAAGATAACAACATTAAAGGAAAGAGAGTAATAGTAATAATAATAAGAAAGTAATAGTAATTACATTCATATTAAAACAATAATAAATAAACAAATATAATAATAAATAAACAAACAAATACTACTACTGCTGCTACTACTACTGTTACTACTGTTATTAATGCTGCTACTACTACTGCTACGATTACTCTCTATTTATTAATCTAAGTTTGGAGGGCCATGTAGCCGTAGCACTTCGCCCTATCCCTCGATCCCTACAAGAATCAGGACACCCTACACCTACGCGTGAACACACAAAATGGAGGGGTAGGGCTAAGTGGTAGGGGCAAGGGATGTATTGGGATTGGGCCCAAGGCTCAGGGCCAGGTGGAGCAGATAGCCCACCTTCATGTCCCTACAGATCAGGATTTGTTGTCAGAAATGCCTTTTTTCTATAAGGATCTTCCCAGGGATGGGGCAGGGAAAGTGAGGAAGAGTAAGAGGTAGAGACGTCAGGAGAAGATGTCAGGCACAGTGAAAGTCATGCCAGAGGGTTTGCCAGAGCCTGCAGGGAGTATTGCCATTGATCTACCTTGTGACTTGGGGAGGTTACAGCAGCAAGATGTGTCACTGAGGGAAATATTGACACAAGCTATTCCAGCGCAGGAAGTTCAGACAGAAGTTTCCTCTAGGAAAGGGTAGGAAAAACCCTTTCCATGGAGGGGTTGCTGTATCACAAGTCTGAGGAGAATGGGGCAGAACAGTTGATTGTACCCCAGGGTCTCAGGGAGCAGGTCCTGGAATTAGGCCATATTAAACCTGGTATGATCGGCTAGCAGAGGCCCTTTGAGTCAGGGCTACAAGTGCTTCTGCTTCTTCCCACAGTAGAGAACAAGCTGCTGGCAAAATGGCAGGAAGTTGGGTCCCACCACTTATGAGATCAGGATGCCATAGAGGATCCTGCCACAGCAGGACAAAGTTAAAGCCATCCGGGCATGAGAGAGACCAACTACCAGGAAGCAGGTGAGGTAATTTCTAGGCCTGGTTGGCTAGTATTGGCGCTTTGTTAGAGACTTTTCAGTGAGAGCTGCACCCTTGTCAGATCTCACCAGTAAGGGAAAGTCAAAACTAGAGTAGGGAGAGGAGCAGGAGAGGTCATTCCAGGACCTCAAGGAGGCCCTCTGTCATGAGCCAGTGCTTCAGAGCCCCAACTTTGACCTATCCTTCACCATCCAGATAGACGCTTCGGGTAGGGGCATCGGTGGTGTCTTCCTGCAGGGGGAGAGAGAGGAACAGAAACCAGTCGCTTACATCAGCAGGAAACTTTTTTCCTCGTGATACTCTGCAGTAGAGCTTGAGTGTCTAGCGATCAAGTGGACGATAGACTGTTTCAAGTACTATCTGCTAGAGGTCCACTTCCTGGTTTGAGGGCTGTGATTTCATGGAAGCCTGCCCAGGACATCACTGCCAACTGTACCCCTGTGTCTCATCAGTGATAATTGGGGTTACACCAAGAAGACCAGATGGAGGGGGGGGGTTGTTTATGGTTTAGTTTGTTTTGTTTTTGTTCTCTGGATTTAGGTGAACGCTCTGTGGGGGGTTCAATGTGTAGGGAGTTTGGGACTAGGGCTAAATCTCTATATTGTGCAGCGACTAGTTATTGATGTGTAACCTTTTCCATCCAGCATCCCATGTCTCTAGCAGATGGTAGAACCTATAGAATATTTAAACCTGGGTTTGAGTAATGGGAAGGGTGGTTGTTGTTGTTTTTTTTATTGACAATGAGCTGTAAGGACCCTTGAGAGATGTTTGCTCTGTAAATACTTTATTTCAAGTAAAAGCCTGTGACTTCCGCAAACCTGCCAACCTGCATGCATTTTGTGTACCAACCACGCAATTCTTGGTCAAAATACGCAGGTACAAAATGCCAGCTGAAACTAATATATATTATATATATATATATATATATATATAATTAATAAATTACAGAAAACAATCAATCAATACAAAACAATACCGTACATGTATTCGGTATTTAAATTACATTAGACTTAAGGCTACGGTTTGATAAACTGATAACGTAGCAAATAATTCCTATTATTGCAGCCACCCGACCACCCGACCAGCCTTGCAGGTAGAGATACTAGTCATCATGATGTCTGATGACGACGAGGATACTGACACTGAGAGAGAGAGCAGCAGACCTAACGTTACTAAAAAGAAGCGAGTGCATGCGCCCCAGAAGTTCCTCGCTAAATATCAGGAGCAATGGCCGTGTCTCCGCCCCTCAAAAATGCCTCACCATGCATTTTGCACATTGTGCAATTATGATGTTGACATCAGCCACCAAGGAGCTTCAGGTAATAATTTAGCTAAAACCTACATACATTCCTAGATAGTTTGATAGTTTGTCAATTGAATACCATTTTTTCATTATATGATATGTGTGCTTATATAAGCTGATAATCATAAGTGAATTGCATTCAATTATTTAATTATGAAATCATCACGCCCAGAAACTAGGTTTTATTCATAATTGACAATGTTTTACATCGCAACACAAGTTTCTGTAAATACTTGACAATGAAAACATATAGTATTTTTAATCATGACATTTTTTGTTTTCGTTTTAAGTGTTTTTACTGTTTTAAGCAGGTGTACTCAAACTTTTGACTGGCACTGTATATCATAATATAGCCAAGTGGAGTGCAAGTGATTGAAGAATCGGGTCAAATTATACAATTGTGCCTGATCCCTTCAACAGTCAAAACTAGAATTATGAAGAAAGACTTACGTGTGTGTGTGTGCGTGTGTGTGTGCGTGCGTGTGTGCAAAAGCGCGTGAGCGTTACACTATTGTGGTACTGTGATGCTGCCTTTTTGGTACTACTCCACACACACCCCACAACTGCTGGCCACCATCCAGATTGTAAGAATCAATTGATGTATGTGTTTTCCAATGTAATTTACATCAGCATAATGTTACTCACTATGATGTATACTATGAATTCGGGTCATATAGATTCATGTCACCCTAAAAAGTTGAGTAAACTCTACAAATAAAATGGTGGGTAAAGTGAGTTTAAATGGGTTTACCCTCCAACATTATCATCTTCAATGCAATATGGGAACATCATGTGGAAACACTGTCAGCTGGTATGAACTGATGTCTGGCAGAAAAAAGAAATCTAAGTTAGGAGATGATTTTTCTGCAACAGTAGTCGAGGACAAATATGGCGTTTTTCCCTGTTTGTTTTTTTTAACTTAACTCTTAAGTATCTTAATTTAAGTGGAGTGGGGGAAATGGATGGATGAGTGGTTAAAAGTATGAAGAAAATTGTGTTCTCTCGCACTTGATTTCTGTGTTTTGTCGTTCTTTCGATGCAGAAACCCATTTGGGTATACAACACTAAAAACTGCTGTTTATTACAGACTATTAAAGACAAACATCTGTTTCATGCAGCAGCCAATTCTCTGATTATGTTTGGACCTGACGTGCGCTCCTGAATTTTGTTCTGCATATTTCATTTCTCACTTCAAGCATGAATGAGTTTTGAGGTGCCATGCAGGCTTGTCTTTCAAATGTACACAGCCTGAAGCAGCGAAATTTACCTTTTGTCAATTATGTAGGCCTCTGATATCAGACAGGCTGCTGGTTATAGATGGATCTCTGATATATTTCTGATATATAATGGATGTGCAAGCAGCTGTACGTGTGATAAGATAAACCACTCTTTTGGTATTCCTATCAGTTCATGGTCTGCGTATGGTTACTGTAAGTTAGTTAGTTACTGTAAACTCATATTTAATGCACATTTTTTATTCCTCCTCCTCCTCCCTTTTTCCTCATAACATGCACCCCCGTGATGTTTTGCAGTCATTGATATTATGCAACGTATGACTGAAATGAATCATATAGGTAATGCCTTTCTCTAAATTATTAGTCTCTTGTGTAGTTACTTGATACATGCAGATCAATACAAACACCATGAGGGTCAGCTGACTGCTGTCTGAAAGCATTTTGCCAATGAAAAGGGAATGGAATGAATGCAAAAGTAATAATAAAAACCTCAACTTAGAATGCAATGTATGCCAGCTTGTGTGGTATAACTCATTTGAAATAACTTTGAGTATTTATACCTGTATTCAAGTATCTTCTAAATCATATTGGCAGGCTATTGCAGTATTTCTATATATTTCTATATCTATTTCCCAGTATTCAACATTAAACGTTACTGCAGCAATGTGGTCAAGCAGGACATGCAAGCCATATACAGTTGTGGTCAAAAGTTTACCTACACTTGTAAAGGCCCTGTCACACTATTGCGTATCGGACTAGCGTATGCCAGCGTATGAAAAAAAACACTCATACGCTGGTATACGCTGGTATACGCTGACATACGCTAGGGGTACGTTAGGCATAGGTTTTATATGTTTCAAGCACGGTCGCATACGCTGGCATCCTCTGGCATCCGCTGAACACGCTGAACATTTTTAAGCATGCTTAAAAATGTTGAGCGTATGGTTTATACGCAAAGCATACGCTACGTATACGCTGAATACGCTCGAGATACGCTCGAGTTACGCTAGAGGTACGCTAGAGGTACGTTACTCATAGGTGGAATACGCTGGTCATACACTGACATACGCTGGGGGCCCTGTCACACTATTGCGTATGAGAGAAACGTATTAGTTGCGTATGAAAATTAATTTCATACGCACAAAAAGCCCTTGAAAATACAGAGTTTTTCTTATACTTTCCGCATTGAACCTATGAGTAGCGTATTGCCAGCGTATGTCCAGCGTAGTATGCGTATGGCTAGCGAATGAGTAGCGTATGAACTGCGCATGTCCAGCGTACCGCTATCGCTACCGCTAATACGCCAATCATACGCTAGTTGTACGTTAAATACGTTACTCAATCGTCAGGCATACGCCTGCTGTACGGTATCAATACGCTAGCTGTACGGTACACCTTCATGCCAGCGTATTGCCAGTGTATGACCAGCGTACTCCACCTATGAGTAACGCACCTCTAGCGTACCTCTAGCGTAACTCGAGCGTATTCAGCGTATACCTAGCGTATGCTTTGCGTATAAACCATACGCTGGCATACGCTCAAAATTTTTCAGCATGCTCAAAAATGTTCAGCGTCTTCAGCGTATGCCAGTGTATGAGTGTTTTTTTTTTCATACGCTGGCATACGCTAGTACGATACGCAATAGTGTGACAGGGCCTGTAGTAGTAGCAGCTCTTCTCCAACACCAGTATGATCTGATCGATTTGGCAGTTCACCATGTCACGTGATAGCGGTATGCTGGACATGCGCAGTTCATACGCTACTCATTCGCTAGCCATACGCATACTACGTTGGCCATACGCTGGACATATGCTGGACATACGCTGGCAATACGCTACTCATAGGTTCAATACGGTATCTTCAAGGGCTTTTTGTGCGTATGAAATGAATTTTCATACGCAACTAATACGTTTCTCTCATACGCAATAGTGTGACAGGGCCTTTAAGAACATATATATCATATATATATCATGGCAGTCTTGAGTTTCCAATGATTTCTACAACTCTTATTTTTCTGTGATGGAATGATTGGAGCACATACTTCTTTGTCACAAAAAACATTCATGAATTTTGGTTGTTTTATTATAGGTCTTCTGAAAATGTGACCAAATCTGCTGGGTCAAAAATATACATACAGCAACTTGAATTATCAGTTTTGGTGATGTAGAAAATTGTGTCAATCAAATTTGCTTTGTGGCATGGCCTCTTAACTTCTTGTGAGTGATTACGATTGACTATAGCTGGTGACTTCTGTGCCAATTTAAATAGGGCCTGTTTGATACACTCATTAGACTCAGCCACAAATGCTACAATGTACAACAGTACAGTTCATTGAAGGCTGGGAGATGAAAACTGTGTGTCTCCAAACCAGCTATTTTCCCTAAGATCACATCGGAGAGCATATAGCTGAAGCCCTGCAGGATGCTCTTATAAACTGGAAGGGACTGGTTGCTATAACAACCGACAATGGGAGCAACATTGTCAAAGCGGTGCAACTGATGAAGTGGCTGAGGATGCAGTGCTTTAGTCACCGACTTTTTCTACAGGTATTTCTACACTGTAGTATTGCTACTTTCACTTAAGTAAAAGATCTGAGTACTTCTTCCACCACTGCACACATCCCTATTAATCACAGGTGATCTGCCTCTTTAAATAAAACAAATAAAATTTAAAAGATTTTAAAGATATTTTTCAATTTTGTATTACAGGACATGGCATGGAAGACAACCGCATCAGCTGGGCCATTTCTCTGTGTAAGGGAATTGTCAGCAGCTTCTCCTACAGCTGGAGGAAAGGAAGAGAGCTGGCTGAAGTCCAGATTCAGCTGGGTATGCCAGCTCATCACAGAGTCAGCCACACACTGGGGATCAAGGCAGCAAAATCGAGAGGGTCCTGGAGCAGGAGAGAGTGCTCACAAAAGTCCTGTCCACTGCCAAAAAGTCCAGGCATCTTGTCCCTACATGGCAGGACATAGAGGTCCTGGAGGCGGTCCAGAAGGCGGTCTGCTTCAGGACTTAACCGATGCTCTGTCAGGTGAGGAGTATGTCACCCCGTCATATGTCAGACCCGTGCTGCACCTTTTCAGAAAGTCTCCAGGCACATGAAGACCTGCACTATGGAATAATAATAATAACTTTATTTATATAGCACCTTTCAAAACAGAGTTACAAAGTGCTTAACAATAAAACAATATATAATAAAAGGAAAATAAATCTGAGACTTAAGATGTAAAACAGGATAAAGTAAATTAAAGTAAATTAAATAGTTACAAGTGCTTAACAGTGAAACAAATAACAGGAAATAAGATCCAAGACATAGATATAAGACAGGATAAAATAATTTAAAATAGTTACAATACCATCAGTGAGGAAAAGCCATAAGATAAAAGTGAGTCTTAAGAAGAGATTTAAAGGAGGATACTGAGTCTGCCTGCCTGAGATCTCCAGGCAGGGAGTTCCACAGCTGAGGGGCCCGAACAGCAAAGGCCCGGTCACCTTTAGTGACAAGTCGAGATTTTGGGACCATCAGTAGAGCACTGCTGGAGGATCTCAGGCAGCGATCAGGCTCATAGGGAGTTAGCAAATCACAGATATAGGCAGGAGCCAGACCGTTCATGGCTTTAAAGACAAGCAGTAAAATCTTAAAATCAATTCTAAAAGTCACAGGTAACCAGTGAAGGGCAGCAAGGATTGGTGTAATGTGGTCACTTCTCTTAGTACATGTTAAGAGCCTGGCAGCAGCATTTTGTATCAACTGCAGCCTATGGATGTTTCATCTGCTGATACCAGAATAAAGTGCATTGCAATAATCAAGTCTGGAAGAGATAAAAGCATGGATGACCTTTTCTAAGTCTGTAGAGGAAAGGAATGACCTGATCTTGGTTAGTTGTCTCAGTTGGGCAAAGCAGGACTGAACTACTTTTGTCACCTGAGCATCAAAAGACAACTCTGAGTCAAAGATGACACCTAGGTTGTGAGCCTCTTTTTGCACATTTTTAGATAGGGCACCCAGACTAGAGGAGAGATTGTTAATGCTGCTAGTGCTGGGGCTGGAGGGGGTAATAATAATTGTTTCTGATTTGGATTCATTCAACTGCAGGAAATTCTTGGACATCCATTTTTTAATCTCAGCCAGGCAAGACATGATAGAAGAAACATCGGTGGTACCAGGCTGTAATGGGACATACAATTGGGTGTCATCTGCGTAGCAATGGAAATTAATATTGTGTCGACGCATGATATGCCCCAGGGATAGCATGTATATAGTGAATAAGAGGGGACCCAAAATAGACCCCTGAGGGACCCCACAGAAGAGAGGAGCACGAGAGGAGGAGGCATCTCCAAGCATGACAGAGAAGGACCTGTTTGACAGATAGGAGATAAACCAATCCAGAGCCACATCACTGATGCCAACATAGTGTTTCAGACGGCTGATTAAAACATTGTGGTCGACTGTGTCAAAGGCTGAGCTGAGGTCAAGGAGAATTAAAATGGAGTACAGGCCTGTGTCAGCTGCAAACAGTAAGTCATTGGTGACCTTGACCAGAGCAGTCTCAGTGCTATGTAGGGAGCGGAAACCAGATTGAAATTTTTCAAAGATTTGATTGTTGTTCATAAAAGAAATCAGCTGAGTGGAGACAACCTTTTCTAAGATCTTTGATAAAAATGGCAGCTTGGAGATTGGTCTAAAGTTACTTAAAACAGAGGGATCTAGAAAGGGCTTCTTTAAAAGGGGGTAAACAGTGGCATGTTTAAAATTGGAGGGGAAAATACCAGAAGACAGAGCCGTTAATAATGGCTAAAATATTTGGACCAACCGTCTGAAATACAGCTTTTAAAAACCAAGTGGGAATGCAGTCTGAAGGGCAGGTGGATGGTTTTGAAAGTGCAACAATGCGTTCCAGGTTTGACAGAGAGATTTCAGTGAAGTGGGTTAATGTTGAAGGTGGGCAGGAGTCAACATCAAGCTCTCTAAAATCAGTGTTAAAATGCTGCCGAATCTCCACTATTTTGGTATAGAAGTAATTAAGAAATTCTTCACATCTCTCTGGGGAGGATTCAACTGGCTGGCTAGGCGGGGGACCAACCACAGCATTTATAGTTTTAAAAAGGATTCTGGGATTATGACCCTGTTTGGCGAGCAGATCAGAAAAATAGGTGTTCCTTGCTTCTCTGATTGTACACTGAAACGTGAACATTAGAGTTTTTAGAGAAGCAAGGGAGACACTGAGTTTATCCTTCATCCATTTCCGCTCTGCCTTCCTGCATTGTCTCTTTAAAATCCTTATGTCTTCATTTAACCATGGCAGAGAAGAAGGTTTCAGCTTTTTATACCCACCTCATCAACACCTCTCTGGCGTCTGGATGCTTTCCCGCTGCTTTCAAGACTGCCAGAGTCACCCCCCTTCTGAAGAAACCAACACTTGACCCCTCTGAGGTGAAGAACTACAGACCGGTTTCCCTTCTACCCTTCCTATCGAAAACCCTTGAACGTGCTGTCTTCAATCAACTGTCCCTGTACCTCCACCAGAACAACCTCTTGGATCCCCACCAATCTGGGTTCAAAGTGGGTCACTCGACCGAGACTGCCCTCCTGGCAGTGACTGAGTCGCTCCATGCCGCTAGAGTGAACTCTCTCTCCTCTGTCTTGATACTCCTGGACCTGTCTGCAGCGTTTGACACGGTGAACCACCAGATCCTCCTCTCCACCCTCGAGGGGATGGGTGTCTCAGGCTCTGCACTCTCCATGTTTGCATCCTACCTGACGGATCGCTCCTACCAGGTGACGCTGAGAGGGTCTGTGTCAGAACCACGTAGGCTCACTACTGGGGTTCCGCAAGGCTCGGTGCTAGGTCCTCTCCTCTTTTCCCTCTACACAACATCTCTCGGTTCTGTTATCCACTCCCACGATTTTTCCTACCATTGCTACGCAGATGACACCCAGCTGATCCTGTCATTTCCCCCTTCGGACACCCGAGTGGAGGCACGCATTGCTGCATGTCTGGCAGACATCTCGGAGTGGATGTCGATGCACCACCTGAAGCTCAACCTGGACAAGACTGAGCTGGTGTTCCTCCCGGGGAAGGGCTGTCCGCACCGAGACCTGGCCATCACCATTGATGATGTTGTGGTGACGCCAACTCGGACTGCGAGGAATCTGGGTGTGACCCTGGACGACCAACTGTCGTTCTCGGCAAACATCGCATCAGTGACACGCTCCTGCAGATTCCTCCTCTACAACATCAGGAGGATTCGTCCCTTCCTCACTGACAAGGCAGCGCAGGTGCTCATCCAGGCTCTTGTTATCTCCCGCCTGGACTACTGCAACTCCCTCCTTGCTGGTGCCCCGGCGTCGGCCATCAGACCTCTGGAGCTTGTCCAGAAAGCTGCGGCTCGACTTGTGTTCAACCGCCCCAAGTTCTCCCATACAACAACCCTTCTCCGTTCTCTACACTGGCTCCCTGTAGCAGCTCGCATCCAGTTCAAGACCCTGGTGCTAGCCTACAGGGCAGTGAAAGGAACTGCTCCATCTTACCTCCAGGCTATGGTCAAGCCCTACACCCCCGCCCGACCACTTCGTTCTGCTGCCTCGAGGCGACTGGTTGCCCCGTCGCTCAGAGGGCCCTGCGGCCGATCTACACGGTCACGGCTTTTCTCTGTCCTGGCCCCGCAGTGGTGGAATGAACTCCCCACTGATGTCAGGACAGCAGAGTCGCTGCCCATCTTTCGCCGCAGGCTGAAAACCCACCTCTTCAGGAGACACTACCCTGACCCTTCCTCCTAGCCTTGACTACTTGTTGTCACTTATGTGCCTGAGCTCTTCTTTACTGGCTCTTGGATACACTTATTTGTCTTAGCTCTTGTTTTATTCGATTCTCTATTTGTCTCATTTGTTAAGATAAGTAGGTTGCTAACTTATTGCACTCTTACATTAACACTAGTTATGCTCTTAGCTGCTTGTTTAGGAAGGAAATGCACTTATGATTTCTGGTGACTAGTAGTTTCCTTACCTACCTTTGTTGAATGCACTTATTGTAAGTCGCTTTGGATAAAAGCGTCTGCTAAATGACTGTAATGTAATGTAATGTAATGTATATCTGACTGGAGCAACTGAGTCTAAAATGTTTGTGCAAGAGCTGTTAAAAACATCGACTAGCTCCTCTATGGTGAGGCCATGTTGTTCACTGGCATTAAAAAGTGTGTTAGAGGCTGTAAAAGCTTCGCAGAAACGAGGAACAGAGAGTGAATTTAGAGGGCGCGAGCGAATTAGTGTGGGGGGTTTGGGGTCAGGAGAGAGGAGTGGAACCTGAAAGAGCACTGCGCTGTGATCAGGAACGGCAAAATCAACCAAGTTCACATCATCCACACAGAAGCCATAGGAGAGCACAAGGTCAAGTGTGTGCCCTCTGTCATGGCTGGGCTGCTTCACATATTGGGTCAAATTAAAAGAATCTAAAAGTTTGATAAAGTCAGAAGTAAATGAAGAGGAAGAAGGGCAACAAACATGGATATTAAAATCACCAAGAGTAAGGACTCTGTCATATTGTGACATAATGACTGATAAAAGGTCTGAAAATTCCTGAATAAAACCAGAAATAAGTTTAGGGGGTCGGTAAATTAAAACACATAAAATGGGCAGTTTAGTCTTTAAAGGGCCCATATTATGGAAAACCGTTTATTCCTGGCGCTTATACATGTTTCACAGGAAATTTCTTCCCTAAGCAGCTGTTGAAAATGTGATATTTGGAAGTCAGCCCGTTTTTCTGTATTTTCCTTTTTCACAACACGTTGCCAAAGATAGGAGAGAAACGCCACTGTTTCAGAAAATGCGACCGTTACGTCATTGAATACACGTCCAGCCCCTCTCAGAGCATGTTGAACAACCCCCCCAATTAACGCCGCACCCCCATTTACGCCGTCAATAAATGCAGCTCTAGGCAGCACCGCTGTTTTTGGAGCTACAACAATAACATGTCTCCTGCAAAAGCCCAACACAAGACTTGTGCTGTTTTAGGATGCAGCCAGCAACATAAATGCCTGCACAGAATCCCAACATGCAAAAATGCCAAGACAGAGTGGCTTAATGTGTGTGATAACCACTTCACGCCGGACTGCTTCAGCAACTATGGCCAGTTCACAGCAGGACTATCAACTCTACTGAGGCTTAAACAAGGAGCAGTTCCCACTTGACGTGACCTATCTGCAAACCTGGAACCTGAAAGTGTCACCATGCTTTCATATCATTTGCAAGTTAGTCTGGTTAGTATATTCGACTGCTGGTTAGCTCACGAGCTAGCGGGGCTAACGTTAGCTACAGGCTTGTTGGGTGTGTAAGAAGAAGTATGAAAACTAAAGCTGGAGTCACTACACAGTTATTGTTTGGAGTCAGGGCTCATGTGAAAGTTATTTGTTGGGACCAGTGTCTGTTTTATATGTCTGTCGAACATGTCTGCTTGGTAGAGTAGTCTGGTCAGTATATTAGCTCACGAGCTAGCGGGGCTAACGTTAGCTACAGGCTTGTTGGGTGTGTAAGAAGAAGTATGAAAACTAAAGCTGGAGTCACTACACATCTTTTAAAGTTATTGTTTGGAGTCAGGGCTCATGTGAAAGTTATTTGTTGGGACCAGTGTCTGTTTTATATGTCTGTCGAACGTGTCCGCTTGGTAGAGTAGTCTGGTTAGTATATTCGACTGCTGGTTAGCTCACAAGCTAAACAAAAGCCTACAGTTTTCATTATAGTATGGTTTGTAGAAATGAAAAACATTTGGTTGAGATGAAAGTTCTAGGTCTATATCTGTGCTCTATCTGGTAACTTCATTCTTGTACTCAGTTTTCCATCACTACTGATTTGACAATATAAAAAGTATTGTAGATGATAGATACAACAAACTTTTTATTCCCTGCCTTTATTCTACCACATCTCAACAGTCTTCTGTAAGGCATGTGGGCTTCCAGACTGACCCCCTGGCGATGAGATCGGCACGCAGTTGTCCACGAAAACTATACTGCATCACTATCGAAGTACAGGTTTGTAGTGTGACAGACAATTTGGATCATGAATTAATTTTGTTATATATTGTATATAAAAGTGGCTACCAAATATCCCAACAATATTTCTGAATAGCAATGCTTCATTGCAGCTGACAGACATGAAAGCTCACTTTGTTTTACATCAATTCATATATCACAATGTAATGTAACTCACAGGATGTTGTCTTTCCATTTCTGGGAATGCTGTGCAGGTAAACAAGATATTACGCTGTCTCAACACATCTTTATATATGTGCTCTATGCAAGTACTGTAATTATTACTTTTTAAAATTATTTTTTTAGGCTTTACCTGTCTGCCATGCATTTCAATGAAAATGCTAACCGTCCCCAAGCCAGAAGACATGCTGGTGACCCACTCTTCAAAGTGCAGTTTCCCAAGTTCAAGAAGGGAGAGTGCACATCCAAGCCAGTGAACACAGACACAACTTTCCATATGTTTAACACACACACCCATTTATTATTCTTAATTCCAAGTACAATTGGAAAAACAACAAATGAAAAATTGAGGTACTGACATTTTTTTTTTACTTTACAGGTTATACAGATGCCTTTGTGTCCTGCTTCAGTCAAAGGGCCGGTCTGAACCCTGTGTACTTGCTCCTGGTGTCAGGGAATTCACGGCGTATCCACTGCACCACACAGGCCGGTAAAACAACCCTGACCCTGCGGCCTAGGTAGCCCCAGCACCACCAGACGAAGCATCTGTATGCTATGAACCTGTGACGACTGAGCAGAGGGTACATGTGTGAATAAGAAATAAAAACATTCTGATTAGAGTATTGTTTTTGTTGGAAGTTTTTTTCCCACCTGGTCTGGTTGGGAGTTAGGTGGGTTATAGGAATTTAATAATTATTTCAAAATATCAAGAGGACAAATTTTCATGCTCCTGTAGACAATGTAATAATCAATGGAACCAATTATTAAAGACAGATGTCTTGACCCTGAACTTATCAAAAACATTATGAACATGTGTGAGTACATGAACACTAGAGTTATAATACTTCATATATTAAATATTGATGATGGGCTACATGCAGCTAAAACAGTACAGCTAAAATTAGACAAGTACTTCAGGAAATCACAACACATGTTTTGTTTGGTATTGATCGGTTTACAATGTAATTTCTGCTGATGTGAAATAAATAAACCCTGAATGCAAACACTTATTGTCTCATTTTTATTGTCATGCACAGTATTATTCATTGGTTATGATTATTAGAGAAATTGTGTCATGCATAGAATAACTTATGAAATACTTACTTCGCCATTTGCCTATGCTGTAAAACATTGCCGAAACCTGTATGATCCACCATACATGCAGGTGGTTCTGGGATTTCATTCATTCGCCAAAAAACCTATTGAGTGAGAAACGGTAAATCTACTGGGATTTTCCAAACTTCATTAACACTACATTGATTACATAGAAGATACAATGTCTTTTATCACAAGTCACCGTTTGGATCTCCCTGCAGCACGCGTTTTCTCTTCAAGTACACCTGTTGAGAAGTAGTGCAGAAAATTTTGACTCAATATGACTACAGTATACCAAACAACGTAGGGCATACACTCTAATGGTGTATCTAAGTACTGGCAAGATGTGGACTGAGAAGTACAGGGCCTCTATAATAACTAGCTCAACAAAATTGTCAATCCTAGCTTGTCTGCAAGTTGTATTCAATAAGCTTATGTACATTAGCCATAAACAGACCGGCTACAGCAGAGTGTCGCTCACACACCCACATGCACACAAACGCAAAACACGCGCACACGAAAGTACAATATTACAGGAAATTCTTACCACTGAGAAACGTTCTGCTGGGTTCTTGTAAGTGGAACTGCCTCAGCTGCCTCTTCCAATTCTGGGTCAGACTCTGGCTCAAACATGTCCGGTCTGAGATGTTTGAGCCAGAGTCTGCAACACTGAGCGTTTGTTCTGGAGCGGCTGCCATGGTTACCGTCAAGCTTGTTTACCTTTACCTTTGTTTACCTTAGCAGCATGGGCGCTCTGCTCCCGCCCCCACTAGGCGATTGGCCGCCTCACTCCATGCTCTGGTCGTGAGGCAGCCAATCAGAGCAGTGTTCATTACATACAACCTCCACGCCCTCAAAACAGCCTGTTCTTCACAGTGGAAAAAATTAGAAACTGAAACACACACCACAGAAGCTGTTTTTAGGATTTTTTTTTTATATAGACTTCACAAATGTCTTGTAAAGACCCCCAGGAACAGTTTTAAATAGCCCAAAATTAGTGCAATACCCCCCCTTTAAGTGTTGCAATATAGGGGCATTTGAGGGGATACAGTGATGCTTTCTCACTGCAAAGCATAAGTAAAGCAAGTTGCACCGGCTTGCCAAGTATACATTTTGTTTACATTTACGGTGCATTCAGGCTCCCTCTTGCACGATAATCTTAGTAATATCCTCTAGTGTGTGATTCACCATTATTTTCAGATCTTGTAGTCTGTGCGTGTTTGAGATTAGAGAGAAGAACATCTGTGAAGATTCTCCTCATGTGCGTGATGCAACTCGATTTCAAAGTCGGTTAGGATTTTAAAACTTGTGGTGTGAGCCCAGCTTTAGGCTGGATCCAGGAGAGAGTTGATCCAGCACGGCTGGCTGCAGTCTGCACACCTGTGTGTGCATGTGTGAGAGTTTGATTGAGTGATTGAGTCTGACAGGAGACGAGTCGGACTATGGAGCGGAGAGCCAGTGTGACCAACACTCAAAATGAACCACTAACTTTTCACTGTCTCTGCAGCTGCTTTTTCAGACATCCCTCGTATTGTCTGCAGTCTGGTTTCCACAACATTTACAAAAGAACAAAAAAAGTGGGTCTATGGGTGCTGCAGCCTCTGGTCTGATCAGGGTGGGGGAAAAAAGGGTTGTGGGCAAGCGAGAAGAGTTTTATTCAACACATACCCTGTGATTGAGGACATCAGGCTCTGGAACATGGCAGGTGCTGCAGACAGACCAAAAGGCATTACTCGGTACTGCCAAAGGCCTCCAGGCGTGGCAAAGGTTGTCTTCTCCTTCGTGGTTGTGGACAAGGGAACCTGCCAATATCCTTTAGTGATATTCAGGGTTGTTATGAATCTGGCATTACCAAGGCTCTCAATCAACTCATCCACAAGAGGCATGGTATATGCATAAACTTCATTCACCTTCTGAAGTAATTACAGAAGACTATTGTATTGTCAGGTTTGCCAGCTAGGACTATGGGGTTGGACCAGACACTCTTGTATTCTTAACCTTCCAGACCTCATAGCGCCCGGGACATGCATTGCTCTGGATGTCAGCATGGATGCCAAAAGCTGCCCTGCTTCATTTATGGGAATGGCCATGTGGACTTTGCAGGATCTTTCATGAGCATTTCTCATCGTAGTTGTCACATATTCAAAGTGGCGAGAAGTATTCACTATGAACTCCACCTCATCTGCTCACACTATAGTGTGAGTGTGCTAAGAGGACTGTTTGCGACAGCTGAGAAGAGCAACTAGTCAGTGACAATGGGCTGCAATTCACTTTGAGTCTCAGGCATTCCTTAAGTACAACAGAATCAAGCATGTAATGTCATCTCTGTTCCACCCTGCCACAAACTGAAAGGTTTGTGCATAGCCTACAAAATGCAGTATAAGCCATGGTGGATGATCAAATCACATTGCATCAGAAGCTTACCAACGTCTTGTTTGCATATTGCAGCACTGCACACTCTACTAGCAATCAGTTGCTGGTGGTGCATGAGGTTTGTGCATCCTGGCAAAGAAGGGTTAGGGCTGGGAGATTTGTTTTACCCTCCAGTCCTAATTCATCTCTCTCAATCATCTTGTTAGCTAGAGAAACACTCCAAACTTTGATCCAGTCCAGTACATAGTTGTCTTTCTGTCTTTACTTTCCCACAGATTCCTATACACCTATAGGTATTTGACCTTAGAGCAGCTCAAATGTGGAAAACCAAGTAGAGACTTGGGGTACCTGGTGCAGTGTAAATAACAGAGGAGCCAACCATTTTGTTCCAGTCTCATCTATCCTTGTGCACAATTTTATGAATAATTGCCTATTGAAGACTGTTCTAATGAAGTGCCCCACCAGCATTATGCAGCAAATTACACCCATCATCCTAAAATCCCATTATGTTGTATTGAATGGACTTCCTAGTAAGAGGTAAAATTAGACCAATTTGACAAAATAAAGTATATTCACAATGGCTAAATATAACTTTTTTTTCCCCCTCAGGGAGACAATTTAGTCCAAATGACTAAAGGGGGTGAAAACTTATTATAGCCAATGTATTATGGTCAAGCAGGGGATAATGGGAGGAGTCGGGCTACGGAAGGGTTTACCTGGAGACATTTCTGCCTGTCAAATAATGGCCACTTACCAAGGTAGGCCACTTGCCATGCAGCACCCTGAGCAGCCGGGGGCAAATTAGAACAGGTTTGAATGGTAGACATTATAATGCACTCTTCGCTCAAGTTAAATTAATGGTGCACCGCCGGTTGCTCCATTCCTTTTCCTGCTCAGATTTTCCTGCGTGAGCATGGACATATGTATGTGTATGTGACATACAGGTTATAATAGACCTAGGATATAACCACCTGATAATGTTTAGTATAATTTTACTAGTTCAGCCATGCATAGAATTTTCTTACCTTCTTAGTTTGTCATCGTAGTTATCTGAAGATTGTTTTTCTAGCTGAAGATGGTAAAAGTTTTTCTTGAGGAAAATACTTTTTTTTTTGTGGCTGTTTTAATGACCCTTAGGAAATATAGCAGAACTGTGCCAACTGTACATGGCTCTGGGATTGAATGTGGGTGGTTGTGAATCCACACCGGAAGATCTTGTCTCGCTGACTTTAAAGTGCTTATTCCTCTCCTCCTCCCGTTGATGTTTTATCTCGCTACAAAAACACACTCGTATCCACACTGCCTTCACCCCAAAGTCTTTGTATGTCTCATTAGTGGACATCAGTTCTGACAGCAGTAGATCCACGGCCCTAGCTCAGAGAGAGTTTTATTCACCCTAAACCTCCACACCAACAAATGACAGCATAATGAAAAGCTGTGGAAAATTAGTGGCTAAGCTTAAATCAGCCATCCTTGTCCGTAATCCATTTATGAAGCCACATTGTCAATGACAGATCTCTTGTGTGTCTGTGGTGTGATGTATCTATAAGTGTGGTGAGTACTGACACTGACTGATGATTGGGAGGAATGCTTCCTGGATACACCATTACACACACAAATGAAACGTGGCACTTCACTGCCTCCTGCATTTGAATTGCTAATATCCTTGATTATGGTTAATTTGCATTGCTAATATTGTTGAAATATTGACAGGAATGGATTGATTGAGATTGTGCCTGTTCCTCTGTTGGTATGTTATGTGATTGCTGTAGTGCTGTGCTTGCCTTTCAAGTGCATCTTAATGAAGTCTGAGTATACTGTACGTGTGGTAGCATGTATTGTAAATGCTAGGTTTCTCATTTGGTTATTATTAGTTAGTTTCATGATGCTGAACACCCTGTGGTATTCATGATATGACCATTATTACTATAACATGAAATTATATCTCCAAAAAAAGTTACCTGTAAAGAAATTTTAAAATACTGCCTTGTTATTGATTGACAACTCATGTATTGATTATGACAACAGTAACTCACTTAGCCAGCCAAGTGAGGCAGGGAGCGATCGGCAGTATTCCCCCCTAGGGGGACTATGAAACAGAGCTGGATGCTGGGGGGGGGGGGGAGAGAGCTTCATCTGCATCGGTATGAACAGCAACACAGTGTACAAAGTAGCAGAAGAGAATGAGCGAGTGAGTTTGTGAGTTTGACAGCTTAAATAGACCGGCCAATTTGCAATGACAATGCGGACACTGAGCTATAGCACCACTTGAGTATGTCTGCCTCAAATAGCTTTGCAGGCTCCGCTCCATTTTAGTCAAACAACTCACGTATTGATTATGACAAGGCAAGGAGTGATCAGCAGTATTCCCAAAACCACAACAGCCGGTTAGACGCCCAAATATCTATGTGTACCGGTGGAACACCCACGATACGACCAAGCAGGTATCCCGCTTTGTCTCTCTCGAAGGGAGACGCCGTGACGAAATGCAAAGCTATTGCATTTCTGGATCTAACTCAGTCATTCTAGCCTCATGTGAAACCTTCTATGTGTATAGCCAGGCACCAGCCACCATGTGGCAATTCCTTAGTTGGCACAAGCAGATAAGGGACACCGAAAACTGGGATACAGACATCTCAACAAAGTTAAAAAGGAGATGCCATTCCAATGACTGCATAGCAGACACCAAAAACCCAGATCTGACTGACAGCCTGCATCCAAAACAATATTGTCAGCAAGGTTAGGAACAGATTTTGCAATATCTAATAAACAAAGACACAAAGGACTCAGGGGGAGTGGGGAAAATCAACTAGAAAATCATCTAAAAAGGGGGAGAACGAATATTACAGATTACAGACAATGGGCCACATTCACGAAATGTGCATAAAATCAAATTTGATCGTGAAACGTTCGTACGAACGTTTCTACGAACCTAGTCTGATTCATCGATTTGTCCGTTGGTATAATCAAAACCTACACGTGTTTGGAAACATGCGGGAATTTGTTTGTGTTTGGAAACATTCTTTATGAAAAATCAATCACAGTCGTGCCAACCTCATTACCAACAAAATGTTTCAGTGGCCTTGTTGAAAAAAAACTCTAATAGGCTGCAATGGCGTATTTACCGAACTGTCCTCATTCATAACAATAGTTATGGCCAGTCCAACTCCAATTCTGACTAGACACCGACCACATGGATGGACAGCCCTGCCATCCTCTTGTGGCTGATAATATGTGCTTACTTCTTGTTATTCTTTTTGGCAGTCTAGTTTTTTTAGGGGGGATTTTGCCTTTTATTTGACAGTCAGTAGTGTAGCGTGTTGCTTTGTTATGAACTATGAGACTATTTGGTCAATTCTGAAAATTGACAATTATTCAAGTTATTCTTAGTAATTAATATCTTACTAATTAACACTCGGGGCACCACCAGTTTACACTGGAATAGTCTCTTTATAATGATATCAGTCTAATAATCAGAAGAAGTGAGCTCTAGATTTCAGTGATTTTCTACCTTCATGTCCAGGATATATTAATGACACACAATAGTCAGTTCTTTATAAATACAAAGATGTATTAACTGATTAAACCCAAAGAATAATGATAGATAAATGTATGTACAATATGTACAACAAAGTTAAATGAAATGAGGGTAGGTAATAGTGGCAGAGAATATGACAAATAGCAATGGCAAGGAAGTTGGCACAGACAAAACAACCTGAGCTGAAATACGTCTAATTGCAGTAATATGGCAACAGCGAAAGATGGCTTGGAGGACAGCTGACAGTTTCCGGGAGACTTGGGACAGAAGGCAAAGGACAGAGAATAGTGGAGAGAGAGAGGGTGCTCTAACCTCACTTTCACAGGTCAACACTGCCTTTGCATCACCCGTGCATCAACAAGAAAGTTTGTTACCGTCTGGTTTGCAGGCTGTCAGCGGCGTCCTCATCTCAAGTTAACATGAACATTGGCTTTCACACCCATGATAGTCTAGTGCTTAGGGAACAACAAATGGCACAATAAACATTGCTGTAGGTGACCAACAACAAGCCAAACATGGCAGGCATAGTGAAGTTATTGCTGTGAACAGGTTGCTAGAGATGTTGTCCACCAACAATCACTAGCATTACTGATAAGTTATTAAAATAAACAATGAAGTAGAATAGTCTTATAGATGTACTCAACAGGGCTATAGGTGGTTGACAAGATAACCAGCAATGCAACTTCTGGTTACCACTGGATACTCTTCATCTTCGTTTGTGTCTTCCAGAGGCCACAGTATCAGCTCTTTTATTTGGGAGTGTGGGAGGGGAAAGTGCAGGGGGATGATGATCGGGATAGCTGGCGTGCCGGTTCAGGGAGCCTGGGAGGGCAGAGAGAGGAGAGGGGGTGAGAGTTAGAGAGAGGGTCCGGATTAGGAGGTTGCTACCTTCGTCCGTTTGTCCGCTATCCAGTCTCGTGGTCGTTGCCGTTTGCTCAGGGTCGGTTTGCCGGGGTTCAGGGTCCGCCTTGGTCCATTCCTTCTGGGGGTCACACACAGAATGTTCAGATAATACTCTTCGCTTAAACTCCTCTCCTCCAATTCTTACCGTCTGCAGAGATTTGCTTTTCTGTCCTGGGACCTGAAATACAAAATTTCAAATCAGGAGAAAGTGGCCATAAAAAAAAGCACAAAATTGCCATGAGTATTAAAGCTCATCTGTGCAACCATAAAATGTGATTACTGCGTGTTGAAGGAGGCGGTTGAAGAGCCACTTGTGGTTGTATGGGGTTACCCCTGGGAGATCCCACATGTCTGCTAAAGTCCAGACTGCAACTTTTTCTTTCTCACCTTCCAGCTTTATAAGAAAAATATAACAATATTTCAGCAACTTGAACCATGATGAGGCAGACATATTTCACAAGAAACTTGTCCGCAGGGATATACAATTCTGACAGGAGTCTTGTCACGATCGGGACCGGATAGATGGAATAGACACAGAGGGCTTGGGAGAGACAGGTGTTTTTATTGTCGCAACAAATAATGGCACACTGGCCAGCGTACAAACACAAATGGGCATAGACTTCTCCGTCACTCTGGGAACAGCTTTTTCAGGCAGAGTGCGGCCGCTGTCTCTCATGTGTCAGGCCGGACCCAGCTTCACCGTGAGGGATTTAAGCACAGGTTAATTGCAAGACAATCAGCCTAAACTCACACGTGCGTCTACCTCCCCACTGAGCCCCTGCCCCTTCTCTCCTCCCACAGCTGCTGGCACAACCACACACCCCTGCCACAACTGTGTATACTTAAATACACTTGATCCATTTGAAAACACAAATGGAACACTACAGTGTATGGCTAAAGTGTTCTGTTCTTCTACCTAATCTGCAATATTTGAAGAGGTAAATATAAGAATCATATGCTGGAACATACTAGCTGAATAATTTGCCACCAGGTCAACATCTGTACAACCCTCAAGCACGATGGTGGTTGTGTCTAGAGAGGGCCCCAACAGCACATCCACCACAGACTTACTTAGTCCTGCCAGAGCAGGAAAAGGTCACTGTCCAGCAGGACTTGGGATGTGCATGGCATGAGTTGATCTGGCTGCCCTTCAAACAGAAGCGTCACATCTTTTATTTAATCTTGATAACACAAACAATATCACAACAAATTATTTTCATAAAGATCCTATAGTTAAAATCCTAAAAAATTCATTTGAGAACTGGAAAGGTGGACTTTGAGAATGGACCAATCATATATTGGTCAAGAAACCTTTGAACTAGGCCGATTAAAAGGTAATTAACAAAGCATTGGTTTGGATGCTTGCTAGACAGAACAGAAACACTCACAGAAGGACGTGGATTGAGTGGGGCGGGACCTCCTTGGACACACTGACCGAGGGTGACCAGCTGCAAACATGCAGAAATTTACAGTTAGGAAATACATACAATCTCTTTGAAGTTGTTGCAGAGGTACACTGTCAGAAAAAAAGTGTTCATTAGGGTTCTATATAAAACATCAAGGTTCTATATAGAACCCTAAGGTTCTATATCCTCTACCAAAGAACAATTTGTCTAAAAAGGTTCTATAAAAATTCAGTAAAACAACAAAGAACCTTTTTTTTAAAAGTATACTTTAAAACCTGGAACATAAGGCACTTCTGGGCTGCCGGTTCGAGTAGCTGTTGCTGTTGAGAAGGGACCACAAATGGAGCAGGACAGCGTCTTGTGACCTGTAAAAGTCCTGCTAATAAGGGACAAATCTACCACAGACCAATCTAGCTTCTGATTGGTCTGAATTTCTGAATTTCTGGATGAACATTGCCACTTTTGAGGAAGAGGACTTGTGGTATTCACGCATGTGCCTCCTTATGACAGGGCAAGATTTGAGACTATAGCCAAGTATGTCAGCTCTTCTCTATGCTGGGGATAGACAGATAGTCACAGATATACCATCTGCCAAAAGCCACATTGAAGTCAGCTAACTTGAGGGATTTGGAGAGTCTAGGGTCGCCATCTTTGAGAATGACTGAAATGATCCAGTTCACAAGTCTCTTGTCAGAGGTTTAGGCAGTGCATAAAAGAATCTTCAGAAGGTTCACATTGTGACCAGCAATAGTCCAATTCCTTAGACTGTCAGGAACCGCAGCAGCAGGAGACAGAAACGGGGTGCCAGTTGAGAGGGCCAAGATTGATGTTCCCAGGGTCCTACGGGGCGTGATGTTGAGCTGCTGGTGATGATGTCGAGGGGTAGGAGGTGAGGTAGGAAGTGGGCAGTGTCATGACCCAGCTCAAAAGCATGACAAAACACAATTGGCAAGTAACTGAAGTTTTAGTCAATAAAAAACGAAATCATACATACCAAAATTTAGCAGAATGCTGTATTTCTAGTCAGTATGTGAGTGAGTTGATGCATGAGTGAAAGGTTTGTATGTGGGGTGTTGGACGTGTCAAGAACAAAATAAGAACTAAAGAAAACCCAAATTAAATTAGCCCCATGCCAATAGTCAGGTGAAAGAGAGGGAAATGCAGAGGCATCATGGGCTTTATAGGCCTGTCCACAGGTGTCATCAATTCATTATTGAGGCTGCTGCTGCCACCTCACTCCACTGGGTTGGTCTGAAACAATACAGAAACACAAGTAAGGAAAAGCAGCATATTTTGAGTTGCTGTTGTTGTCCTGTTGTTTGTGTTGACAATTGCAGATTTGATTTCTGAGCATGTAGACAGGACTCAAGCATCAGATGAGGTTGTCAGAGTGTCTTTTGGTTTCTTAACCCGGGATGATCGGGTAACTTGCTGGGCGCTTTTTTGCTTGTCCTTTGCCTTTACCTGAAAAGGCAACATTTGTCCACTAGAATTAACTGAAAAGAATGAAAAATATCAATGCAAAAAAGGAAATGTATACAGTGAATAGAAAGAATATACTGTATGTATGTCATTTTTTCCAGAACATGTGAATGCCCTTGTAGTGTCCGAAGGCTATGTGCCTGAGCACAATCCAGGCTCTCATCCAACGTGGGTTTTGACCAAATAAATCTTTGATCCTTAGAGCGAGACCACTTGTCTTGCCACAGGATTTATTGATCTTCATAATGCTAATACAACAGTCATCTTCATCATCAAGATCCAAAGTGTCCAGATCCAAAAGCCAAAGAATCTCTAATATAGACTGTGGGAAGATATGGCCTCGAAACTTCTCTGAAGTGCAACTCCAATGCAACAGTGGTTCTCAGTTTCCGACATAACCAGTGTCACAAGGTTTCAAGAAAAATGTTAGAAGTCGCTTCCAAGACATCCACAAGCTTACACCCATCAAGACAGAGTGGAGGCATTTGAGACACCAGGAGCCAAATGTATAAACCATGCGTACACACGAAAAGTGTATTTACGTCACTTTCCACGCAGGAGTCCAAATGTATAAAAATCCACGGGCGGCGAGAAAGTGTGTCTGAACACCATACGCATTTTTTGAGTTTGTATCCAAAAAAGGATCAGAAAAGTGTGAATTTGGATGACATTTTATTTGGAGCTTTTTTCTTTCACTACATTGTGTTAGGGTGTAATCTATAGTTTAAAAAAAACATCCACTATGATGCGTGAGTGGTTAATAACATTTTTTTGACAAGCCTTCATTTCGTTCTATCTTGAGTAAATATGTTTGTCACTATGCTTTATGATAATGATCTTTATATAAATAAACAAATAAATACATGATCTGTATATAAATAAAGATGATTATTTTGTAGCCTATTATTGGGGATACACCTTCAGGTGTGACCAGTTAACAGGTCGTTAAAACGTTACTATATAAAGGCTGTAGCCGTGCGTAATGGCTGTTCCAAATGATACGATGGCTGCCTTGGCGTTGCTGGAAGATATTGCGCAATTTAGGCGAGAACGAGTCTTCAGAGACCGTACTGATTTTCATGATGTCGACTGGCTAATGCGCCAGTGGATTTCCAAGAGCTGTTCTCTTCGAATTGTGTGCTGAACTGGACCCTGTGTTGGAACGGCACTCTCGGAGAACCCTGCCATCCCCGTCCATCTACAGGTATAGACAACAATCGGGTTTTTAGCGACGGGGACTTTTCAGCTGAAGCTTGCGGACAGAACAGGGATATCATGCCCATGGCGTGGGGTGGCATCATTTCTTTGAGTAATAAATACATCAGGTTCCCTTACACAGCAGCTGAACAGGCCAACATCAAAATGCAATTTGCAGCGATGTCCGGTTTCCCAAATGTAATATATGTATATAATATTGTTTTGTATAATATGTATATAATATTTTATACCCTCAGGTGATAATGGGTATGCATTGAAGCCATGGTTATGCCATTTACAAACCCCCAGAGCCACAACAGACGCGCTGTAATGTGGTGCACAGCCGTGCACTCTGTGGTAGAGTGTTGCATTGGGCTTTTAAAAGGGAGATGGTTTCCGTTACTTTCTGCCATTCAACTTGTTTCATTTGGTTGGTAATGCCAGAGCTTAGGCTTCTAAATAATACGCGTTTTCTTCTGTCATTTTAATCAACCATTGTTTCAAGTTCACAGTCGTAAAATTGCGCTTCTTTTCTTCTAATTCTTCTTAAATGCTTCCGCCGTTTGTCCTCATAACTAAACTAAATGCTGGTCCTTTATATGCAAACCAGGCAGTTGGGGGTGTGTTGGAAGCCATTTATAGTAAATTGTGGGCATGGTCAGAAGGCTCGTGCATGTGCACACAATTTAAGGATGATTGAGATGTATGAAGAAAAAACACGTGGGAACAGACGTACGTGGGGTTTTATACATCTGAGCGTATGCATTTTTCCTGTTTTGTGCGTACACAGGTTTCTACACCTAAATCTACACAGAGTTTTATACATTTGGCCCCAGGTTTTACAAATTTGCTTGGATCCTGACCCAGATGGCAGTTGCCAATTTGCTGCAATGGCAGATCAGCTGGCCACCATCAGAATATTCAGGTCTGCAACAACATTGAGGGGGGAAATACTCACTGATCTAAGTCTGATTACAGTGGATGGGACACCACTTTCACAGTATGTAGAGGGGACATGGAATGACTACATCCATAGCATGGCCCAACATGAAACATTTGGGGACCACATTACCCTTCAGAGAGCCTCACTTCTTTTTAATGCATAATTTTTGGTTATATCAACCCTAGGTGTTGATGCAACCACTAACATCTCCCCCTCAGGTAATTTTTGTGAAAACGTCCCTGTTTTAGCTATTGGTCACTTTGCTGAGGGGCATGGGGACCACTATGGCAGTCTCGATGGACCAGTTGATCTCTATATTCAGGCCATACAGGAGGCTGAGAATGAAAGGCTGCCTCATAGAAATAACCCCAGTCCTTGCTGTGGCATTGAAGCTGATCCTGTGTATTACATGGCTACTTACTAAAGAAATCAATAATTTGACACAAAATATTGATTTAAAAATAAAATAAAAAAGCAATACAATTTTATTGCTTCTGCTAAAAAAATTGTCTGTTAGATTCTACGGTTGGAACTGCATCCATAGCAACGTAAACTCTGTAACCTTCTTAAGATTAGCCTACTTCATGTTATAATTCTCATTAAAGTTCCGTTTCGTGTTTATTTCATGTCTGTCTTCTTCAATTTTGTTGAAGAAGATGTCTAGCTCTTTGTGTCTTTTACATTACATTACAGTCATTTAGCAGATGCTTTTATCCAAAGCGACTTACAATAAGTGCATTCAACATAGGTAGGCAAGAGAACCACTAGTCACCAGAAATCGTAAGTGCATTTCCTTCCTAAACAATCATCTAAGAGCAGAACCAGTGCTAATGTAAAAGTGCAATAAGTTAGCTACCTACTTTTTATTTAAAAAAATGAGACAAATAAGTAAATCAAATACACAAGAGCTAAGACAAATAAGTGAAGCTAATAAACAAGAGCTAATAAACAAGAATAAGTGAAGACAAATAGGCAAATGCTAAGAGGAAGGGTCAGGGTAGTGTTTCTTGAAGAGGTGGATTTTCAGCTTGCGGCAAAAGATGGGCAGCGACTCTGCTGTCCTGACTTCAGTGGGGAGTTCATTCCACCACTGTGGGGCCAGGACAGAGAAGAGCTGTGACTATGTATCGGCCACAGGGGCCACTTGAGCAACGGGCAAGCAGGTGCCTCTAGGCAGCAGAGCGAAGTGGTCGGGCAGGGGTGTAAGGCTTGACCATAGCCTGGAGGAAAGAAGGAGCTGTTCCTTTCACTGCCCTATAGGCTAACATCAGGGTCTTGAACTGGATGCGAGCTGCTACAGAATGAGAACAGAGAAGGGTAGTTGTGTGGGTTGTGTGGGAGTTGAGGCGGTTGAACACCAGACAAGCTGCAGCTTTCTGAACAAGCTCCAGAGGTCTGATGGCAGATGCCGGGGCACCAGCAAGGAGGGAGTTGCCGTAGTCCAGGCGGGAAATGACAAGAGCCTGAATGAGCACCTGTTCTGCCTTGTCAGTGAGGAAGGGGTGAATCCTCCTAATGTTGTAGAGTAGGAATCTGCAGGAGTGTGTCACTGATGCGATATTTGCCGAGAACGACAGTTGGTCGTCCAAGGGCACACCCAGATTCCTCGCAGTCCGAGTTGACGTCACCACAGCATTATCAATGGTGATGGCCAGGTCTTGGTGCGGACAACCCGGTGTACCTGCTCAGCTGTTCCCAATCACCTATCACCTGTGTATTAAGCCACTACGACTGTTGTCCAGCTTCCATGCTTCTGCAGTGTGTAGCCCTTGCTTTTGCTTGTTTTGTACCTAGTTCTCTATTACCAGTAAAGCCTGCTTTACCCTGCTCCCTGCCTCCTGTTCTCGTCTGCATCTGGGTCCGCTAGTACTAGCCTTACAAGATGTTGATATGGCGGCCTGCAAATAAAAGTAAATATAACCAAAATTAAAGTTGAAATGACATCTGCAGTTGTCAGCTCAAAACAGTTCCGAAAGCTGTTTCAATATAAATTTTTACTGTTGTATCATCGCGTGAAAATCTTACGATCACGGGTTGATGTTGACCTACATCACCTCCTGTGTCAAATGCTTGCTGAGATACGTTTGGAAGGATAAGTGATTTCATTTTAGATTATTTGTGGACTAAAAGACATGTTTAAAGGTAAAAGGCATTTAGGTAGTCGGACTATAAACAAAAATAATTGTATGCTTCTTGAAATAATGGTTAATCACAGATGATGATGATGATGATAGCAACACAGTCTGTAAATCACGTATGCAACCTCATACGTCAATGGATTTTGGACACAAGTTAATGGTTGCCGTTTTAAGCATTTTAGCATTAGGCAACATTACAAGTGAGGCCATTAAGAACAGCTGAGAGCAGGAGGGCTGCAGGGATTGAAATACCTCACCAGCAACTATGAATGCTTTCAGCACAGCCATCCTGTACAATTACCCCTGCCGTCTCTCATTTACGACCCACCATCCACCCGACCCATCACCACACACACACACACACACACACGGAATGCGCACCTTATTCATCTCTATAATCGCTATTCATCACTATAGTAAAATCATTAACCCATGTAAATGTGTTCATTAGGTAGTCATTTAACTGAGCCATAGCTCGGAGCCCTGGGAGCCAAGGCCCACTCAAGGTTAGATTGATGAAGGCACAGTACCAAACCAACACGCAGTGGCAGCAGGGTTAAAGATGTGTTAAGGGGTGAGTGTGTGCAGTGTGTGTGTGTTATGATTATTAAACACAAGCACTGGAGGGAGAAAAAAGCAGAATAAGAATATTATTTGACTCAATGATTACTTGGCCAGATGCTGATATATTTCTGGCTTTCAAAACTCACTTTCTGACATGTTCCAGTATTTTGCATGATATAAATAGACTTTTCTTTAGGATCTCTGCTCTACTCACCTCTGTTGTGAAAATGTGACTTTATTGTTTGTATCTGTAAATTACAAGCCACCATTGCTCAATTCTGACATCCATGTTTTTGGTGATTTTAATTTCTGATTTCACCTCAGTATGCAGCAGTAGAGATTTTCCTTTTTCTTTCATTTTGGATCACTAGTTAGGGTTGGGGTAGACATTACAATACTGCAGTTACAATACAATACAGAGTAAAGCCAAATCCTGGCACACCTTTGTTATTGTCATTTCCAGGGTTTCAGCACACATTTTTCGATGTGTTCCTTCCCATGAAATCTTATATGTTTGATAAACTAAATATAAAATTTCATGAATAGAAATATAGAAATTGAGAGAGCAATCAGTCATGAACTTGGACACAAACAATAAGCGTGAACCAATTTGGGGGATGATGTCTTCAAATAGAGAATAACCATTTTCTACATCTATCTATCTATCTATTGGCTGGTTAAGTCCAAAAGGGTCCAGCTGCAGGACCTCCACTCACATCACCCTACCTCCACTCTCATCACCCTAGTTCTGTGAGCCAATGGGGGTTGAGCATGAGTAGTGGGGTTGGTTGAGCATTAGTGGGGTTCCGTTGTATGAAGTACGTAAACTTTCACTTATTTCACCTTAGCAGTCCACCAAAATCTGTTTCTGAACAATTTTGAGGCGAGAAATAAGCTATCCAGTTGCTGAATCTTCACTCATATTAGATCTACAAGGTCTAATTTAAGGGCACTACTGCACTGCCGGTTGCCACCGCTTTCATCTATCTATCTATCTATCAATCATTAAGAATTAAGATGGCGCCGCTATGTCCGGTCGACGTCGTGGTTGCTCCGCGGAGATTGTGCGTTTTTTTAGTTTTTATGTTTGTTTGTAACATCCTCTTGTGCTCAAAGACATCGGCACTAACGATATACGCACGCAGCACACTTCTGGACCTAAACATTTGCGCAGAACAAAGGTTTTTGTCCACTTTTTCCATCGACCCAGCGTGGCCGGCAGAGATAGTCCGAGCGAGCCACAATAACAACAGTGGAGACGCACCTACGGGGAAACGAAGGAAGAAACATCGGGGAAAACGAGGCGGAATTCGGAACAGACTGAGAGTTCAAGCCCTCCGTCCACCTCTGCCCAGCATCCTTCTTGCCAACGTCCAGTCTCTGGAAAACAAGTTGGATGATGTTCGGGCGAGGATTAGATTCCAACGGGACATGAGGGATTGTAACATCTTTTGTCTGACGGAAACATGGCTGACCCCGCTGGTGCCGGATCGAGCCATATGCCCAACCGAGTCCTTCTCCGTTTTCCATGCGGATAGAACGGAAGAGTCTGGCAAATCCAAGGGTGGAGGGGTTTGCTTCATGACTAACAACAAGTGGTGCAACCCCAAGGACATCAAGTCTCTTTCTCGTTCCTGCTCGTCGAACCTGGAACATCTGACGATCTCTTGCCGTCCATTCTACCTTCCCCGGGAGTTCAGCTCGGTCATCACCACAGCCGTCTACATACCAACACAAGCGGACACCGATGTAGCACTATCGGACCTACAGGATGTGTTATGGCGGCATCAGAACAAGCATCCCGACGTGGCTATGGTGGTGGCTGGGGACGTTAATAGGGCAAACCTAAAAAAAGTCATGCCGAACTTTCACCAGCACATTACGTGTGCTACGAGAGGGGAAAGACCGTTGGACCACTGCTATACGCCGTTCAAGAGAGGCTACAAGGCTGTCTCTCTCCCTCCGTTCGGTACATTACATTACATTACAGTCATTTAGCAGACGCTTTTATCCAAAGCGACTTACAATAAGTGCATTCAACAAAGGTAGGTAAGAAAACTACTAGTCACCAGAAATCATGAGTGCATTTCCTTCCTAAACAGGCAACTAAGAGCATAACTAGTGTTAATGTAAGAGTGCAATAAGTTAGCAACCTACTTATCTTAACAAATGAGACAAATAGAGAATCGAATAAAACAAGAGCTAAGACAAATAAGTGAACCCAATAAACAAGAGCTAAGACAAGAGCTAAGACAAATAAGTGTATCCAAGTGTATCCAAGAGCCAGTAAACAAGAGCTCAGGCACATAATTGACGACAAGTAGTCATGGCTAGGAGGAAGGGTCAGGGTAGTGTCTCCTGAAGAGGTGGGTTTTCAGCCTGCGGCGAAAGATGGGCAGCGACTCTGCTGTCCTGACATCAGTGGGGAGTTCATTCCACCACTGTGGGGCCAGGACAGAGAAAAGCCGTGACCGTGTAGATCGGCCGCAGGGCCCTCTGAGCAACGGGGCAACCAGTCGCCTCGAGGCAGCAGAACAAAGTGGTCGGGCGGGGGTGTAGGGCTTGACCATAGCCTGGAGGTAAGACGGAGCAGTTCCTTTCACTGCCCTGTAGGCTAGCACCAGGGTCTTGAACTGGATGCGAGCTGCTACAGGGAGCCAGTGTAGAGAACGGAGAAGATTTGTTGTATGGGAGAACTTGGGGCGGTTGAACACCAGTCGAGCCGCAGCTTTCTGAAAAATCGGACCATGCCGCTATTTTCCTGCTACCGGAGTATAAACAAAGGATAGCACGGGAAGCGGTAGTGACGAGGGACGTAAAGCGGTGGTCCGACCAATCTGAGGCTGTGCTACAAGACGCTCTGCGTGATGTCGACTGGGACATGTTCCAATCCAGTTCCAGGGACGTCAGCGAGTTTACGGAAGCAGTAACGAGCTTCATAGCAACGCTAGTGGACACCGTCGTCCACACGGTAAAAGTTAGGTCCTTTCCTAACCAGAAACCGTGGGTTGATAGATCCATCCGCGACGCTTTGAACGCCCGCACTGCTGCCTACAACTCCGGTCTTGTATCCGGCAACATGGACGAGCACAAGGCAGTGTTCTATGGACTGAGAAGGGGAAGGAGGCCAAGAGGAGATACAAGGACAGAGTGGAGTCGCAGATGGAGCAGCGTGAGACCCCCCAGGGCAGACCCCCCGCAATTGTGAGTGCCGACGCATCCCTAGCGGACGAACTGAACGCATTCTACGCTCGGTTTGAGGCTAGCAACAACAGCGCTAGCTCGCCAGCTAACAACACCAGTTCTACCGCTGGGGATGAACGCACGCTCTCCGTGACTGAGCACAGTGTGAGGAGGGCTCTGATGAAGGTGAACACCAGGAAAGCAGCTGGTCCAGATGGCATATCTGGGCGAGTACTGAAGACCTGTGCTAATCAGCTAGCTCCAGTGTTCACTACTATCTTCAACATCTCCCTGACTGAGTCTGTGGTCCCCGCCTGCTTCAAGAGATCCACTTTTGTCCCTGTGCCCAAGAATGCTTCTCCAGCATGTCTGAATGACTACGACCGGTGGCCCTCACCTCGGTGGTCATGAAATGCTTCGAGAGGCTGATTAAAGACTTCATCTGCGCCTTCCTCCCCTCCTTCATGGACCCGCTGCAGTTTGCCTATCGTCCAAACAAATCCACGGATGATGCTGTCTCCCAGGTACTGCACACCACACTCTCCCATCTGGACAGCCGGAGGGGGGGCTATGTGAGACTGATGTTCATTGATTATAGTTCAGCTTTCAACACCATAGTCCCCTCCAGACTGGCTGGAAAGTTGGTTGAGCTGGGACTGAACACCCCCCTGTGTGCCTGGATCCTGGACTTCCTGACCGCCGGACCCCAGGTGGTCAGAGTGGGTAGACACACCTCCAACCCCCTCACCCTGAACACAGGATCCCCCCAGGGTTGCGTCCTCAGCCCCCTACTGTACTCCCTGTACACACATGACTGTGTGGCCAGGTTCAGCTCCAACTCCATCATCAAGTTTGCGGATGACACAGTGGTGGTGGGCCTGATCTCGGACAACGATGAGAAGGCCTACCTGGAGGAAGTTGCCGATCTGACACTCTGGTGCCAGGACAACAGCCTCCTCCTGAATGTCACCAAAACTAAGGAGCTGATTGTGGACTTAAGGAGGGCACAACAACAGAGGACGTACTCACCACTGTGGATAAATGGGACTTCTGTGGAGAGGGTGAGCAGGTATAAATACCTGGGAGTCCACATCACAGAAGATCTGACATGGACAACACACACAGACACTCTGGTGAGGAAGGCGAGGCAGCACCTCTACCACCTCAGGCAACTGAGGAAATTCAAGGTCTCCCGGAGGATCCTTCTGTCCTTCTACTCCGGGCTGTAGAGAGCATCCTGACTGGGAGCATCACTGCCTGGTTCGGCAACAGCTCCGCTCAGGACAGGAAGGCTCTGCAGAGAGTAGTGTGTTCGGCTGAACGCACTATTGGAACTACACTCCCCACCCTGCAGGACTTGTACACCAGGAGGTGCAGAACCAGAGCCTGCAGGATCATGAAGGATCCTCACCACCCCAACAACGGACTGTTTCAGCTGCTGCGGTCAGGCAAGCGCCTCCGTAGTCACGCTGCTAAAACAGAGAGACTGAGACGGAGTGTCTTTCCTCAGGCCATCAGGACTGTGAACTCTGATTTCACCAGGGCCCCCACCTAGACCCACACACTGCCCCTCTTATACACACAAACATACACACACACACTTAGGTTAACGAATTCACATAATTTATAATTCATTACATTCACACATTTCCCCCATCTACCTCTTATTTTATATTTTATTAAGTGCTCTTACTGTACATATTGTGTTGCTTTATATAAGAGCTCTACTGTAATTGTAATTTTTATATTTCTTTCGCACTGTAAATATTGTGCTGTTTTTTTTACTGTTAAATATTTTGTATAATTCCCTTTTGCACATTCCCGTGAGCATTGCCACTTTGCATTTCACTGCATGTATATGTATGTGACAAATAAAACTCTTGAATCTTGAATCACACACACACACACACACACACAGTGATATATTACAAATATTAAATTGATAATTGTCACTCCAGTTATGTAAAACCTATCAGATTAAAAAAAATGATCAATTCCAGTGTAGCTGCAGGCGGTGATTGAAGGGGTGCACACCTTGAAAAAGAGAAAACATTCACAACACAGTAGGTAGGCTAATTATTTTATTCAACTATTTCACAAGGTTTCTTGAAACTTTCAAGAGTGTCTCTGACTTCCGACATGAACCAAATGTACAAAAGTTCTCCATCAATTCCTCGTGGTCTTCATTGTGTGCCTGAAGAAGTTTTTCCTCAACTTCCTTTTGGCGTGTCAATCCCAACATGAGATAGGGAGGTTCTTTTACATTACCCTTCAGCACCACTCAGCTCCCAGGAGTGCACTCATGCCATGGTCTACAAGACAAAAGCAGTTTAAAATTGGTAAGATAGGCTGGTTAAAATACAATCGCAAAAATATTTTTAAGATGTGGCTCAATGGCCAGAGGTTTAAAACCACTTTAACCAAATAACACACATTCTGTTGACCACAACGCATTGCACAGGAATTCATTAGCAGGATACAAACAAACTCTACAACCATGGTGTGGCGGACTGGGGAGGGAGGGGGGTAGGCTTTGGCTGGCGGCTGTGGCCAATTAAAGCTGATTGCAGCCGGGCCGTTTTAACCTGTGCGTGTGGATGTGTGCGAGAGGAGTGCCAGCGTGAGAGGCTGGCGGCGAGAATGGAACCGACAGGGATGGAGGATCCGGTCGGCTGAGCCAGCAGCAGCGTCTGAGCGGGGTCCGCGGCTAGAGCGAGCGGCGAATGACGGAGTGGGAGAGCGGGCGTCCAAAGCCGGCGGCGACCGGCCAAGCTCCAGAGGTTGCAGTCGGGAGCAGCCTGCAAGGGCTGACCAGTCGGGCTGGAAGCCTGGCGGACTGGGGCAGCCTTGGTGCTCCGCGGCTGACCTGCCGGGAGGGAGGAGGCGCGCACCAGGGAAGATGGCGCTTTACGCCGCCGTCAGCGCCAGGGAAGACGGCACCAACTGCTGTCAACATTGTTCAGAAACAGATTTTGGTGGACTGCTAAGGTGAAATAAGTGAAAGTTTACGTACTTCATACAACGGAACCCCACTAATGCTCAACCAACCCCACTACTCATGCTCAACCCCCATTGGCTCACAGAACTAGGGTGATGAGAGTGGAGGTAGGGTGATGTGAGTGGAGGTCTGCAGCTGGACCCTTCTCGTTAAGTCACCCAATGCAATCTTGAAGATTATTTAAGAAAGATCCAGGTGATGGTTATATTGGCTCATAAAAGAAAATAATTAAGAGACTCAAGATCATAGCCCGCAGTTCATACAGTTATTTGTCACATTGTGAAGGTAAAGGAAGGGTTAAAATCAAAGTTGTGTCCAGGTTCTTTCAGAAGTCTTTCGCATCACAAAAATACATATTAACATCCTGTAAAAAATGAGCTTGCATGTTATGGTAAAAATTATATCGAACAAAAGACAGTTAAGACAGATGAGCATGATGCAAACATGCAGTGATGTTTCCGCTTGCATTTATCAGTCCAGGTAACCTAAAATCTCTGCAAAGCTATTAATACATTTGGCTGTAATATAAAATGCATGTTGTCTTAACGTTGCATCAGTCACTCAACACCTGATGCAGGCTGGGTACTCGCTTCACCTGGGGTGCTGGATAATCTCATCCATTAAAAGGTACTCCATAATTAAATGTTTCACTCTCCCGCCCCCATCTCTTGCCTGTCTCCTTCTTGTTTTCAGACATAGCCTCACTGCTGCCGTCTCCTTTACCTTTATCTATGTTCCGCATGTGTCTCTAGATAGACTACATAGAGCTTACACCACTTCTTAACATACAGCAGCAAGTGAGCCAACAGCGGAAAGTAAATAGTAGCCGTCGATTTTCTCAAAAACTGAACCTGCCACCGTACCAAAAAATGTTTTGCACACAGTAAATGTAATTTTAAGAAAATGGCTGTTATAGGTTTACCTCATGTTTTTAATGATTGTTTATTTATGAAATGACAGTTGTTTTAAGCAAATTGTAATAATACCTAAAAATGGACCAATCCAACCAAAATCATCGGGGAGTGCCTCACCTTAAGACACATATATCTATTTGTATATCTTTACATTCTGGCTCGTACTCTGTTTTGGAAAGAAAAACTGGCAACTCCGGATATTTTTAACAGCCAAACTGTTACAGTGTGTTAACCCAACCACTGAAGTTAAGTGTAGAGGTTTTCATCAACGTTGTAATTCCTATTAGTTGCCGACAGAGGTCATAAATTACTTAAATCTGCACTATGTAACTTTCTGTAATTTAGTCTTTGGTGATCTCCAGTGGTAGTGAGAGGTAACTGCTTGTATTTTTGAGTTCTTCACTACCCTTAGATTTCTGCAGTGATAGCCGAGGTGCTAGCTAGCTCATTGCTGTGTGCATTCATTCATGAATTTCAGTTCGTCACTTCCTCTGCTCGAGTACTTTACCGCCAGTGTACCTACAGACTCCACAACTTCATTGGGGTGAATGGAGCGAATCTACAGCAGCTCAATGAAGGGAGAGGGGCCAGTCTTCTCTGTCGCAGCTCCACTTCCTGAACTAGACTGATAAGGCTCTTGTATTTTTACATACAAAAGTTATGTAATGCAGCTTTAATTAATACCCCTTTACCAATACTAATGACATACATTTTCTTTGCTGCAAGACAATGCAATTAGCATTAGACTTGAAACCACCAAAGACCTAGGCATTCCTCACTCACTCACTCTCACAATTACAATTTAGTCATTTACCTGATGCTGTTATCTAGAGTGATTACCATGAGAGAGCAAGTCAAGGTTAAGTGCGTGCTCAAGGACACTTTAGCAAGACATGTGGCTGCTGTCTGTCGGCTATGGATGGTCTCTCAAAACCACTACACCACTTTGCCGCCACACCTTTCTTCTCCCAGTCACCTTTTTAGACACAAGGATGGATTTTTGGCAGCTTGTGGAGTGATTTTTCTGAAAGAGCGAGAGTGATGCTTGTAAAGGTTTGTGGGGGTTCATCTATTGTGTGTTTGTGATCCATGCATGGTAGGTATCTGTGTGTGTATACCAGCGTCTCTTGACCTCTCTGATTGGCTATCCAGGAATACCGGGTCTGTAATCCAATCCTCAACCGGGAACTGGGATTGACTGCAGTGAGGAGAGCCTGGATGAATGAACTGATAACACCTGAGATCTGAAGCTGTTGGAGTATTCTCTGGAGACACACATGCATACGCACACACACACACACACACACACACACACACACACGCATGCTTGTATCACAATTCTTGTCAGCACCTCCAGTGACTATATTTATTCCCTAACCCCCTTTTCCTCCCCCTCCCTGAACATTTTTTGTCCCAATTAGCAGTAAACTGGCTGTGAATCAAATTGTGATGGCATTTAAGTATACAGCGCTGTATAAGCTAAGTAGTGATGGGGAGCGAAAGGGGGAAATGCTCAGATGAGAAGGTACATTTTAGGATTAAAGGATAGAGCTGCAGAGAAAAGGAAGAAACAGAACAAGCGCTGAGTGAGTTTCAGATGGAGCCAGTCTAACTGAAAGCTGTCTTTTAACTGGCAGCTACAAGACCCCTGCTTATTTCAGGCATCACATTAAACAGGTAAAAATATGTCAACGCCACTTAAATCGGGCAGCAGTACAGTGTCATTAATGAGAGATAATAAGCTACCAAGCACAATGATGAAAAGAGATGTAAAAAGTTTTGAAAGACAGCCAATGACAGATGAACTTTTTTTTTTCTGCTTGCATGCTTTTAATGAGCCTCAGGAGCCTCATTGCCGGCTTGTCAAATAGTGCTGATGCTGGAGTCATGTTAGATTTAATCTCGGCATGATGGCAGAAAATAATTTGGGAGTTGCGCTTGAGGATGAAAGCAAGACAAAGTAAAAGTGTATTGAATCCTTTGAATGGGCAACGTTCATGTTAAATTGGTGTGAGAGCGACAGGTTGCCATGGTTATGCTGTGAGAATGTTTGAAATACTTTCAGTGGAAAAACGCTTAAATAGCTATAGATGCATAGAAAGAGGTCTTGCAGGTGTGTGTGTGTGTGTGTGTGTAAACCTACAGCACCAGATATCACATCGAACAAAAAAACATTTACAAAAGACCAACAGCACAGGCAAAACGAGGCAGAGCTGCTCTGGAAGAAGAAATAATGTCATTGGTTCAGTTAAACAAAACAACGGGTGGAGCCAAATAATCATAGTTGGAGTGCATATTGGCTAACTGCCAAATTTGAGACTAAGGCCGAATCCCAATTCACCCCTTAGCCCTTCCCTTCCATTTTGCGCGTTCATGTGAAGGGGTAGGGGTGTCCCAATTCTCTTGGGATCGAGGGGTAGGGCGAAGTGCGAGTGCTACATGGCCCTCCAAACAGAGATTTTTCAGGGGCACACTACAAACCAAGGGCTAGGAGAAATCTCCCAGAATGACCTGCGAATCAACTAGAAGATCATGGGGAACGCTACACTACCATCCAAAGTGAACCACAAATGTAGTATTTTCTTCGTTAATGAAGATTTTAAAAATATTCTAACCGTGGTATTAGCTTAGTTTAATGTTGTTTCAATGTATTATAGACCGTTTCTTTATAACTAGCATAACAAAAAATCGCTAATATGCCGATGTCTCTACTTCGCTAGTTAGTTACGTTACAACATTGTTTTTAGGCTGATTTGTGCATGACAGTCCCGCATTTTGACATATTTACATGTCGCATTTTCCTGGGCGTCTTTACAAGACATTTGTGAAGTCTATATAAAAAAAAATCCTAAAACCAGCTTCTGTGGTGTATGTTTCAGTTTCTCATTTTTTCCACTGTGAACAGGCTGTTTTGAGGGCGTGGAGGTTGTATGTAATGAGCACTGCTCTGATTGGCCGCCTCACGACCAATCGGAGCACGGAGTGAGGCAGCCAATCGCCTGGTGGGGGCGGGAGCAGAGCGCCCATGCTGCTAAAGGTAAACAAACTTGAGGACGTTGGCAGACTCCGGCTCAAACATACACAGTCTCACAGTCTCACACGGCGTTAATTGGGGGGGTTGTTCAACATGCTCTGAGAGGGGCTGGACTTATCCTGATGATGCAGAGCTGATCTCATTTTCTGAAACGTGGCGTTTCTCTCCTATCTTTGGCAACGTGTTGTGAAAAAGGAAAATACAGAAAAACGGGTTGACTTCCAAATATCAAATTTTCACAGCTGCTTAGGGAAGAAATTTCCTGTGGAACACGTATAAGCGCCAGGAATAAACGGTTTTCCATAATATGGGCCCTTTAATTGGATCCAGGAGAGAGGTGAGTTAGTGGACTGCTTCTTTCCTGGATTCGGTACCAGCTGCAGCCAGTTGAACCTGATTGCAGCTGGGGCCTTTTTGTGTGTGTGAATGCGTGAGTGGGTGCGTGCCAGGGTGAGAGACTGGCAGTGTGACCAAGGAGCCGACAGGGATGGAGGATCTGGTTGGCTGGGGTGGAGCGGAGAGATGGGGCCAGCACCAACGGGAGCGGGAGCGGGCCCTTTCCTGCCGCGGCGTCCAGTGGAGGTCTGCGGAGGACGCAGTTGGGAGCAGCCTGCAAGGGCTGACCAGTCGGGGTTGGGGCGGGATGCCCCTGGAAGCCTGCCAGGCTGGGGCAGCCTTGGGGCTCTGCAGCTGGTCCATCGGGACCGAGGGTGGGCGCCAGCGGAGGAGACGGAGCCGGCGAACAGCTGCCGTCAAGACCTAGGCCAGGTTTATTGTTACTGATGTGTGGTTTGACAATAAAACTGCCCTGCTGGCCACTTGACTCTCCTCCCGCTTATGTCTCTGTCTGTCACAGACCCCGGTACTGTGGCGAGCCCGCCACAGTGACCTATCTGCAAACTTGGAATCTGTAAGTGTCACCATGCTTTGATTTTATTTGCAAGTTAGTCTAGTTAGTATATTCGACTACTTGTTAGCTAACGAGCTAGCGGGGCTAGCTATGGGCTTGTTGGGTGTGGACGAAGTAAGAAAACTAAAGCTGGAGTCAGGATACATCTTTTAAAGTTATTTGTCTCTGTTTTATAAGTCTCTCGAACGTGTCCGGCTCGGTAAACTTTTGCCACCATTAGTACAATCGAGTTTGGTTGTTTGCACTGTGCGGTTTGGATGTAAATAGGTATAGGCAAGTCGTATTCAATAAGCTTATGGATATGAGCCATAAACAGACCAGCTCCAGCAGAGAGCGTCGCTCACACACCCACATACACACAAACACAATGCACAAAAGTACAATATTACACAGAATTGTTATCATTGAGAAAGTAAGTGGAACCGCCTCAGCTGCCTCTTCCCATTGTGGGTCAGACTCCAGCTCAAACATGTACGGTCTCAGTGTTGGTTCTGGAACGGCCGCCATGGTTACGGTAAATTATAGCAACAAGCTTATTTGTTTACCTTGAGCAGCATGGGCACTCTGCTCTCACTCCGCGTGAGGCAGCCAATCAGAGCAGTGCTCTTTACATACTACCTCCACGCCCTCAAAACAGCCTGTTCTTTACAATGGAGAAAATGAGAGACTGAAACACACACTACAGAAGCTGGTTTTAGGATTTTTTTTTTTTTAGACTTCACAAACGTCTTGTAAAGACCCCCAGGAACTTTTGAATAGCCCAAAATTTGTAAAATACCACCCCCTCTGAAGTATTGTGACGGTAGTTTTTGACATTTTGGGAACACCAATTCTTCCCAATCTGCCATGTAGATATTTGCATATGCTGGGGCAAACTTCTTTGCCATGGCTGTTCCTTTTACTTGTAAATTTAATTCAAAGCCATTTCTCATTAAACTGAGTTCCAGAAGTTCCAATATTGCCCCATCCGGAGGGGCAATAATCCGGTTTTGTGAATGCAAATTTTCCCGAAAAATTGTAGATGCCATTCAGTTCCCTCTGTCCTTTCCTTCGTTCTTCCCCCTCCTCTCTCCCCTCCCTTTCTCCTGCTTCCCCTTCCTCCCCACTCTGTTCTGGGTTGAGGTAATTTAACTGGAATATGGATCTTGGCAACCGGGAATGTGTCTTTTGCTGTTGATATTAACTGTGATAATTGTTTTCTGAGCAACGTTGGGTTCCCCTGATTTCTGTTATTTAATCCAAATGAGAGTATGACCTTCCTTACCCCATCTGAAGTTGGTGTTTTGTTTCTAAGAATATGAATGGTGTGAGAGAGGTGTGCCCCTGGATAGCAATCCACTTGGACCTTCTCCACTCTTATGCAAGGTAATTTCCCCACATTTGAGTCCCCCATTACAATAATTGGCCGAGTTGGCTCCAAATGCTAAAACTTCAGCTTGTCGCCTTTCACATCATGGCGTTCAAACTTTGCTCTCCCCTCCCTTCCTGCCCCTCCTCGGACCACCTCCGCATATGTTTCCCCCATCCTCCTCTCTCCTCCCACCCCTCTTCCCTAGTGCCCTGGTTCACCCCCCATCACTACCTTTCTCTTGCATACTGGGACTGTGCTCGTTGTAGTCAAATGCTGCCAGCTGTGCGACACAGCGTTGCTCTGTAGCACCTAGCTTAGCTGTATTCAAGTGGCTGAGAGGGTTGTTATCCGTCCAGACAACACACTTCTGACCCAACAGATATTCCCTGGATTTTTCAGTTACAGCCCATTTTAAAGCCAGGAACTCCAGCTTCATAGAACTATAGTTTGTCATGTTTTTTTCATTAGGATGCAGAGCATGACTGGCATATGTGAGGGGCCTTACTTTACCATCCTGCTCCTGGGAGATAGAACTGCGCCCAGGCCACTATAGCTGGCCTCGATTTTGAGAATAAAGGGAAGTGAAAAATTGGCATATGACAGTATGAGAGCGCTCACCAGCCGCTGCTTTAAGGTCTGGAAGCTGCTTTCACACGTCGGTCCATTTTTCTGTTAACAAATCAAATCAAATCAAATCACATTTATTTGTATAGCCCTTAATCACCGTTACAGTCCCTAAGGGCTTCACAATGCCCAACATGTGAAAATAATAAATGATTAGTACACGACATCCCCCAGCCTTAGACCCTCACAGAGGACAAGGAAAAACTCCCACAAAAACCTTATTGGAAAAGTGGGAGAAACCTTGGGAGGGGCTACTCAGAGAGGGATCCCCCTACCAGGACGGTTGGGCGTGCAATAGATGCCGTGTTTGGGCAAACAGAGTATACACAATATATGAAAGTTCATTTTGGTGGGACATCCACATCTGATGGGGCATCACAGCAACGGCAACTCAGTCGACGTCATCATAGGACTAGGGGACCATGCAGACGCCAACTCTGCCCAGATAGGAGAACGCAACGCCCGCTCAGTCAGCATCGTCCTAGGAGGCGGGACCACGCAGACGCCAACTCTGCCGGGCTGCAGCCTGGAACAGATCGGAGACTCACCCACACACACCCATACACACACACGCGCTCACACAGACAAACATGACCAGCGTCAGTGGACAGCAGCAAGTAGACCAGGACAATAGGACATGCAGGCAGGATGCTAATATCCATCGGCAGGACCCTGAGCTAGGATAGGCTAACTGGTCTAGCCTTACTCTGAGAAGAGACTGAGCCTAGCCTTACTAGACTAGCCTTACTAGGCTAGCCTTACTCTGAGACGAGACTGGGCCACTCCCTCAGGGCTGGTCAAATGACAGAGAGAATAAATGGGTTTTTAGCCTTGACTTAAAGACGTCGATAGAGCCTGCCTCTCTGACTGAGGCAGGCAGACTGTTCCATAGATAGGGAGCCCGGTAAGAAAAGGCTCTGTTACCTGCAGTTTTCTTTTTGACTGCTGGGATAGACAGGTAGCCAACGTCCTGAGATCTAAGGGCACGTGGCGGTTTGTATGGTATAATCAAATCGGATAAATAGGACGGTGCCATCCCATGTAATGATTTATATGCAAGTAAAAGCACCTTAAAGTCACATCTGGCTTGAATTGGTAGCCAGTGTAATGAGGATAGAATGGGAGTTATATGGTCGAATTTCCTAGTTTTGGTCAGGATTCTGGCAGCAGCATTCTGAACCAATTGTAATTTTTTAGTTCGCCCAGTAGGTAAGCCTGAAAAAAGGGCATTGCAATAATCGATTCTGGATGATACGAAGGCATGTACTAAAATTTCTGCGTCTGCCTCTGTTAGCATGGGTCGAATTTTGGCAATATTACGAAGATGATAAAACGCTGTTTTAGTGATCTCCTTAATGTGCAACTCGAATGAGAGGGTAGGGTCGAATTTTACCCCAAGATTTTTAACGTGTGGGCTCTGGGAGATTACACAACTATCAAAATTGAGAGTAGTATTCTCAAATAAGTGTCTATGTCTAGCTGGTCCCACAATTAGCATCTCAGTTTTGTTGCCATTAAGAAGTAGGAAGTTTAGGGACATCCAATATTTGACCTCTGATAGGCAGGCCTCTAGTTTTTGGAATTGGGTGTTATCGGTTGGTTTGACTGGTATGTAAATTTGGGTGTCATCGGCGTAGCAATGGAAGTTAATTCCAAATTCGGCGAGCTCTACGGACAGATGTCAGCTTTCCCTTAAACATCTATCTATGTTGCTAGATAATAAAGCAGCGCCTACCCCATTAGGGTGGAGGCCGTCAGCTTTCAGCAAGCCGGGTTTGCCCCAGAAGGAGGGCCAGTTATCTAAGAAGACTAATCCCTTTTCATCACAGAACTTCGCCAGCCAGAGGTTGAGGGAGACTAATCTGCTATAACTCTCATCATTGCCCCTCGCGAAAGGTAAGGGGCCAGAGACAATTAATCGATGCCGACACATCTTCCTAGCGAGGTCACATGTCCTGGCTATGTTGAGCTTAGTGACCTCCGATTGCCTCATCCTGATGTCGTTGGCGCCGACGTGTACTATGATGTTGCTATACTCACTGGGTGGACCGTTTGCCTCTTTCTTACCCTTGTGGCTAAACCTATTGCTCGCCAGCACCCTTAAGTTAGCCTCAATGTCGGTAGCTCTGGCCCCGGGTAAACAGAAAACCTCAGCCGGCGACTGAAGTCTAACATTACGGGTGATGGAGTCGCCGATAACTAGGGTGCGAGAAAGTCGGCGGGTCCGGGGAGCCGGGGAGACGGGCCGACCACAGGGACTAGCAAGAACAGCAAAACGATTAGCCATCGGTAGCACCGGTGGCGAATCGGACCGCACAAGTGGCGGCTGGAACCGGCGGGCTCTCCGACGTCCGGAGACCGGGACAAGCTCATCACCCACTGCCGATGGAGCTATGCTATCTTCGCTAACGCTCGGGCTACTGCTAGCGCTCGTGAGCCGGCTAGATGGCCACGTATCTAGGCTGTCTGGGGTTCCCGTCTCGTCTAAGGTAATCGGCCTAACCGCCTCTAACTGACGGACCCGTCTCTCTAACAGAGACAACCTCTCTAAGACGAACACACACGAGGAGCACGGAGAACAAGAAGCCATGCTTACCTTGCCGGTATAGTTGGGAGACTAGGTCGGGTTATATGGGGAAGCCGGTGGCTGAGACCAAAAAGTACGCTGGTGGAAAATTGCCACAGTCGGTTGAAAGATAAGAAGAAACAAAAATAAAAATAAAAATAAACCGAATCTGTAGTTGTCTGGTGGGATTCGGTGATCTCAGGTTTTAGATGGAGCGAAATTTAGCGGAGCTGTTTGCAAAACACCGGTCGGCGAAAACAGCGAGCAGGAAACAGGAAACAGGAAGCGATCTCTCAGGTAGCGTCAGGTAGCGTCAGGTAGCGTCAGGTAGCAAAACAGAGAAAGTTAACCTACTGTTAACTGTTAAAAGAAACTGGCTGGCATGTGTGTGTTAACAGCCTACGTTGGTGGGGAGAGGCTGGAGATGGGAGTTCTGGAGCTGATGTAAAGCAGCCGTCTCCAGTGCTGAAAACCAAGTAGATAATAGCCCCTTAGAAGAAAGTAGAGCTAATAGAGTTTAGTTGTCCCAAGTTGCGACTGTCCGGGACCCTGAGGAAAAGGTGTAATGAGCGCTTTTCCTCCACCAGTAGCGTGCCAAGCTCCAACAAAGTGACGTGCAGAATGAACTTCTGTGTCACCCAGAGGGATCTACGAGGGATCGCAGAAAACGACGTAATTTCCCTTATAAAGAAAGAACAAAGAGTATATGGGAGTGTTTCCCGTTCAATGACTATGAGTTGATTTAAATGTGGATTAAAAGAAAGAGAAAGAAAAAAAACATTTACATTATGTAGTATATGCATTCTGGTATATGGGAAAATATAATACCTGTAATTTTACAATAATGATGTTTGATTTACTTACTTAATTTACTTAGTGACAAGTATATTCTTAAATCTGTGTATTCTCGCAGGTTATTTCATTGAAACAAATGTATTTCTCTCAAATGTATTTTTACAAGGTTATAGCCATAATCCTAGACGCATGGAATAGGGTTATTGTGTACTGCACGAATGGAAGTAAAGAAAAGATGGAGAGGCCTTATGGTAGAGAAAATGCTATAACAGTATTGAAGGAGCTCGGCAAACTAAAGTGTTACATTGAGATGATTATGTGTATCATTATACTGTGTTTATTACTCTGAATGAATTTTAGTATAAAGGTCGAGTGTTTTTGACTGTTTAATTAGTGAAAACCTGTGGTGAATTAGGTTGAGGCTTGGGTAAGCCTCAAAGGGGGGAATATGTAGTGTATTTTGTGTACCAACAAAGCTTATGATTAAGTATTAAAGATTAATTTCTATATGTCAAGGTAATTATCAACATATTCATAATTCATATTGAGAGAATATTAATATCAGTGTGTTCATATTGGGAAAATATTTGGGTTAAGATAAAAACAAGTTGTATAACCATTGATTAATTGTGAAATGTTCAGACATTGTTATTGTTCAGACTTGAAGAAAATATGATATCCTCCCAGATGTTCTTTTCCTTTCGGTGTGAGGCCAAACATCCTGAAATAGAAGCAGGGGAGGCCGTCATGGGATGGGTCAGGATGACCTGGTGTTGGGCCAGTAATTAGTTTGGTGAACGTCCAGTAACTAAAGGGCGCCAGTTATCTTTTGGGACTTTTCCCAGAACAAAGAAACGGATCAGGCCTCCCCAGGGGACAATAACCGGAAAGCTTTGGAAAGAACCTAAAAGTTTGAGTGTGCCAAATCTCAACCAAAGGGAAAGGGACTGAGGGGAGGGGGAAGTGAGATCCCATTGGTAGAAAACCAAAGAAGGATGTATCTTAATAATGTCTATATAACCTGTGTGCATATTGATTAGTTTTTAGGCTTGTACTCTGCAGAGACAAAACTCAGGTCCTTTTGTGCTACTAAAAGGCTCTTGAACCAAAGACTTCTTCTTGGTGATTTCTTCCACCACACTGCCTTTGGGGTAGCCTCCCCAACCAGGTGATGGAGTGGAGAGGCCAGCTTGGAGAAACCTCACACAAAGCGCCTGTAATAACTTGCAAAGCCCAGAAAGGATCGCAACTCTGACACTTGGGTAGGGCGAGTCCAGTTAGCTACAGCTACAAATTTCTCTGGGTCTCTTCTGAAGAAGTCGCACTTCTGTAGTTTCACCTTCTGCAGATGACAGAGTACTAGCTCAAGGCGGTGTACATACTCTTGGACAGTGGAAGAAAATACTACCACGTCATCGAGGTATAAAAGGAGGGACTGAGGGACTGCTGGGCCCCAAACATGCATTCCATGAGCCTCTGGAAAGTGCTAGGAGTGTTGCACAGACCAAAAGGCATACGGTTGAATTCGAACAGGCCAAATGGGGTGCAGAAGGCAGTCTTCGTTCGATCCCTTTCAACCACTGGCACTTGGTTATAACCACTGTTCAAATCCATTGTTGAAAACCAGCAGGCCCCAGACAAAGCATCCAAGGACTCTTCGATTCGCGGAAGGGGGAATGCGTCTCTATGGATCTTACTGTTTAACTGCCGGTAGTCCACACACAGACGCAGGCTGCCATCCTTCTTCCTGACCAGCACAATGGGAGAGGCGTAGGGGCTACAGCTCTGCCGAATCACCTGGCTGTCCAGCAACTGGTGGATGTGGGCTCTAACTGCATCATAGTCAGAAGGGGGTATCCTCCAGAACCGCTGACGAACTAGCACATCGTCAATCAGGGGGATTTCATGGGAAATTAGATCAGTACAACCTAGGTCACCTTCATTAGCTGAGAAAGCTGACTCATAGTGGTAAAGAAGTGCTCAGACTTTATCCAGTTCTAATTCAGTTAGAACAAAGAGATCTAGCAACTGTATTAGGTCCTTCACCCCCCCAACCCGACCAGCTTGAGAAGACATGGAGGCGATGATTCCACCCTTTGATCCCCCCACTACCTCAGTAATGCCCTCGGGTAAACTAACAACCTGAGCATGCCTACGGGCATGCGGGGATGCAGGGTGGCACCGGTGGCACCTACATTAGTGACTGGGATGTACACGGTACCTCGGACTACTTTTACCATAGAGGGGGATACTACAAGGCTATCTGGGAGGAAGTGATCCCTACTGAACGGCTCAAATAATACAGTACCTAGAGAGTCAAAATGGTGTTGAGGGCAGATAGCGGCCACTAGTCTGATGGTCGCCCCAGGTATATACACTGGCCTCTTGCCTCGCACCCGCACCATGCCAGCTCGCCTGTTAAGTTAAGTTCGGCTTTATGACAGCGGAAGAGAGCTTCTTGCCATGGCAAGCCATGGGGAAAGGGCTTGTGACACTACAGGAGCCTTGAAAAGAGCGGGGCCATGTGGGGCCAAAAAGTTCATTATAACACTCACGGATGATGTTCATACCTAAAACACCAGGGGCAGCAGACTGTGACAGGTTTGCAGAATCTTTAACAACTAGTATTCCCCGTTTAGGGTTCAAATCAAATCACATTTATTTGTATAGCCCTTAATCACCATTACAGTCTCTAAGGGCTTCACAGTGCCCAACATGTGAAAATAATAAATGGTTAGTACACGACATCCCCCAGCCTTAGACCCTCACAGAGGACAAAGGAAAAACTCCCACAAAACCGTATAGGGAAAATTGGGAGAAACCTTGGGAGGAGCTACTCAAAGAGGGATCCCCCTACCAGGACGGTTGGGCGTGCAATAGATGCTGAGTTTGGGATCAGCTTACCCAACACCTCAACGTCCATCTCTAGGTAGCCCATGTAAGGGATATCCAGCCCATTTGAGGCACGGAGCTTTAACCAGGGGTATGCTTGGGGGCTTCCCTGAAAGTGTTGAGAAAATAAACTTTGAGTGATTGTAGAAACCATCGACCCGGTGTCGAGCAAACATTCTACCTGTACCCCACCTCAGCTAATAGTGACTACAGGAGTAGAATTAGTCGAGCCTACAATGCCCGCCCTCTGAGATGTGGCTCTGCAACTCGGGGTGTCAGTTTTCCGCCAGCTGGTGGGAACTATGGGCATCACTGTGCGAAGGACAGCGAAGAGGTTGCTGGGTCTGGGGGTCAACCCACTGATTGTCACAGTCTCGGGCAAAATGCCCAACTTTCTGGCAATGCCTACATATGAGAGGGCCCTGGTGGTAGGACTGTAGTCGCTAGGTGGATTCTGTAAATTGAGCAGCTTTGAGACAGCTGATTAATCTGCTGTTGTCGTTTTAACATTGCCTTTAACAGTCAGTTCATTACTGGATGGTGTATTAGTGGTCACCCCAGGCCTACCCTGTCCTGAAAAGCCTTGCATGGCACATAGTGATGGAACAGAGTAACTCCTCCCCCTTAGCTCACAATGGCTACCCTCCCATTCCCACCTAATGGCCTCTTTTTGAACGTCAAGCAGCAGCACAGCATGAGAAAACTCTTGCAAAGACTCTTCTCGAAAATAATTCTTCCTGCAACACTACATAGGATTTGGAGAAACCATACAAGTCTACAAGGATGGAGAGAATTCGTTCTGGGTCTTTACGTTCTGCTGAGACCTATATTTCATCTCCTCTTTTGCCTCACCATCTAGATGGTTGTAGATGAAGTAAGCCTGGTCAAGGGGGGACAAATATCTAGCCCGCATAGAGGCTTGAACCTCTTCTTACCATTCTACAATACCCATCCCTGATGTACCTCGAAACATTGGACATTTTCTCTCCCTTGGCACGTATAACACACGGTCAGTAGGGAGGGGATCAGCAGCCCTGCAGGATCTGGAGTCTGAAGGGTTATCAAGGGCTGAGGGTGCTGCACGCTGTTGTGTCAACCGTTCATTCTCAGCTCTAGGCTGTGTCACTGCATCTCGTAGTTCCTGTAATTCTGTTTCCATGTCTAGAGTTCAGAGGTCAGAGATTAATGTTAGTCGGCAAGCTGCTCGAGTCTGTATTCTCTCGGCCGCCAACCTTGATCCCTGTGAAATCCCACGCTGAGCCCGCTACTGTTTTGCCTTTTTGTCTAGATTACTCAATTAGTACATCAATAAATAACCAGACAAATCAACTAAAGAAACGAAAACACGCGCCTGTTTTACAAATCCTGCCGACTACACCAGATGTGACGAGCTGGACTAAGATAGAATTCAGTAGCTCGACTACGCCTGGGGAACTACACCCAGGGAAATATTTGAGTAGTTCAACACTTTAGGTTCTTCCCGCACAGTTAAGCTTGTAAGGATCTGTTACGACCCCGGCTCTTGGGGAGCAACACAGGAGTCAAACCACAACCAATTGCGGACAAAAGTAATGTTTATTGCCCAAAAGAAAGACAAACCAAGGGTAACAAAGAAACCAAACCAAATACAGAGTGGGCTGCACAATTCCAGACAGACACCCTATCAAAATGGATTATGTGTAAATAAATACAAATTCTTGGTGGCCATCCACGGAGGCCGATGTTCGGGCCTTCGTGGCTGCCTGCACGGTTTGCGCTCGGGGCAAATCTTCTCATCGGCCTCCCGCCAGCCTGCTACGCCCTCTGCCTGTCCCCAGTTGCCCCTGGTCACACATCGCGTTGGATTTTGTCACCGGTCTGCCTCCATCCCAAGGTAACTCCACTATACTCACCATTGTGGATCGTTTCTCTAAGTCTACCCATTTTGTCGCTCTCCCCAAACTCCCCACAGCCCAGGAGACGGCCAACCTGCTCACCCTCCATGTCCTGCGCCTCCACGGGATCCCCTCTGACATCGTCTCAGACCGGGGACCGCAATTCATCTCCCAGGTCTGGAGGTCCTTCTGTCAGGCGCTTGGTGCTTCGCTGAGTCTCTCCTCCAGCTTCCACCCACAGACGAATGGGCAGACCGAACAAGCTAACCAGGACCTGGAGTCGGCTCTTTGCTGTGTTGCCGCCCGCAACCCCACTGCCTGGAGCTCTCAGTTACCTTGGGTGGAGTATGCCCACAACTCCCTGACCAGCGCAGCTACGGGGGTGTCGCCGTTCGAAGCTTCCTTGGGCTACCAACCGCCCCTGTTTCGGGCCCAGGAGAAGGAGATTGCTGTGCCTTCTGTTCAGACCCACCTTCACCGTTGCCACCGGATCTGGAGGGAGACGCGCTCTGCACTGCTGACCGCAACCAGCGCCTGGCTGACCGACACCGGACTCCGGCTCCGGACTACCACCCAGGGTCAGAAGGTTTGACACTCCTCCAGGGACATCCCACTCAGGGATGTTTCCAAAAAATTTCCCCCCCGTTTCATTGGTCCATTTAAAATCGCCACCATCATCAACCCCTCTGTTGTTAAACTCAAATTACACAAATCAATGAGGATTCACCCTAGCTTCCACGTGTCACAACTAAAACCAGTGTCTGTCAACTTGATTTGATGACTACTGTTCTACATTGTCCTATTAATAGAGAGTCCCACTGAGCACGTTGTGTCTATGCTTTAGCTCTCATGAAGCCCAGGATCTTTTTGGCTGTGTATTGGCCAGTTTTAGACCAAGCAGTAAATACATTGCTACATATTTAAACAACGCATCAACAGCTAGAAATATCAGAAATATGCACCAGAGAAGTCAATATGTACTTTACGTATGTATGTATTTTAACTTCCATGGATGTCTACTAAACGTTCACTTTTAAACCGTATGTAGCCTAATTTTAGTACTGTACTGTAAATCTCTCAGTTCCTCCAGTCATAAGCCTGAAGGTTGAAGATCGTTCTCTTTTGGGTAACAAGGAGGTTACCTTTGCAAGCTGCATGGCTACTAGTGCCAAGCCCCCTGCAGAGGTGAGTTGGCACACCGCTTCTCTAGCTGAATCGGTGAGGGCAATGACCAACTCCACCCAACATGCCAACGGTACCACCACCACAGTCAGCTACCTGGTCGGAGTACCAACCAGTGACGTCAACCATCACTCGGTCCAGTGTGTGGTGAAACATCCAGCCTTGACAACAGAAAAAACCCTGCCCTTCCTCATAGATGTCTATTGTGGGTATACTCTTACTGCCCTAGATCATAGTTCCACATTATTCTTGTTCTTTGTTACAACAGATAATCATCCTCAATTGAAGAGTTTCATTCCAAAATGATAAATCCACTTCATCATTTGAAAAAAAATCCTATAAAAACCATACAAGTCCTAGAAACTCATTTATTTTATCCTATAAAATTACTGTAATATACATTATTGCTTACTATAAAATTGTTAATAGCCGGAAATATGATGCTGATTGCCTTAATCAACCTCATAAATAAGTATGGAGATGGTTCAACTCTGATTGAAACTAGGAGGGAAGTACCTCCAGTTAAGAGTGATCTAACTGCCCAAAATGGTCAAAGACAAATATTAGGCTCCTCAAACCCAAACATTAACTGAATCATCAATAGTCTATTAAGTATCCACCAGGGGCCTCATTTATGAAGGTTGCTACGCACAAAAAAGTGGCGTTAACGGGGGTGAAATGTGCGTACGCATATTTTACCGCAAACATCGGGATTTATAGAAAAATTCTATGCGGTAAAAGGTACGCACTTCTACGCATCCTTTCACCCATGCGTAGAGCTCACCGCAAGTTTTTCAGACACGGGAATCAGCGATTCCCCTGGCGCCAGGATGAACTGACTGAAGGGGCAATTTTTCATGAAATAAAACTCATTGATTTGACCATGCAACACCCTCAGAAAGGCTAAAGACAACAATAACATAAGGCTACTGTTCAAAATCAAAGAATACATTTATTAATCAGAGACTCACATAAGAACGGAGCACTGCAGAGAATTTATGAACGATAACGATTCTGTCAAAATCAGCAGGGGGAGGAGTAGAAACAGCAGTTTGTGGCTTGCATCTCTCTCTCTCTCTCTCTCTCCCTCTACAACGGGGGAAATGGAATTAGGGCTGAAAGTTGTATTTACCACCACAAAAAGCAAGCAGGCTGAGAAACCAAACTAAGTGACGTGTCTGTCTGTCTATCGATCTCCTCCGCTCCGTTTCAGTGGGCTACTATGGACGCCCCAGCATACACCTATGGAAATATTTTTCTATAGATACATGAAGCTTAAACAGAGGGGGCAAAAATACAACTGAGGGGCTAAGCATAATTTTACTGTCTCATATGTAGCTCCTTATGCTCAATGTTGTATAACTTTTAAACTGTTCTTAAATTGTTTTTATCATTTTGTTCATCGTCAGTTTGTCTCCCATTTTTATATTGTCTTCTAAAGCACTTTGTAACTTTGTTTTGAAAAGTGCTATATAACAGTTATAACAACAATTATTAAGGTGTGCCGGATTATTAGGGCTTGTGCGGTTCTCCACAATGTGGCCCAGATCCTCTACTGAGCCCCAGACAGTACACCTTTACGGTGCTCAACCTCAGCGATGAGCGCCTCGATCTCGCACTCCGCAAAATTTGCCTTTCTTGCAGCTGGTGTCTCTCAGTCTTTCCTTCATTGATAGTCCAACAAAGGCTCCTTAACAACGTCGGCATATTCATGAGCTATTTAGCATTGACCATTTATGGATGATTGTGGGACGACACTAGGAGGAGTAGTGGGAGGACACTGGGAGGAGCGCACAATCCACTGCAGGTGGGTATTTATAAAGAGAAGACTGCGTACAGGTGTGCGCTGCACGGTTTTATAGATCTGAATATTTTCTTGCGTTAGTAGATTCTGAGGTTTGTGCGTACGCAATGTTTTAGGATGGAATCTACGCAAAGTTTTATAAATGAGGCCCCAGGTCTCTGGGCTCCACCTGTAAGTTGTTGTTTAATATGGGTGCTGGAGTGTCAGGTTTAGAGCGTAGGTGTTACTTCCATTATCATTCTGTTAAAGGCTATAGAAAAAAGAATGAGTGCTCAGTTGCTGCACAAAAACACATCTGTCATCTCTCCTTTCTTGTAGATGCACCCATGTCAGTTACTATTACTGAAGCATCCCAAGATGTGCTTGAATGTGTGTCAGATGCAAAAGAAAACTACACCTGGAGCAGGTAGTTTGAATAAACTGGTTTCTTTGCAAATGATCTGTAACAGCAGATACATTTTTGTGACTAACATTTACCTTCAGGCATTGTGTGGTTAGCCATTCTCACAAGCTTTGTGACCTGTTACAGTTATAGCACATGTTGTGATGTATGTATGTATGCGTCCACACAAAGTTGAGTTGGTTAAATTTACCTTTTTTTATACATCTACCATCATCTACTTTGTTGTGTTACTATGTAGAGCGGCACAAGATGGATATGAAGAGATGTGAAATACATTAACAGTCTATGTTAAATTAAGTTGAAAAAAACGTAGTTGACTGTAGCATAGCTAGCTACAACCGGGGACAGAGACAGAGACCAAGGCAGGAGCTTGATGCCCACTTCTCCCGGCCGGTGCACCTCCCCTGCTGTCCTGGCAGGTCAGCCGTGGAGCGCCAAAGCCGCCAGTCTGCGAGGCTTCCAGGAGCATCCCAGCTCCAACCCCGACTGGGCAGCTCTTCCAGATCTGCTCTGCACTGTAAATTTCACACTTGATTCAAGATTCAAGAAGTTTATTTGTCACATACACACACGGTGTGCAGTGAAATGAAAAAAGTGGCAATGCTCAACAGGAATGTGCAAAGGGCAAAATAACAGGTTCACACTATTTACAATAAAAAACCAATCAACACAATATTTACAGTAAGAGCACTTTGGAAATAAAAATATAGTAATAAGGGAAATTGTATGTACAGTACCAGTCAAAAGTTTGGACACACCTGTTTCTGTTTCTCATGATCTTCCCATGACATTTTGATATAAAGGCTTGATGCTTAAATGCTTGAAATTTTCTTAGACAAATAGAGAAGTTGATGCCTGTGTATGATTTTATTTTCAAAACTTACATTTTAATTAAATTGAAATGCACCCCCAACAAGTAGTTTTCATTTAAACTTTAGAGGTGGAGAATGTTGAACCACAATGATTAAATCATCATTTTAAAGACTCACATAGTGATTGTGGCCTTTAAAAGTTAATTTGTGGAATTTCTTTGCTTGTTAATGCCAAAGGGTTTCTACTTTGAAGAATCTAAAATATAAGATAGTTTTGATTTTTTTTCAATTTCTTTTGGTCACTGCATAATTCCTTTTGTGTTATTTCACAGTTTTGATGACTTTACTATTATTCTAAAATAGTGGAAAATTTTAAAAATAAAGAAAAACCCTTTCTATGAGTAAACCTTTGACTGGTACTGTATGTAATATAATATAAATGATGTGTAGTCGTAAGTGTGTGAGTGTGTGTGTGCATAAGAGGGGCAGTGTGTGGGTCTTGGTGGGGGCCCGGGTGAGGTTGGAGTTCACAGTCATGATGGCCTCAGGAAAGAAACTCTGTCTCAGTCTGTCTGTTTTTGCTGCATGACTACGGAGGCGCTTGCCTGACCGCAGCAGCTGAAACAGTCCGTTGTTGGGGTGGTGAGGATCCTTCATGATCCTGCAGGCTCTGGTTCTGCACCACCTGGTGTACAAGTCCTGCAGGGTGGGGAGTGTAGTTCCAGCCGAACGCACTACTCTCTGCAGAGCCTTCCTGTCCTGAGCAGAGCTGTTGCCAAACCAGGCAGTGATGCTTCCTGTCAGGATGCTTTCTACAGCTCCAGAATAGAAGGACTGAAGGATCCTCCGAGAGACTTTGAATTTCCTCAGTTGCCTTAGGTGGTAAAGGTGCTGCCTTGCCTTTCGCAACAGAGTGTCAGTGTGTGTGGACCATGTAAGATCTTCAGTGATGTGAACTCCCAGGTATTTATACCTGCTCACCCTCTCCACAGTAGTCCCATTAATCCCCAATGGTGAGTACGTCCTCTGTTGTTGTGTCCTCCTAAAGTCCACAATCAGCTCCTTAGTTTTGGTGACATTCAAGAGGAGGCTGTTGTCCTGGCACCAGAGTGACAGATCAGCAACTTCCTCCAGGTAGGCCTTCTCGTCGTTATTGGAGATCAGGCCCACCACCACTGTGTCATCTGCAAACTTGATGATGGAGTTGGAGCTGAACCTGGCCACACAGTCATGTGTGTACAGGGAGTACAGTAGGGGGTTGAGGACGCAACCCTGGGGGGATCCTGTGTTCAGGGTGAGGGGGTTGGAGGGAGTATCTGCCCACCCTGACCACCTGGGGCCTGGCGGTCAGGAAGTCCAGGATCCAGGCACACAGGGGGGTGTTCAGTCCCAGCTAAATCAGCTTGCTAGCCAGTCTGGTGGGGACTATGGTATTGAAAGCTGAACTATAATCAATGAACAGCAGAGTTCACACTGTAAATTTCACACTTGTAACTTTGTCACAGCACATAGTGTGGGTATCTAAGAGTTTACAATGTAAATTTCACACTTGTAAACCATACCTGGCCTTAGATCAGGGGGGCATGCGTTTCCCGGCAGGTACAACACAAGCCCTGCTGAATAATGCATGCACCTTTCAATTTCTCTTGTAGTGGTCCTACTGTCACAAGATTTTCTCAGCACAGAAGTCGTATTTCCTTTTCGTAGGGGGCTATGTAACTCTATTACTTTTGTAGCCTTAGTTCTGGAGCATTTCTATTATAAGAAGTTTTTGCTCCTTAACTCTGGTGTTTAACTGCGTCTCTGGTTCGAGATTAAACACTGTGTTTTATTGTATAGACTACACTCAATTGTATACTGCACTTGGATCCAAACTAACAGAAGAATTATATAAACTACACAATAAACAAGGGTTACATCTGTTGAGAGAGTTTAATGTTTACAGAGTTCCTCCATATCGGCAGCACCAAACACTGAATCGGTACACAATTTATCCAGAAATAATCTATAACAACTTCGATTTAGCACCCAGCACACATGTAATAACAATACAGATTAAATAGTGTGGCTTATAAAGTGTAAATGTCATATGACCCTGTATATTTCCACAGAACGCTATGGATGTGATGTGTATGATACATTTTTATTAGCTTTGGTTTCATATTGACTGTGTATCGTCATTGATGAATAACTGTGAAGGTTAGTACTAGTATAAAAATAAGAATTCTCTTCACAAAACATTATAGCGTCCAGTGACTGCTGGCTTGTAGTTAAACCATGTGCATGCGGTGTGCATGCACATCCCGGGGTGCATGCAGAACTCGGCATAACAGTATTTAGAGACCTTTGCGGCCCGTAAGGATTTATTATATTTGAGATATTACGTTTGAGATATAGCATTTCCAGGCGATTTGCCAACTCTGGCTATAAGAGAGGGCTTCTGGCAAATAGCGGGTAGCTTACAATAGCTGGTATCAGTGGTAACTGGTCATTAGGGCATAGCCCCACCTGCTGTCACCAGAAAGAACTGTGCAAACAAATGACGTTAATAAGATAATTATAGCAGATAATGTTTTTATCTGCTATAATTTATTATCTATGAATATAGCATCTTCCTGAATTGTATATCATTTGTGTTAGGATTTTAGTCCCTGCCTTGCTGCTTCAGACTGCGTTCTCCCGATTCTGTCCACAATGCAATGTGTATTGTATGTGGGGAAATAGGATGCGCATGCTCAGAGTGTTTGTGTATTCAAGTAGATCACACAAATTTGGTGACAAGTAGTGATGGGAAGACCGACTCTTTTAACTAACTCGATTCTTTCGAGCCGTCCGATAGAAGTGAATCGATTCTGAATTGATTCATCAACAAAAACATACCATACCATGTGAGGTTTGAACCTACAATTCTCAGCATGAGTGTGACGTTCTACTAACTGAGCTTAAAGGGTAATTCCGGGATTTTTCAACCTGGCCTCTATGTCCACAAAATCGCTTTTCATACCTTTAAGTAGATCCCAAAAGTTTCGGAGTTTCTCCGGTCCATCGGCTCAACCGGCAGCCGCGTAACGGCGGCTCAAGGCTCCAATGTAATCATGTGGGCACGTACAGGCGGTCAAAGTACGTCCACTAAAAGTGCTTGATTTTGCCACTGACAGGCTCAGATTGTTATTCGTGTGTCTGACAAGTGTCTGACAACATTACTGAAAGGATCGCTACAGAAATAGACCGTTTTTAACCAGAAATAGACCTTTTTTTAACAACAACTCTGAACCGACAAAGTGTGCTCTTGACTTTCTTTTTGTAATAGAGACAGTTTTGTTGACCAATGTTAAATGGCTTATTGTTTACCCAATTACCAGTTAATTTATTAAACAACATCTTAAACAACAAAAACTGTTGTCAATGTGTGCAGAATAGATTGCTACATTATTACATTGGCCTTTTTCACGATCCAATATGGGTCCGTGATCCGGCGGGTATGCAAAAGTAGTCTCTCGTTCATCGGACGTGAACCGCTCAGACATCTCGGACATCTGCTCTCTCGGTTCGCGTACAGCCGGAGTCTGACACAGAATGGGAAGAGGCAGCTGAGCGGTTACACTCAGAACCCAGCAGAACGGTTCTCAATGATAACAATTCTGTGTAATATTGTACTTTCTGCCTTAATTGTGTTTGTGTGTATGTGGGTGTGTGAGCGACGCTCTCTGCTGTAGCTGGTTTGTTTATGGCTCAAGCTTATTGAATACAACATGGAGACAAGCTAGGATTTAGAATTTTGTTGAGCTAGTTAGCCAATATATTATCGGATGCAACCTATTTGCATCCAAACAGCACAGTGCAAATAATCATAAGAGGTGATTGTACTAATTTACCGAGCCGGACACGTTCAACAGATTTTGAAAGGGTTATACATGCTTTTATCACGACCCAACTTGACTACTGCAATGCCCTGTATGTTGGTGTTAGCCAGGCCTCCCTCTCACGCTTGCAGTTGGTCCAGAATGCTGCAGCTCGTCTTTTAACAGGAACGCGCAAGCGAGAGCACATTTCCCCTGTACTGGCCTCCCTCCACTGGCTCCCTGTACATTTTAGGATTCATTTTAAGATTTTATTGTTTGCTTATAAATCATTAAATGGGCTAGCTCCACCTTATCTCTCTGATGTTTTACAGCGGTATGTCCCATTAAGGTCACTCAGGTCCGCTGATCAGTTGCTCCTGGTTGTACCTAAGGCAAGGATTAAGCTCAGGGGAGATCGCGCTTTTGCAGTTGCAGCCGCCAAACTCTGGAACGAGCTGCCTCTACATGTTAGACTGGCCCCTACACTGTCTGTTTTTAAATCTCGCCTCAAAACACATTTGTACTCCTTGGCTTTTAACTCAGTATGAGAGTTGCATTTTCCTTTTTTTGTTTGTTTGGTCTTGTTGCTTTTATATCACTGTCATTCTGTCTCTTAAACTGGTCCTTGTGTTTTATTGTGTTTTTAAGTTTGATTGATTGTACAGCACTTTGGTCAACTGTGTTGTTTTAAATGTGCTTTATAAATAAAGTTGGATTGGATTGGACAGACTTATAAAACAGACACTGGTCCCATCAAATAACTTTAAGATGAGTCCTGACTCCAACAAATAACTTTAAAAGATATGTCCTGACTCCAGCTTTAGTTTTCTTACTCGTTAACTAACCAGCTCGTTAGCTAACCAGCAGTCGAATATACTAACTTGCAAATAATATCAAAACATGGTGACACTTACAGAATCCAAGTTTGCAAATGGGACATGTACTGTATGAATTGCTCCATCTTTAAGCTTCAATTTATCCTGCTGTGAACTGGCCCCCGACGTGAAGTGATTATCAGACACATATGGAAAAGATTTGTGGCACTCCCTATTGCACAATTTTAAGCTAATTTTATAAACTTAGTTCAACATAATGTCTACTTTATGATATACTAAGTTTTGTGATGATTGGACAAAGTCATTGATTTATGGCACAATTTGCGCCAGGCCCACGCCCTTGTTCGGCAACACCATCACCCCCTATTGGTCAATCTAAAAAACATTTTGGGGACATGTTTCAACAGCTTAATTAAAAATGTCCACCAAGTTTGGTGATGTTTGGACAAAGTGACATTGATTTAAGACCAAAAATGCACCAGGCCCATGCACGTTTGGAACTGGTGGCGCCCCCTATTGAGCGATTTCAAAATCATTTTACCAACGTGGTTCAACATTGTTATGAAACATATCCTGCCAGTTCGATTTCAATGAAACTTTTAGGGTATGTTTCAGGTACTTATGTGGACATATCCTGCAAGTTGTGTGATGCTTGGCCCAACGGTTGTTGACTTTGGTCTATTTATGTGATGAGCCACACGCATTTGAAATTGAATATCTTGAAAACTAAATAAGGTATCAACAAGCTTTATATAACTTTTGATAAGCTTGGTCCAATAATGCTCCACAGAAAATTTGGTAGCAATCAGACCTAATTTCTTTTTTTAAATTCAAAATGGCAGAAAATCTAGTCAGGCGGACTTTAGTGGTTCTTGAGTCTTTTATGTAGAGCACATTGAGCTGGACTTGTGTGTCAGATTTCAAGTCAACCCCTTCGAGGTTTGAACCCTAATAACAAACAGAGCTTGCGGTCAAAAGACTATAACACTCCCTCGTCTAACCATATTCACCTGTCCCTCCATTACATATAGACATAGGTGGTGTCATTTCCTGCCCTACCGTGGCCACAGTGCATATTAAAGGGAAGCAGGGGGAGACTTTATTTCTAAGCTCATTTTACCCAGGTAAATAGGTAAATCAAATAATTAGGTAAATATAATCTCACACACATCAGACAATTAATCAAAGAATAATAAAGAATAATTCTATTAAATCAAAAATGGCTCCAACATGCAGGAAAATTTCATGAGATGTTTATTGCCTGTAAACGAATCAAATATTAGTATACAGCGTAAGCAGACACCACAACTGGATTCCTTGGCCCTGAAAATATAGGATTAGCATTTTGAATTAAGTTTCTACGTGAATTAGAAGTAGAGATATTAGTATTTTATGGCTGCCATCTTGAAAATCCAAAATGGAGGCCATGCAGGTACTTCCGCAAATGCAAACATTGGTTTTCAGATTCCGCATGCAATAACAATTCCAAAAATGTGTAGGTTTGCAAATCCCCATCGTGAACCTGACTAATCAGAAATGTGGTAATCAACAGCTGAGTAGGTAGTGTTGGCTAACAAATAATTATCAAAGCAACAACTTGATAATCTACACAGTCACCATGTCAGACTCTCAAACTGCAGTCTACAGAGCTAAACAAGAGCGTGAATGCTAATGTGAACAGTCACTGATCACAGGGGTTTGTATCAAGACACCAATATCAGTTGTTTATGATGTGCTTAGCAGTTGCTTAACAATTGAGTGGTGTTTTTACAGTATTTTTTTTTAATGTAGATTTGTATTATTGTGACAGTATTGCTATTAGATGGTGTTGTGTTATTTCTGCTCTGCTAAGTGGGCCTTAATGTGGCCAGCAGTACAGCCTTTCCTTTCTGTTGGTTAATATGATTGTATTATTGCGTTTATTTCACAGCAAGTAACTTGTGAATTTTTTTTAAATAATGATATTACTAATCATGCTATGTTATTACTAGTCATCCTTTTAGTGAAATGACTGCTCCAACTCTGCCATGAACATAGGAGGTTAAAAGTTATGCTAACCTGATTTATTATTTCCTTGCTTTTCATCATGGTGGAAACTAACAGCAGTGGAATTATTATTAATGGAAGTTATTTTACAGTACAGTACAGTAGGTCTGATGCAACAAAGTATTACTGGTACAACACACGAACATGCAAAACAGAAGTATTGCTAAAATAAACAGCACTTGGTATATCTCTCACTCACACTCACAGACATGCACACTCTTATCCTCTCAACCATTTATCATAATTACTGTATGTCAATAAACAGCCATCTGATAAGAACATCATGATGTTTTTAATAAACACAAAGAACAAAAACACACTACGTTCTTGTAGAGCATGTGCTATGAAATGAAGGGGAATGGCATTTTGTCCGACAGGCTCCATTAAAATGTAATATGTCGTAGGGATACATGCAGGGGTGTAGAGGATTCCCATTTACTTTTCTGTCAAGATTTTTTGAACATTTTCAACATGTGATTCATGCCTTTCACAGAGCATAAAATGATGAACAGTGGTCATTATGACTTGTCTCCAGTGGCTCTTTGAATCCAGCTGAACTCCACCTGTGCAGGTAAAGAGGAAAAGAGAATATTACAGCCTGTCACAAAACAGAAGCAACAATTAAAATAATGTGCTGAGACTGCAAATCTAAGATTATTACATTCATTTTCTTAACAAACAAAAAAAAATTGGGGAAAAAAATAGAAATTGCCCAAGGGAACTAGCCTCAGCTTTGCTTATGTATCTGAAGCACTATCCCCTGCTACCGCATTCTGCAGGTGTTTTTGAAGGAGGACACAGGGCCACTTTCACTGGTTGCCAAGAATTTATTCTGAATAGAGTAGAAACAAGAGCACAGCACATTCCTTCTCTCTCAAAGTCCTCTGAAAGCTTAAAGCAGACTGAGCCCTAAATGTAGTATCAATACCTAATGAACTAAGACATAACCTACATTTCTTATAAATAAAACACAATAAATTGCAAAAGGCTGCTCTGACACTGTCAAGAGTTAGGATATCCTATATCACTGGCTCTTTTATAACTCATGAACCATAAATGTATAACCAGACCAATAGAAGGAACATAAATGAACATAATATACCATTTATACAATATGAAAATAATATAGCACAGAATTAAAATGGCTGTATTCGTCAAAATACCCTCATTCATGTGAACTAATGCCTCATAAACTCTATTAACAGTGTGACTAAAAGATTACAGTACTTTTACATGCTTGTAACAGTGCTATTAAGCTGGTTTTTAACAGCTTGATAGCGGAAGCACCAAAAACACTCCCCTCTATGAGAACTATGTGTTCAGCATTTCCTTGCTGTTTCCTGATGCGCAGGATGACCATGTCAACATCCCTCCAGCATGGAGATGAACACAGTCTATGGGGAAATGTCTGGAGAAGGCCAAATCGGAGACAATGGAGAGTTAGGTGTCTAGTTCTATGTGTCTGTCTGGATACACTTCGGATAAGATGTCCAAAAACTCCAAAAGCTACTTTAAATTCAGCTAGAGTCAGACTTTTAGACAGTCTCGGGTCACTTTCCTTCAAAATAATAAGTCTCTGTGATCAACAAGACGCTTGTCAACGGTTTCAGAGGAACACCGATTGACACTATCAACAATATCTTGTGCTAATATTCAATATCTGTAAATCATATTCCGTGTTTTATCCAGAATTTTATTCTTAGTAGGGTGGAAAAGCCTCTGAAATAGCATTTAGACCATGAGACACTAAAACTCTCCACTGAAATATTGATAAATATACTGTAGCTGCAAGCGGCTATTAGTGGGGTGAAAGCCCCTGAGCCCATTTCATGGGCCCGACAAACATGTTGTGTGCTCAGTCGGTAGAGCATGAGACTCTCAGTCTCAGGGTTGTGGGTTCGATCCCCACATAGTGTTAACTATCACCCTTGTAAGTCGCTTTGGATGAAAGCGTCTGCTAAACGAATGTAATGTAAGTTCTCATACAAAGATAAAGACTCCAGTGGAATAACTACAGTACATACAGTCTGTCTCTGTATGCTGGTAATGATTGTGTTCACATACACATAGTATTACAGCTAACAGCTCATATCCACATTGAGATCTTATTCAGGATATCACATTCAGTTTACATGAATCGCTATATAAATGAATAAACAGAACATTATTAATATTGCCATGGAAAAAGACAGCAAAAAACAACAGTGAATGGAATAAGGTGTAGGTATGCCTCAGTATCCTAGATAATATCAGTTGATCCCAACTAGCGTTTTTTTTTTTATGGGGGGGGGGGGGGGGTTCTCATAATCAGCACGTCGGCTTATCTGGGTTATTGTAGAAGCAATATTCTGTTTACGTGTGCCAACCTCTCAATGGGATACCAGTGTCGTAATAATATCAGAATATAAACATGCATGTAAACACAGTTGAAATGACAGCTGCTCTAATCGCAATGGGATTTCCATGCACCAACGTGAAGGAAAATACACATCTCATAGCTGATTTTAGCATATTTAATAGTTAAATGTATGCAATACATGGTGCTTTACAAGTCATTTTGCAGAAGCTAATTTGTCTATTGACGAGCCATGTTGCCTTCTGTACCAGCAAATGGGATCGTTCTACGACACCTAATAGGCTGGGAGCCAGGTCCAGCCCTCAGGATGTTTTCTGCTACCTTTTTTTGCTATTATTTACTGTTAGCCTATACCTTGGGCCATCACAAGTTGATAACGAGCACCCCCAACTCGGGGCCGTCTGGTCTCAGGGGGCCAAAAACCCCTTTTTTGGGACATGTTTCTGGCGAAATTATGTAAATGCAAATAATAAGGTACTACAATTGCATAAATAGTCATACAAGTATGAAATTTGGCAGGGAGTATCCTGAAACAAAGGGGAAAGTAGCAAAATCAGATTATGGGGCTTGCTGCCATTCTATTTTAAAATATCACCCACAACATCCCCAAAAAGCCAAAAAAAAATGACTGTCCGCTTGACAGATTCTGAGCAAAAAAGATTATTTCCCAGCACTTTATGGTGAATATCACTGCCTCACTTGTATATAGAAAACTTCCTAAGTTCATAAGCTTCAATTTGAGCCCAAGATGACCTTTCTATCTTGAAATTACACTTGCTGTGGCCGAAATTCTTCACTGTACCTCAAATCAGAGAAAACAGAATTTTCAGTCACTAGCCTTCCAGATGGGGCTAAGCATATTTCTTGCATCAAACAATATGTTCATATGTACTACTTCTATCTGAAGTGAAGAACATGAAAAGTGAATACTACAGTAGGAAAACAAATGCTTTTAAATGGTATTCAAATTATTTTTATGTTGTATATGCACAGATAGCTTGTCCAAACCAATACACTCAAGTAGTCATTGTTTGGAATTGTATATTTGTCCAAGGCAAGATTGTCTTGTTTCGGCAAGACACTAAAATACAATACACTAAGGCCTTCTAGAGGTCTCTTCTACAATACAATACAGGCCTTTTGGTTGCCTTTAATCAATTGGAAATTAGCACAAGGGACATGGTGTTCACAGGTCTAGAGGAAGGTGAGACAGAACTACTTCCACTCAACTCAATTAACATAAGGACGACAGACAGAGGCTGAGGGGGATGAAAGGGTCTATGTAAAATATCACATGGATGTCTGTAAAAAGGAACTGTATCTGCTTGGTGTTCTTTAGATTATCCTCGTAGGCAGAGATGCTGCCGGATATTTCTCCCTTTCAGCGCTTAACTGTATTAAATACTCATTGAATCCTTGGACGTAGTTTGTTGCTGCTTTCTTCTTACGTTCATCACCACGACCAAGAAATAATTCCTAACATCATGCAAGGTCAGCAGAGCTGAAATGTGTTCTTGTGAATCATTTTCAGCCAGCTGGTTGATATTGTCAAATATGAACTAAGGCGGCTGAAGGGCAGGAAAGCTGCAGGACCAGACGGGATCAGCCCCAGACTGCTCAGGGACTGTGCTGACCAGCTCTGTGAGGTGGTCATGTACATCTTCAACCTGAGCCTTAGTCTGGAGAGGGTCCCTGTCCTGTGGAAGACCTCCTGTGTGGTTCCAGTTCCTAAGATCACACATCCCAAGGAACCAAACCACTACAGACCTGTCGCCTTGACCTCCCACCTGATGAAGACCATGGAGAGGCTCATCCTCAGCCACCTTCGCTCTGTGGTGAGCACAGCGATGGACGCGCTGCAGTTTGCCTACAGGCAGAACATCGGGGTGGATGACGCCATCATCTACCTACTGCACCGATCACTGTCCCACCTGGAGAGTGCTGGGAGCGCTGTGAGAATCATGTTTTTTGATTTCTCCAGTGCATTCAACACAATTCAACCGACGCTGCTGCGGGGGAAGATGAAGAGTGCAGGAGTGGATGAACAGCTGACTGCTTGGACCATCAACTACCTCACCGACAGGCCACAGTATGTGAGACTGCGCAACTGTGTGTCGGAGGGGGTAGTTTGCAGCACTGGGGCCCCCCAAGGAACGGTCCTCTCTCCCTTCCTCTTCTCCCTCTACACATCAGACTTCACCCACAACACCAGCAGCTGTCATCTCCAGAAGTTCTCTGACGACTCAGCCATTGTTGGCTGTGTGTCTGAGGGGAATGAGCTGGAGTACAGGTCAGTCATCATGGACTTTGTGGACTGGTGTGAGCGTAACCACCTGTGCTTAAACACCAGTAAGACGAAGGAGATGGTGATTGACCCCCGGAGGAAGGCACCACCCCTCACACCGGTGAACATCCAGGGCTTGGACATAGAAATGGTGGACAGTTTTAAGTACCTGGGTGTTCACCTCAACAATAAACTGGACTGGACACACAACACTAACGCCCTGTACAAGAAGGGCCAAAGTCGCCTCCACCTTCTGAGGAGACTGAGGTCCTTTGGAGTACGCAGGCCCCTGCTACGGACCTTCTATGACTCTGTGGTAGCTTCTGCTATCCACTACGCTGTGGTCTGCTGGGGAGCGGGCAGCACTGACCTGGGACAGGAAGAGACTGAACAAGCTGGTCAGGAGGGCCAGCTCTGTCCTGGGCTGCCCACTGCCCTCTGTGGAGGAGGTGGGTGAGAGGAGGATGTTAGCCAAGCTGACCTCCATCAGGGACAACACCTCTCACCCACTGCACCAGACAGTGGAGGCCCTGAGCAGCTCCTTCAGCGGCAGACTCCGTCACCCACAGTGTAGGAAGGAGCGCTACCGCAGGTCCTTCATCCCCACCGCTGTTAGACTGTTCAACCCAACAGTCTAGTCCTCATCTTTCCTCTCTTATATAGAACTGTGCAATACCCCCCCGTACCCCCCCCCCCAACAACCAGTCAATCATCTCCCCCTCCACCACCTTGTAAATATGTATATAGCCATAGCAATATATTATAGGCCTACAGTCTCTCCCATAATACACTTTTTGTTATTAAGCTGCATACAGTCTTTTAATATTTAATATTTAATTTGTTAATACTCCTTGTTTATCTTTTTCTTTTTCTTATGGCACTCTATTGTTTGCACACTTGTTTTTTTGCACTATATTGTTTATTCTATTCTGTTTTTTCTATTGTTGTGAGCTGCTATAACGTGAATTTCCCCATGGCGGGATTAATAAAGTCTCTCTTATGATGTTAACTGTGAATGATTTGACAGTTTTGATGTGAGGCATTTTGCTTTGGATATACTTGATGTATATGATCAGCCTCACATCAGTTTCTTTGTGGTTTGAACAGATCTCAGGTAGAAGTTCTTTTGACATCACTCCAGCATGAGATTCTATCTTGAAAGCTTGACCAGCCTCTATGAAGATGACAGGCCTTCGGAGGATCTCTTCCATCATATCTGGAGAGCTCCAGTGTTTGAGAAGTAAATTAATGAGTGATTTCTTTTTATCAGCTTTCCAATCTGCAGGTCGATGAACTATAAACCGTTCACCACAACCTCTACAATGCCTCTCAGCTGATTTTGGTGAATAAAGACGGTCAACATAAGTGTCTGTGCTGAATATTGTTTCAGCTGCAGCAGATAGACTTTTGCAGATGCGCTCTGATACAGTCTTCATTGTCTGTGGCACATCATTCATGTAGAATGAGGAGTTCCCATCTTGAATGAGACCACATTTGCTAGAAGAAGGGAGCTGCACATTCTCAGCATCTTTGATCATGTAGTTCATCCCTTGTGCTTTGTTGGTTTTTGCAAAGAAACCATCAATTGTTGAGATGGAATATGGCGTCACAGTCAGGGCATAGCACATCAGGTCAGAGATGCTGATTTGTGACCTTAGTAGCTGTGATTTGATGAAGATCTGAAAGATAAATCCACTTGTGGCCTTATACTCGCTCACTTTCTAGTTTGATGCCACAGGCTTCGTTTTAGGTGTGGTGGAAGACATTGTCTGTCATTTGTTTTTTTGTAAGTCGATCAGCTATGCCAGAAGAGGTGCTATGTGATATGATGTACTGAATGCTCTGAAAAATGGCCAAACTCAAAAAGAAGAGTTCATCCGTGATCGACTTTTCAGCTCTGCTGGCCTTGCATGCCTTCACTGGTACCGACTGCAGTTCAGCATTGAAAGGCAAAGGAAAGGTGCAACCGATCAAGTTCCTGAATCAGAATTCAAAGTTCATGCAGATCTTTGCTGCAGTGGGTAACTCTTGGGAGCTTGATGAGCTTGTGCTCAGTGGTGCTGAAGAGTTCACCTGTCGCCTCTATGGCTTTGGTCCTCGAGTCAAGCAAGTTGATGAGGCAAGACAGATTAAGGTCAAGAAAATTTGTGGCTTTGAGGGTCCGCTTGCAGCACTGAAAAGAGTCAACTTCCAAGTATGCATCTGGAAAAGGACTCATGAACACTTCCCAGAAATCCCATCCCCTCTTGACAATGGGTTTCATGTCAACTTTGAAAATGGCAAGCTAGAACCACTATGGTTTGGGGGTGACGTCATCCCCAAAGCCCTCGTTGATGTATTGGCTGAAGAGGGGACAGACGAAGATGACCTACTTGATGAAATCCATACAAATATGGATGATGATGAGGAAGAGAATGAAAATTATGCATATGATGATGATTTTATGATTTTGTTGATGACCTGTTAAAATCCACCTGATCGGCGATACACCAGATCAGGGTTAAGGTTTGGGGGCGCCAGTGACACCACAAACTAAAAACTCACTAGCTTCCATAAAGTTTGGCCCACAGGTCTAACATTTTACACAGATGTAGGTGACATGATGTAAAAGGTATGTGGTTATTTTCATAGTTGTAATATTGAGCATGGCTGAAATTTAAAAAACAAATTGTTATTTTAAAAGGGGTTAAAAGGTGGACACCAGGGACTTTGATGCTCCCATGTCTTTGGCTTTGTAGGAGCCGCATTTAAGTTTTTTCTATTTGCATAATTTATTTATATATTTGTGTTGCGAGTGTGCACCCTCTACAGGTGGCAAGGGTGCTGTCCTATTTATGGGTGCGCATTGCCCATGGCGTGGAAGGCGGGTGACAGCAGATACCGTCATTAACCTCAGCCTCAGCCTCATGCTCAGCCCTGACCCCGTGCATTTTATTTATGTTTTATGTTTTCTTTGCAATAAATTCTAAGCAACAGTGAACGGTAAACTCTTTTTGGATTTTATTTGGAAGGAAGGCTGCGAGTCTGACAAACTGCACCCGCACGCTCCAGGTGGTAAAAACAATAGAACACTGGAGTACAGGGGTTAAAGGAAAAGTGTTTTTTTGAGCCACTACAGGCTTTTTCCTGTTGTTGTTTCTCCCTTTGGCTGTATTTGGAGTGTTTATCTAGGTCTGTTGTTAAATGTTAAGTACTTAGGTGCACATTAATTTGCAATATTCATAACTACTGGTGGTTGGCTTCTTGATCACATGGTAGTCATGCTAGTCTGTATTGTGACTGTACACTACTTGAGTGTATTGGTTTGGACAAGCTATCTGTATACAACATAAAAATAATTTGAATACCATTTAAAAGCATTTGTTTTCCTACTGTAGTATTCACTTTTCGTGTTCACTTCAGATAGCAGTACATATGAACATATTGTTAGATGCAAGAAATATGCTTACCATCTGGAATGCTAGTGACTGAAAATTCTGTTTTCTCCGGTTTTGAGGTATAGTGAAGAATTTCGGCCACAGCAAGTGTAATTTACAAGATAGAAAGGTCATATTTCTATATACAAGTGAGGCAGTGACATTCACCATAAAGTGCTGGGAAATAATCTTTTTTGCTGAGAATTTGTCAAGCGGACAGTCATTTTTTTGTCTTTTTGGGGATGTTGTGGGTGATATTTAAAAAGCAAGCCCCATAATACTATTTTTCTATTATCCCCTTTGTTTCAGGATACTCCCTGCCAAATTTCATATTTGTATGAGTATTTATGCCATTGTAGTACCTTATTATTTGCATTTACATCATTTCGCCAGAAACATGTCCCAAAAAAGGGTTTTTTGGCCACCTGAGACCAAACGGCCCCCGAGTTAGGGGTGCTCGTTATCAACTTGTGATGGCCCAAAGTATAGGAAACAGGAAATAATAGTGAAAAAAAGGTAGCAGAAAACATCCTGAGTGTCCCGGACCTGGCTGCCGGCCTATTACATGACTATAACCATTAGAATACCTTTTATGATATCGTCACCCTCTTAAAATAATGGCCTAAGTCACTTTTTGAGGAAAATTATGTTTTTGCTTAAATCATCTCTTCATGATGCTGGCCACCTCTGGTAAAATTGCCTACATCCTTAATTGAAAAGATCATGCTGTTCCTACCGCGGTAGTGCAATGGCCTATGTCAAGCGTGTGACTTAGGCAATTTTCAAGGCAGCAAGATGGCAGCTTCTTCAAGACGCAAGAAAAACTACCCGATAAATGAAGTGAATTCCATGATTCAGGGCTCAACCCCTATTGGTAAGTGATAAGGTTTACTATAATATAGGCTAGGCTATAAATGTTGCGTAGTTATTTAGTCTTTTACTTTCACAAGTTATAGTTTAATTACCAAGCCTCCCAGTGGGTTACAGACACAAAATAGCTAGCTAGCTCCGTGAAGATAGCTAGCTAGCTAGCTCTGCTAACTTTTTTTCTGTGTCTCTTCAAACTATTTCATCTACACTTTTTGTCTCCTTTTTTCCACATGACAATACCCTCTGGGGTATTGGGGGACAAAACAAAAGACTTTGGTTTATATTTATGTGTATAACTTCGCAAGTTTTTATCATACACTCGCGGCAAACCCCTTGCCAGAAACCTTAGAATCTCGACTCTCCGACTGTAGCACTTACTGTAATTACGCAATTTTTAAAATAAGGTTAATTAGACAAAATGTAAAGGTAGTCTCATCTCTCCCTACTCCTGCCTCATCTATTGAAATGGTAAATAAGTACTCCACCTAGCCTAATCCTTTGTCTCTTTCTTTGTATTTGTGTAAATTACCCTCCCCCCAGACAGCTGGACTAGAACAAACTAGGACAGTTGATATTTGTGACTGTATGCCTCAAAGGGTTAAACTTAAAGAAATGTTTTTCCTTTTTTATAGGAGATGCACTTGACTTTTCTGACGCCGATCAGGCCTCATCCAGTGAAAATGACAATGAGACCGTCGAGATGGAGCAGCATGTACCAGGCCAAGACCCTGTTTCAGATGGACCAAACAATACCTTAAACACTCCCATTGAAGAAGAGAGTGTTGCTGAAGATGCCAAGCAGACGCATCCACACCATGAAGAAGACACAGATGATGATGATGATATCAGAGATCCAGACTATAACCCATCCTCTGAGTCTGAAAATGAAGACCTAGCCATGGTGGCAGCAACTCTAGAAGACCTAGAGGATGAGGATTTTGATGAAAACAATACGGTCAAAAGGAAACGACAGAAAAACCTCAGCCCAGAAACATGGAAGCAAAATCAATCCAAGGAGAAACGTCTCAAAGGAATGCCGATTGTAGTGGGGCTTGCTTGCAGTGTAGTGGTGTTGAATGCAGCCCCAGGTCTGACTCCGCCTCTCACTACTCCCCTAATTAGTGTCAGCTATATAAGCACCTGTTGTCAAGGTGCTCTCTTGCTGTCCTGTTCACTGACTCAAGGTATGTAGGCTGACAATGACTGTTGTAGTTGTGTAATTGTGTGATAATCAGATTGTGTTGATTCAATGGCTAACTTCCACCTTTTATGGTTGTCACTTTCCAGGACCTGCCCCTGTGATTGTGCCTGTGGTGCAGTAGACTACACCTGCTGCTGTTTTGCTGTGGTTTTAGTAATTAGTGTATTTTAATTGTGAACCAACTGGTATTGTTTTGTTGTATTGTTTGCATTTAATTTCCTTTTCTCTTTTTATCTCTTAGATTTAGTGGAGCTGAGTGCCAGTCATCCGGTGGGGGCTAGTCACTCTGGGTTAGGTACCTTCACGGTTTGCTGAGAGGAAAGGCACTGGGATCAGTGGATCACCCTTTTGTTGTGGGAGTGTTTAGGTTGCAGTGTGAGTGTTTAGGTTGCAGTGACTGATTACACGTGTGGTGAGTATTTGGTTGCACCCCTGGACACATCCTAATGTAGCCTGCCTCCCCGTTTGCTAGCCTCAGCCCCTTTTTAAGATTAGTTATTTCCTTTTGTATAGTTTAATTGATTCATGTTTTGGATTACAGCTTTTAACTGTTAGTTTTATAATAAAAATACTTATTTTTGAACCCAAACCACGTCTCTGACCTCCTGTGAATGAATCTGCGTGCCTTACTGTTGATGCACTTTATCTAGTCATAACCTTTACTACTCTAGTCTTATTCCCTGGGGCGCAACTCCCCAGGTGGCGTTGTCGTCCCTCTATTACGTATAGTACTCAGTTATATAGTAGCCCTGCCACACATACAAGGGCAAAGGTGGCAACGAAATAACTGCGAAGGCTATGGGTCCTCCCTGCAATTCGAAGTTCTGTCAATGAGTCAATACTCAAGACTGCCAATCCATTACAGAAGAGCAGAGGCAGTGGATCTTTCAGAAAGTTTGGTCAATGGACACCTGGGAAGAATGTTGGTTATACGTCACCACTTTGGTCACAAAGGTTGCCATAAAGCAAAAGAAAGTTGCTGAGGGATCCAGGCGCAATTCATCATTGTCCTACCAACTGAAACTTCAGGATGGAACGAGTCATAAAGTGTGCAAGGCATTTTTTTCTTCTACACTTGGTCTCCCTGAAAGAACCATTACACACTGGCTGAACAAAGACACCATGACAAACAAGCGGCAGCCCCGCCAACTAAATCTGGACCTAAGAGTGGCAAGCATGCAAAGCTGGACACAGCCACCACGGATTTCCTGAAGGAGTGGTTGAAGGACCTGCCCACTGTTGATTCGCACTACTGCAGAAGCACAGCAACCTACAAAGAAGTTCCTTCACCCAGGCACAACCATCTCCCAACTGCATCGGGAATATCAACAGGCAGCTGCAACTGCTGGAGTGAGGGACGTTGGGATACGACATTTCAGAGATGTGTTCTATGAAGGAAAGTATTCCGTATTCATTCCGCGAAAAAATCAGTGATGTTTGTTTCATTCAAGCATGGGAATATCAGTAAGGCCGAATATGATGCACATGTGAACAAGAAAGATGAAGCGAGGCAAGAGAAATCCCGTGACAAGGATTCTGCCAACGAGAAGTCCGTTTGGACAATGGACTTGCAAGCCGTGCTGCTGTGTCCAAAAACCCAAGCCAGCTGCCTGTATTACAAAACGAAACTGCAGGTCCATAACTTCACCCTCTTCGACTTGGAATCAAAGGAAGGGTACTGCTATATTTGGGACGAGTCGGAGGGCGACCTCAGTAGCAAGTATTCGCACGCCTTCAATATCGCCATTTTGAAGGTGTGATCAAAAACCATCCAGAAGTCAAGGAGGTAGTAGTGTGGAGCGATGGTTGCGGTTATCAGAATCGCAATGCAAATGTGGCGAATGCATTTTCCGAGCTTGCCAGAAAATATTGGGTACTAATTGTCTAGTTTATAGGTACAACGATAACCTTTATGATGACCAAGATAAACGAGACGTACTCTAGTCACTTCCGGTCAAGTTCCACTTTATTATTTGTCCCGCCCGGTACAACAGTCACACATAAAGGTTCCTACCTATGTGTATAACCTGATACTACACTAATAACACAGAAGTACCTTGTTGCAGGCCACACACAAATGGAGTGTGACAGCATGCATAGTACCATTGAACGCAAAATGATTACGGATATCATCACCCCGAGAGACTACGTGACCTTAATCCAGACTGCAAGAATCCGATCACCCTACCATGTGAAGGTGGTCAAGCATGATGAAATCCTGAAACTGAATGGCTCTTACTTGTTGAGCATCAGACCAGGCAAGAAAGCTGGATATCTGACTGTACATGATTTGCGGGCTCTTCAGTTTAGCAGTGATGGCAAGGTCCATTACAAGCTATCCTTCTCGGAGAACTCTGCGTGGGAAGCACTGCCACAGAGGGTACGTGTGCCAAATGAGTCAATGGCATGGATTAGAATGTTTCCACATGCTCTGCCAATCAAGGAGAGGAAGTTCCAGGACCTTCAGTCCATGAAACATGTCATGCCCGCCGAATGTCATCACTTCTTTGACAATTTGCAACATAAGTAGGCATCAATGAAGATTCAGGGGAGAAATTCTTTTAAATGGAAATGGGTTAATTTCATTCAACTATATTGTTTGTAGTGGGAATAAAAGAAGTGCACTGTTTTGCCTAAAAAATGCAACTGTACCGCAGTTGTACCAGTGTACTGCACTGTTTTGCCTAAGTCACTTACTCCAGAAGTAAGTCGGGCCTAAGTCAGGTTTTTTTTTGCCTAAGTCACAACGGCATGTTCGCAAATTGGCCTAAGTAATCTAATCGTTTTATGTTACATAATTGACAGACAGTGTTATTTGTATGTCAATAGTCATCTATTGTCATAACATTTTTTGTGGAATGATTAATAAATATATATTCTATATTTGGTTCAGTTTTTTATGTTAACTTGAAAATATGACACAGGCCATTATTTTAAGAGGGTGACTGTTATGTCCAAGGCTAACCTCTCCAATTTTTCAGGTGATCAGACTCCTCCCCATTATTTCCCTCCTGATTCCTGGCACCTGCTGAGAGGCCTTTAAGAGCTCAGGATAGCTCCACCCACTCTCTCTCTCACACTGCAGCTTGGGCCTGCTGCAATGCCACCAGCCTCCACCTTTGGTTTCTTTGTTACCCTTGGGTTGTCTTTGTTTTGTGCAATAAATATTACTTTTGTCCGCACTTGGTTGTGGTTTGACTCCTGTGTTGCTCCCCAAGAGCCGGGGTCGTAACAGTGACGATATTAAAAACTCACGTGGACTTCCGGTGGCGCCATGTGGTAGGAGACAGGGGGAAAATTAGCTCTTACAAAAAACAATTAAAACTAACTCTTTAAAACAACATTAACGGCAGAAAGTGAGTCAAACTAACGAAAACTTGACAACGAAAGTTAATACAAAGAGATGGAGAAAAAAGGGAAGCCTAGCAAGAAGGAAAATGCAAATATGCTTGTCGGAGGCGAACAGGATTCGCTAATATTGAGTTACGCAGGCTAAGACAAGAGCACACAGAAGCGGTTAATGACAACAAAAACGCTCTGGCAAGACTAGAGACTAACATGAAGGAACTTGTGGAAAGAACAGCCTCGTTGGAGCAACAAACAGTAAATATGGAAGAAAGGCTGGGAGATATGGAAGACAGGACAGTGCGGTTGGAAAGATCGGTCGCCTTTCTACTTCGTCAAGAGAAGAAGTTATTAGCAAAGCAATCATTGTCCGCTTTCTAGACTATCGGGTGAAAGACCGTATAATACAGCAAGCATGGAAACAAAAGACTACATATGAGGGACGTACCATCTACTTCAATAAAGGCTACACAAATGAGATACAAAAAAAGAGGAAACAGGTACGGGACGTAATAAAAAAAACTAAAGGAGAAGAACGTGAAGGCATAGTCCCCATATCCTGCACAATTGAAAGTGTTTCTGGAATCAGGGACTAAGATGTTCACTACATTAATGGAGGCTGTGCCCATGCTGAAGGACATGGGGATTTGCGTTGAGGAGGATGAGACAGAGAGACTACAGAAGGTGATGACGCAAGGCAGCTGGACCACGGTGGTAGGACGGGGGGAGAAGAGGAGGCAGTCACGCATCACAGAGGCGGATTGGCAGGCCCTCATCAAGTGAACTCACTAACATGATCATTATGGTAAGGGCCAGAAAAAGGACTTGAATAAATAAATAAATAAATGACTGGAGGTCCTCAAACATATTTGGACAATCAGAATATCTGCCTAATATAATGTATATTGAGTATAAACGGAGGTGTACTAACAGGGCCATACTATCTTTTGTAATTTAACAGAAATATTGGTTATATTGAGCTAAATCGCTGCTCAGTTGGAGTAAGTAGCAACTTTACATAACAGCTGGGAAGTTGCAAGTGCATACAGTGCTATTTCCCCAGAGAGAATTCACCACACATCTCTCTGGTCATGGGACTTTTGGACAACCCTGGACAAAGAGTCCAACCTGTTCTAAACAGAAACACTGTCGCATCCATTGTCAGAATTTTTCGACAGGAAAACAGGTAATGTTGCTGTACAGTATATACAGAAATATCTTCAGTGATATACTTTATGTAATTGTTTCCTCATTCCCATTACATGTATTCTTTATAGAATCCAAAGGCTACCATTCTCTGGTGGTAGAGGGAGAATTTGTAGTGCAGAGCAGGAGGCAGCCGTTGTGAACATGGTTGTGGCAAACAATGCCATACGGCTGCGTGAAATCAGGGCAGCAGTGATCGCAGATCAGGGCATGTTTAGGAACATCAACAACGTGAGCGTGACCACCATTGGCCGCATCCTAAGAGGGAACCATATGGCCATGAAGCAGCTCTATACAGTTCCATTTCAAAGGAACTCTGACGTTGTGAAGGAGGCCAGATGCCAATATGTGGAGGTAAGGAAACATTACTACAGTATACTGTAATGCCTTGTCATATCATGCAGTTAGAGTCAACTGGAGTCACTTTTCATTGTCATTTTGCCTTTTTTTACTTAGAGAATAATGGAGCTTGAAGCTGAGGGGGCACATCATGTTTTCATTTATGTTGATGAAGCCGGCTTCAATCTCTGTAAAGTGAGGAGACGTGGAAGGAACAGTTCCAGGACAGAGGGGCGCCAACATAACCATGTGTGCTGCCATCTCCAATGATGGTGTCCTATGCCATATCCCCACTATTGGCCCATACAACACAGAGCGCCTCATAACATTCCTGAATGCACTTCATGACAGGCTGATCCCACCTGAGGAGAGAGGGCTGTTGAGGCCTGGCATGCCACTCTTCGTCATTATCTGGGACAATGTGGCGTTCCACCACTCTCGCCTTGTCAATGAGTGGTTTGCAGTACACCCTCGAATGATGATGCAGTTCCTTCCAGCATATTCCTCATTTTTGAATCCCATAGAGGAGTTCTTCAGTGCTTGGAGGTGGAAGGTTTATGATCACCGTCCCTATGAGCAGATGCCCTTGCTGAATGCAATGACTGCTGCTGCCCAAGAAATAGGTGCAGAGGAATGTCAAGGTTGGATAAGGCATGCAAGAAGATTTTTTCCTCGGTGCATTGCAAGAGAGGATATTGAATGTGATGTGGATGAGGCCATGTGGCCCCATCGTCAAGACAGAAGAGACTGAGTATCAATAGTGGCTATTTCTTATACTCTACAGTAATAGATTTGTATACTTTACTGTAATAGATTTTATTTTGATTTACATGTATTTTGTCTAATATTTACGGTATTTCAGTTTTCAGCCACGGTTTGAAAAAAAGAATCAATGGAATCAATAGAATTTGCATCAAAGCATTTCTGATTCTGGATCCAATTCTTTGCAAGAAGGCAAATTTGACAACAAATGGCACTGGCATGAAAGCTACGTACAGTAATAGGCTACAATGACAAGCAATGGTGCACTGATTCGCACTGAGTGCTGTATTTTGTATTTTGTTGTCCACTGTGTAATGGTTGATTGGAAGAGCTCATACACTTGTTTGCAAGTTGTGTTGTTTGAAGGCAAAATTTGCTTTTGTTGCATATTTTAAATGTTTTGGCACGGTTAGAGCCTTTTGCAAACAAAATGTGTCATTTTGACCATTAGTGCCACTGTTTCGGCCTGTGTGTTAACTGTTTTGAAAATGTGGAGTTTGAGTTGACTGCTGCATCAAAGCAATCAAGAAAAACTGTAAGAGGAGAAAGATACTGAGCCAACTGAAGAAACTACAATGTTCAATTGCTTTAATACAAGAAACACATTTGGTTGAGGGTGAATATAAAAAACTGAAAAGAAGAGGGGCGTAGCCATATTAATTAATACATCTCTACCATTCTCTGCAGAGAAAGTGATAAAAGGTAATATGGGAAGATATGTAATGGTTGTTGGCTCCATAGGTGATTTGACTATCCCTGTACTAAATATCTATGCCCCAAATGAAGAGACAGAGACATTCTTTAAAAACATAGCTAATGTAATTACCAATAATGGAAAGGGGATGATATTAATGGGAGGGGATTTCAATACGGTACAGAATGGCAAATTAGACAGGTTGCCACCAGAACAGGGACCAATAACAAAAAAATCCAGAGTATTAAATAATGTTATTAAAGAGTTAGGTCTTAGTGATCCATGGAGAAATAATAAGCCTAGGGGGAAGGATTTTACCTTTTATTCAAATCCACATGGTAGTTATTCAAGGATAGATTTTTTTTTTGTGTCACAACAACATATCCACAAAGTCTTGAACTGTGGCATAGAGACTATAACTATAAGTGATCACGCACCTATTACGCTAACTGTAGCTATGGGTAAGGAATCTTTAAATACCGGAGACTTAATGTGTCAATCCTATCAGATGAGATGGTGGTAAAGGAACTAAAACAAAATTTAAAGGAATACTTTCAAATAAATGACAATGGCGAGGTATCACCATCGATTTTATGGGAGGGGGTAAAAGCAGTTATGAGAGGTAAAATAATAGAAATAACATCCAGGTTGAGAAAAGCTCGTCTAGAACAGCAAAGAGAGTTCGAGAGTAAAATCAGAGAATTGGAGCAAGAACATAAAAGAACATCAGACAACTCCATACTCCTTGAACTGAAAAAATTCCAGCATAGATTACTTGAACTTTTAACATACAGTATAAAGCAGAAGCAGCTCTACGTTTTACAAACCAAAGATATTATGAGATGGGCAATAGAGCAAGTCGTTTGTTAGCATTCCAACTTTGACAGGCGCAAACAAATAGGATAATTTCAAAAATAAAACATCCTAATTCCAAAGAAATTATGACTGCCAGTCTGCCATCAGACCTCTGGAGCTTGTTCAGAAAGCTGCAGCTCGACTGGTGTTCAAACGCCCCAAGTTCTCCCATACAACTACCCTTCTCCGTTCTCTACACTGGCTCCCTGTAGCAGCTTGCATCCAGTTCAAGACCCTGGTGCTAGCCTATAGGGCAGTGAAAGGAACAGCTCCTTCTTACCTCCAGGCTATGGTCAAGCCTTACACCCCTGCCCGACCACTTCGCTCTGCTGCCTCGAGGCGACTGGTTGCGCTGTCGCCCAGAGGTCCCTGTGGCCGATCTACACAGTCACAGCTTTTCTCTTTTCTGGTCCCACAGTGGTGGAATGAACTCCCCACTGATGTCAGGACAGCAGAGTCGCTGCCCATCTTTCGCCGCAGGCTGAAAACCCACCTCTTCAGGAAACACTACCCTGATCCTTCCTCTTAGCCTTGCCTATTTTTCGTCAATTATGTGTCTGAGCTCTTGTTTATTGGCTCTTGTTATTGGATACACTTATTTGTCTTAGCTCTTGTTTATTTGGTTCACTTATTTGTCTTAGCTCTTGTTTATTTGATTATCTTATTTGTCTCATTTGTTTAAGATAAAGTAGGTTGCTAACTTATTGCACTCTTACCTTAACACTAGTTATGCTCTTAGTTGCTTGTTTAGGAAGGAAATGCACTTACAATTTCTGGTGACTAGTAATCTTCTTGCCTACCTATGTTGAATACACTTATTGTAAGTCGCTTTGGATAAAAGCGTCTGCTAAATGACTGTAATGTAATGTAACATCAAATACTGCTTAAAATACTTACTACTATATAATACTACTATATTGATTACTTTCAAGTACCTCAACACCTTCTACTACTACTACATTTCTACAGTACTACTTCAACTCCTACTATTATATTTAGTACTTATTCAAGTACTTCAAGCTGAAGCAAGCACACTCAAATTTTGTTGTGTTAATGGCGCTGTGCTGCCACAGCTTCATTGGATGCCAGCAGTGCATTGCGGTTCTACTGACTGGGAGTGAAGCCTGTCCAAAGTGCAGGACTCCACTTACGCAGGACAGTACCGTTGCTGTGGCTGGCCTGTCGGAGGTCCTAGAGACTGTGAGAGGCCTTGAGCAGTCATAGTTTTTTTTTTTTTTGGTTGGTTTTGTCTTGTTGTTCGTAATGTTAAAAGTTGGTTTATTCAGGTGCATTTAAAGTTGTTTAATGAAACCCAGAACCTGACTCTGATCTGTTTATTAACTACAATGTATTGACAATTTAAATGACTATATAGTATGAAACTTGCTATGCTTTGACAAGTCAAATGTGTTGAATCAGGACTGTTTGGCTAACTTTAGCCTACTGTATTACAAAATATTGAACACAACACCAAACCATGGAGAAACTACATAAGCCACATTACAAAGAAATTCAAGCTTTGCCAAATATTGTCACAGCTTGACATATTGCATATACAGTGTGGGCATGGATTTCAATAATAAGTTGCTAGGCCTTTTGGGTGAGCATATGCATTTGGATGCATTCAATTACATGTCATTTAACAAAGAAGTAGCAATAATAATGATTATTAGTACTACTTAATACATGATAAATGAGTCTGAAATAATGTTTGAATTTGAAAATATGAGTTATGTCCATTTGAATACCTTGATAAGTTATGTATAAAATGTAAATCCCTTGTGCTCTGACATTAAAGGCCCCATATTATGGAAAATGTGGCACTTATACATGTTCCACAGGAAATTACTTCCCTAAGCAGCTGAGAAAATTTGAAATCTGGAAGTCAACCCGTTTTTCTGTATTTTCCTTTTTCCCAAAATGGTGCCAAAGATAGGAGAAAAACGGCCCGTTTCAGAAATGGTTCTTTTGGACGTCATAAGGTGCAAGTCCAGCCCCTCTCAGAGCATGCCCACGCCCAAGTGAACAACCAATCCCATTTACGTTGTCGCAAAATGCAGCTCACGGCAGTGCCACAAGCCGTTGCTTATGGTGCATTCCATTGTACTCGGAAATCGGTAATTCCGAGTCGGTATTCCTAACTTCTAATCTAAATGTGTTCCAGTGCATCTGCTCGGGAAAACATGATGGCCCGCAGCAAACTCATGTTTGTATGGTAAGTCTCAGAATGTTACAAGCATCTAAACTCATCAACTACTCATCAAGAATCGGCGCATATCACATTTGGACGCCGTTTTTTCAGAGTACACTGGAATGCACCATTACTTTCCGACGAGTGAAGCTAAAACAACATATCTGGAGATATATCAATGCTCCAGTTATTATTTTGTAGGATGCAGGCAGCAACATAGATCCCTGCAGTCTCCCAACGCGTGAAAATGCCAGGACAGAGTGGATTCATTTTATTTTTAACGGCAACGGCTATAGTTCTTTCTGTGTGTGATGATCAGTCCTCAGACTGCTTGAGCAAAGGCAGGATTAGCATCTAAATTGAAGCTTAAAGATGGAGCAATTCATAAGGTACATGACCCATCTGCAAAATTGGAATCTGTAAGTGTCACCATGTTTTGATTTAATTTACCAAATGAGTCTGGTTAGTATATTTGACTGCTGGTTAGCTAACGAGCTAGCGGGGCTAGCCACGGGCTTGTTGGGCGTGGAAGAAGTAAGAAAACTAAAGCTGGAGTCATTAAAAGTAAAGTAAAGTAAAAGTAAAGTTATTGGTTGGAGTAAGGACTCGTCTTAAAGTTATTTGTTGGTATCAGTGTCTGTTTTATAAGTCTGTCGAACATGTCAGGCTTGGTAAACTTTAGTACAATCATTAGTACAACCATTAGCCACCATTAGTACAATCGTGTTTGGTTGTTTGGCTGCGCTGTTTGGATGCAAATTGATTGCATCCAATAATATATTGGTTAACTAACTCAACAAAATTGTCAATCCTAGCTTGTCTGCAAGTTGTATTCAATAAGCTTATGGACATGAGCTATAAACAGACCGGCTACAACAGAAAGTGTTGCTCACACATCCACATTGCTTGTAGGTTGGCAGGCAATCAGAGCAGTGCTCATTACATACAACCTACACGCCCTCAAAACAGCCTGTTCTTTACAATGGAGAAAATGAGAGACTGAAACACACACCACAGAAGCTGGTTTTAGGATTTTTTTTTTTATATAGACTTCACAAACATCTTGTAAAGACCCCCAGGAACAGTTTAAATAGCCCAAAATGAGTACAATACCCCCCCTTTAAGTAACATGAATCATTAAAATAATAAATTTTTGCTCTGACTGAAGCAACAACATGGCATTACTTGATGGGAAAGAGCTGATTGGCTGTCTTGAAATCATGTTACCCACAATGCCAACGGGCAGCAGGCGCGGGTAGAAAAATCTGTAATTTCTTAAAAAGTAAAGCATTTTGAAAAGTGAAAACATTCTTTTATATGTTATTACTATTGTTAATAACGATTGTAATGCAGACCCATGTTGTGAGCAGATTACACATGAACTCTATGGAAGAGACTGTCATATTGAAAACGCTATTTAAATAGAGGCTAGTCAACTTTTTTCTACAGAGGAGTAGGCACATGGTGCTTGTGCGAAGTTGATCCTTTTGATAATATTGTATTGCTCTTTACTTACCACTGCATTCGTTTTGTTTCATTATACAGGCCAGAGGATAATCCACCAAAAATATATTTTTCTCCATTTATTTATTAATTTTAATTTATGTAGCCTAAGAGAGAGAATGGTAAATAAACTTGAAGGATTTTTACATCGGATAGCTTAGTGGCGTTATTGTCATGACAACAGAGCCAGAAATAATGTCAAAGTTCAAGGTAAATCAAGTCTTTCTACCAGTCAGACTCATCACAGTTCACAACACTATATATAGCCTTTAACGTTCACCCAAAGTAACAGATTACTAGATTACTAATAATTCCAGCGTTCGCGCCCATTGGCAATTTATTCACAATCAGTTGTGGGAAGGTGGCAGAAAAATATGACTGTATAACAGTTATGAATTATGTTCAGTCTTTAGGCTATTTGTTTATTTATTTCGTTTAGCTCAACTTAAATTGACCACTGCTGCAGCCAACACGCTTCAAAACGCGCAACTTTTACTTTGAAGGCGAGCTGTCTCTGGTTGCGGCTCTCAACTTCCTTGTTCAATTTTCATAGTACAAGTTGGATAATGGAACAAGGTGACGCTTTGGTGTGCTGAATTGCATTGCACGTCTTCATTCAATGCAACAATAACACAGGGAAAACGTTAACAGTGTTTAGGCAGCATCGGCTATCGAAGAATGAGCTCACACGTCAACATACATTTGCATTAGCACAAGTAGGACAATGAAATTAGGCAGTAATGAACTGGCATTTTTCATTACACAACTTGAACAACTGCAGATGAATTATACTTTGTGCACGGACCCTTTTTCCAGATGTTGATTTAATTTTTTCTTTGTAAGTATTCCACAGCTTTACTCCAGTTCCACTAATCAAACTGCATAGTTTCAACTTGACATTAGCTTACCTGGTCAGAATGCATATTGGCTGTTATCAGCTGTTAAACGTGTTCTGGCTCTTAAAAATAAATGGAGCAACACCAGGGAGGGGAGCAAGACACAACATGCATGTAGCATACACGCCTGGAATAAACATGAATTTGGAATTGCACTAAACAACTACCACATTGGGATGTTTTTTCTGTAAAAAAAATAACCATCAAGCCTTTTAATGCATTAATTTGTAATTATTTTCTTTTATAGTGCATACTACATGCATACTTCTACACCTAGGGATGTCCTCAGTCTCATCCTGCCTAGGTTGTCCATCAGGTATGTAAATTTCTCTCAGATCAATGACATCTGCACAAAAAAAGATGCTGGTGATGCTGCTATGCACAAAAGGATTAAAAAGAAAATGTAAAGATGTAAAGATGTGAACCAAAACCACTAATCACGATGGCTGGACTATAGGAAGATGTCAACCAAACCACTAATCATAATGGATGGACTATAGCAGGGCTTGTGGCAGAGACCATAAAGAAATAATGGTGCAATCCATTGTACTCGGAACTTGGAAAAAAACTACCTCCGACCCAGAAAAGTGCAATAGAACAGTCATTCAAGTCGGAATTCCCTGTCACGGCCCTAGCCCCGGCCCCAGGGCTCCCTTATGTGTTTACCTCCCCTGTCTATCTCTATGTTCTGTCTCTATGTCTGTCTCTGTGTGGTTGTGTGTGTGTCGTGGGTGTGGCTTCCTCTCCCGGCCCTGCCTCTCCTCCACACCTGCCTTCTATCAAGCCATCAGCCCTGCAGTACTTAAACCCCTTAAGCTCTTCAACCACTCTTCGCCAGATTGTTCCGCAACTACAGTGGTAGTCGCTCTCTCGGCCTCTCTTGCTAGTTACTCTGAGTTATCTCTCTTGTGTGCCTTCAGGCTTGTCTAACTGTTTGTTCTTGTCTCTAGTGATCCCTTGTGTGCCTCCTTCCTCTTGTCTCCCCACCGATACCCATCAGCCTTCCGGTCTCCCCTGTCTAGGGATGGGGATCATTAATTTTTATTGATATTGATACCATTATCGAGCCTGCTTAACGATCCGGGTCCTTATCGATACCACTATCGATACTTTTCTATGGAAAGACGAGACAGACGGCAATACACTTTTAACAGAACTGGTCTTGCATTTATTGCTTGTGTGAATTACTTTAATTTCTGAACATATTTTGAAAACGAAATAGCCTACACACATGGCTCCATCAACATAAATGAGAAGAATAGTAAAATAATATATCAGCAGCAATAAATGAAATTCCAACAATGAAGAAAACAATAGCCTATCCTAAGAAATAAATATAGCCTATCCTTTACACAAACAAAAAGGGAAAACAAATTGACAGCTCTTAACACTAACAGTTTTTCTGCAGGAAAATGAGCATGTCGGCCTGTTTCAATAAGTATTTCGTTTTCACACTTAAGTGTGTGTACTGTCACTTTAAGAGATCGGGCAGACACCTGCTAGCTGCTAAGTAGCTAACTAGCCAGCCACCAAGAGGCTGTTGCCACTTCACTCACTACCCTGGCTATCTTATTCTAGCCATCTTAAATTAGCTAAACTAACACCATGGGCTTCAATTTATTCGTGTTTGTTGGATTATTATCAGTTGGATTATTATTGTCAATGAACGGGACTTTGGCTGCATGCACCATCCATGCATACCTTGAGTTGATGAGGATGGTCCCGCAACAGCTGGAGTTGTTACCGATGCTGTTCCTACTCGAAGACAGTCATTTGTGTTTTAACATTGAGGAGGTGTTTCCCCCCTTACATGAAATGACCCTCGAACACAGTTGGCATTTCGCCTCCTCTTTATCTTTCACTTTAGTGAAATGTAGCCAAGCACTTGACCGTTTCGCACGCTCCGCCATTATCTTAATGTTTGAAAATATGGTCACCCTAGCTATAGGCTCGATAGCAGAACCGATAAGCTCCGACCTTATTGATTACCGGGTTTTGAGAAATTTGGAACCGGGTCCTTTTGGACCCGGGTTTCGATCCCCATCCCTACCCCTGTCCCTGCCTCACCTGCCTGCTCCAGCTCCAGTCTGCTACCCCCGCTCCTGCCTCATCTGCTGCCCCAGTTCCATCCAGCCCAGCCACTGCACCCTCCACCTTCCCATCACCTGCTCCTTCTAAATAAACCATCTTTTCTTATATCCAGTTGTGGTCTGCGTTTGGGTCCAGATTAAACCTCATCCTGACATTCCCAGTCAGCAACACGGGCAAAATCCAACTGGTCCGAGTTCGCCGATATAAACATACCTGACATCACAGCAATATAGCGGCGCACATCGTGAACAGTAAACACAATTCCCTTTGCATCAATTTTTACTTCATACGTTTTTGTTATGAAAACATGTTGAAACAACTTTGTAGTTGTATGTTACATTTGTAACAAAATTTGGTTGATTTGTGCTCAACGTTACGTTATGAGATGGATGTCTTTACTAGTGTGTGGTACTAGCCTACTAACGTTAACATTACTAGTTCACTGGTATGCGCTGTTTGTCTTTACTAATGGCGCTGTAGTAGTTGATGTATGTCCTTTTTAGATGCTCGTGAAATTCAGAGACTTGCCATACAAACATGAGTTTGCTGCGGGCATCCATGTTTTCCCAAGCAGATGCACTGGAACACATTTAAATTGGAAGTCGGGAATACCAACTTGGAACTCTTGACTTCCGACTTGCAATGGATTGTGGCATAAATCGTTATTTTGAAAGGACTGTGCCTGTGATTTGGCAAGGCAGAGGCGCTAAAGAAGCTAGCTGGCCTCTGAGGTAAAGCGAACTCAGATCGGCATGGTTCCACTCTACTGCCAACCATTGAAGTGACGTAAATCACTATACATTTTGCATCAAACATCACTGGTCACATTTTTAAATTATATTTAAGACTTTACAACAACAAAAAAGACAATTTAAGACATTTTAAGACCTTGAATTTAGATAATTGAATTTAAGAGTTTTTAAGGACCCAAGGAAACCCCATATATAAAGATGTCAACCAAACCACTAATCATAATGACAGGACTATAAACAGAGGTCAACCAACAACACTAATCATGATGGTTGGACTATAGAAACCCAGTTATTGCTTCCAAAAAGCCATCGGAAGAATTATTTTCATAACCCAATGGCTGGAGGGGGTGTACTGCCTGTCCCGACTGTCAATTAGTCAACCACCCGGGCCACCACACCCCTGTTAATTGAGGTCCCCTTCGAAAGAATTGGCATGGACGTCATCGGGCCATTAGACCGTAGTGCACGGGGATATCACTTTGTGTTGGTCCTGGTTGATTATACAACCCACCATATGTGGTACCTCAGGGGAAAAATCAGGTGTCACAAGTCCAATCTGTGGGCAGATTCCTGGCACAGATAACGTAGCACGCAAAATGCTGTCTTTTAATCATAAACATCATAAACTCATAAATTACAATGAATAAAAAAAATCATACATGACAACCAGACCCCTGGATGGTCTTTTCCATTGGACTGTGGAATCCATTCTTAGGCCGGGTTCACACTGGACACGGAACGGCGACGAAAAATCTTTTGGTCTAATTTTTCTCGATTCGTGAGCGATTGTGCCAAGCTGGGCAGGAAGTCAGACACAGGAGGTGAGGGCCACCGGCCGGTAGTCATGTCTGAATGACTACCGGCCGGTGGCCCTCACCTCAGTGGTCATGAAATGCTTTGAGAGGCTGATTAAGGACTTCATCTGCGCCTTCCTCCCCCCCTCCATGGACCCGCAGCAGTTTGCCTATCGTCCAAACAGATCCACGGATGATGCTGTCTCCCAGGTACTGCACACCACACTCACTCATCTGGACAGCCAGAAGGGGGGCTATGTGAGACTGCTGTTTATTGATTATAGTTCAGCCTTCAATACCATAGTCCCCTCCAGACTGGCTGGAAAGTTGATTGAGCTGGGACTGAACACCCCCCTGTGTGCCTGGATCCTGGACTTCCTGACCGCCAGACCCCAGGTGGTCAGGGTGGGTAGACACATCTCCAACCCCCTCACCCTGAACACAGGATCCCCCCAGGGTTGCGTCCTCAGCCCCCTACTGTACTCCCTGTACACACATGACTGTGTGGCCAGGTTCAGCTCCAACTCCATCGTGAAGTTTGCTGATGACACAGTGGTGGTGGGCCTGATCTCGGACAACGACGAGAAGGCCTACCTGGAGGAAGTTGCCGATCTGACACTCTGGTGCCAGGACAACAGCCTCCTCCTGAATGTCAGTATAACTAAGGAGCTGATTGTGGACTTTAGGAGGGCACAACATCTACAGAGGATGTACTCACCATTGGGGATTAATGGGACGACTGTGGAGAGGGTGAGCAGGTATAAATACCTGGGAGTCCACATCTCCGAGGATCTCACATGGACTACATACACTGACACTCTGGTGAGGAAGGCGAGGCAGCGCCTTTACCACCTCAGGCAACTGAGGAAATTCAAGGTCTCCCGGAGGATCCTTCTGTCCTTTTACTCTGGAGCTGTAGAGAGCATCCTGACTGGGAGCATCACTGCCTGGTTCGGCAGGAGTTCATGAAACTGCTTCTGTGAACCACAAACACGTTCACATGTGTGGAACCAGATCCGTGTCTGTGTGGGGAGGAGGGCAGTTGCGGTGGCGTGGAGGAATACTCAGTAAGATCATTGAGCTGCATCATGGCCAACTGGCAGCAACAGTCCTCATTTCAGGTAAGTTTTAAGGCTATTTGTGTGGAATAGCACAGCGTTTTGAGGGAGAAAACCCTCCTCTGGGCCAGAAGTAGTCAGGTCCCCTACCACACTGCTTACTTAATCACGCAGAAATAATTAGACAAAGACTGAAGAGTTCAAGATGATTGTAGGTTTACTGCAAAATCAATCAAAGTACAAATAAACCGAGCTGGTCCATGGAGCACGGACCAAAAAGTAAGGAATTTGGAAATGGAAAATATTTTTTCATATGTAATTGGTGTGAGAAAGCACATTTTGCGATTTTTGTCATATTTACTACAACTTCAATGGATTTTCTCAAAGGAAATACATGCATTAAAGTCAAAGGCTATTTAATAGGGGATGCTATACTGCATTTTTGAATTGTATCTTTAAGCCAATAGTCAAAACCCACAAACGATCCAAGCATATACAAATCTTTAATATTTCTATACTTTCTCCCATCCTTTCATTATCTCTCCATATATTTTTTACATTCTAATTTTGTGTACAGGGTTAATAGTGTTCCTTTTTTTGTTTTGACATTCAAGATTCAAGAGGTTTATTTGTCACATACACACACGAGGTGTGCAGTGAAATGTAAAAGTGGCAATGCTCAGCAGGAATGTGCAAATGGCAAAATAACAGATTCACACTATTTACAAAAAAATATATTATAAATATAATATAATATAATAATATAAATATAATAAAACAATATTTACAGTAGGAGCACTTGGAAATAAGAATATAGTAAAAAACAGGGGAAATTGTATATATGTAATATAATATAAAGTGTGTGTGTGTGTGTAAGAGGGGCAGTGTGTGGGTCTTGGTGGGGGCCCTGGTGAGGTCGGAGTTCACAGTCCTGATGGCATGAGGAAAGAAACAACGTCTCAGTCTCTCTGTTTTTGCTGCATGACTGCGGAGACGCTTGCCTGACCGCAGCAGCTGAAACAGAGACTCGTTCTATGATGTTGACTGGCTAATGCGCGGCTTTGGATTTCCAAGAGCTGTTCTCTTCAAATTGTGTACTGAACTGGGCCCTGTGTTGGAGCGGCATTCTCGGAGAACCCCTGTCATCCCCGTCCATCTACAGGTATTGACAACAATCAGGTTTTTAGCGACGGGGACGTTTCAGCTGAAGCTTGCGGACAGATCAGGGATATCCTGAGCGGCCCTGAGCTGGGTCATGCCCATGGCGTGGGGTGGCATCATTTCTTTGAGTAATAGATACATCAGGTTCCCACACAGCAGCTGAACAGGCCAACATCAAAATGCAATTTGCAGCGATATCCAGTTTCCCAAATGTAATATATGTATTGTAGTAAAATAATTATCATTGCTTTGCTGTATTCTACTTGATGCACTTTGATGTATTTGTATTAAGCAATTTTATAAGGGAAAAATGTCAGGCCGACAGATATAAAAAGAGTGTTTTGATTAACTATATAACCCTCATAAGTATAAAAAGTGTGTTTTGATTGAAACGTGTAACCTACAAGAAAACCCAAAATAATCATAAAGTTTTGAAAAATACAGGTTGAGGCCCTCTCATAAGAGGGGAGAATAGAGACAGGCTGCAGGAAAAAGTACCTCAAAATAGACTGGCAGGGCATGCGCAGACAAGGAGAAGTCAAGGGGGAAGTACTGCCCACAGAGCTCCGCCCAGGGGGCCAAGCTTATATCAAGACCCGCCCAGGGGGCCAAGCTTAATATTAAGACCCACCCATGAAAACCAAAAAAACGTAGCATTAAGACCCGCCCATGAAAACCAAAACGTAGCATTAAGACCCGCCCATGAAAACCAAAACGTAGCATTAAGACCCGCCCAGGAAAAACCAAATTTGATATTACGAAGCTAGGAATAAGGCTAAGGCGATAGCAAAGTGGTGCGCGATGGCCATCTTTGCTGATGCTCGCAGTTTGAGTTTGGGCGATATGTCCATATAAGGTTGGTGGACTCATTGTTTCTGCTGATCAAGCAAAAATACTTGCTGACATCGAGCTAACGTTGCCAGAATGGGGCGTAAATCGGTATTCTCCACCCAGTTTTATGATATATAAGATCATGTACATACTGCTTTTGTTCGGATTTGGTTCCGGAGCCAACCCGGGTTTTGTGTCTGTGAAGAATAAAACTCTATGCATCGAACTCTGAACTTCTCCAGTGATTTATTTTGAACCTGTTTGAGACTCTAGTAACTGTTGAATTTTCGGAATCGTGAAGAAGATTAAGTGTTGGTGGGGAGGTCCAGTCTTATATCACTGGCCTGATACCTTCTTTCTCCTACATCAGTATATAATATTGTATAATATTGTATGTTTTGTATAATGAGCCACAACAGACGCGCTGTAATGTGGTGCACAGCCTTGCGCTCTGTTGCATTGGGCTTTTAAAAGGGAGATGGTTTCGGTTACTTTCTGCCATTCAACTTGTTTCATTTGCCAGAGCTTAGGCTTCTAAATAATACACGTTTTCTTCTGTCATTTTGATCAACCATTCTTTTTAAATGCTTCTGCCGTTTGTCCTCAAAACTAAACTACATGGCCCTTTATATGCAAACCAGGCAGTTGGGGGTGTGTTGGAAGCCATTTATAGTAAATTGTGGGCATGGTCAGAAGGCTCATGCACGTGCACATAATTTAAGGGTGATTGAGATGTATGAAGAAAAAACACATGGGAACAGACGTGGGGTTTTATACATCTGAGCGTATGCATGTTTCCTGTTTTGTGCATACACAGGTTTCTACACCTAAATCTACAGAGTTGTATACATTTGGCTCCTGGTGTATAAGTCCTGCAGGGTGGGGAGTGTAGTTCCAATAGTGCGTTCAGACGAACGCACTACTCTCTGCCTTCCTGTCCTGAGCGGAGCTGTTGCCAAACCAGGCAGTGATGCTTCCAGTCAGGATGCTCTCTACAGCTCCAGAGTAGAAGGACTGAAGGATCCTCCGGGAGACTTTAAATTTCTTCAGTTACCTGAGGTGGTAGAGGTGCTGCCTCGCCTTCCTCACGAGAGTGTCTGTGTGTGTTGTCCATGTCAGGTCTTCGGTGATGTGGACTCCCAGGTATTTATACCTGCTCACCCTCTCCACAGTAGTCCCATTAATCCACAGTGGTGAGTACGTCCTCTGTTGTTGTGTCCTCCTAAAGTCCACAATCAGCTCCTTAGTTTTGGTGACATTCAAGAGGAGGCTGTTGTCCTGGCACCAGAGTGACAGATCAGCAACTTCCTCCAGATAGGCCTTCTCATCGTTGTCGGAGATCAGGCCCACCACCACTGTCATCCGCAAACTTAATGATGGAGTTGGAGCTGAACCTGGCCACACAGTTATGTGTGTACAGGGAGTACAGTAGGGGGCTGAGGACGCAACCCTGGGGGGATCCTGTGTTCAGGGTGAGGGGGTTGGAGGTGTGTCTACCCACCCTGACCACCTGGGGCCTGGCGGTCAGGAAGTCCAGGATCCAGGCACACAGGGGGGTGTTCAGTCCCAGCTCAATCAACTTGCCGGCCAGTCTGGAGGGGACTATGGTATTGAAAGCTGAACTATAATCAATGAACAGCAGTCTCACATAGCCCCCCCTGCTGTCAAGATGATAGAGTGTGGTGTGCAGTACCTGGGAGACAGCATCATCTGTGGATCTGTTTGGACGGTAGGCAAACTGCAGCAGGTCCATGGAGCAAGGGAGGAAGGCGCAGATGTAATCCTTTATCAGCCTCTCGAAGCATTTCATGACCACCGAGGTGAGGGCCACCGGCCGGTAGTCATTCAAGCATGCTGGAGAAGCATTCTTGGGCACAGGGACAATAGTGGATCTCTTGAAGCAGGCAGGGACCACAGACTCAGCCAGGGAGATGTTGAATATAGTGGTGAACACTGGAGCTAGCTGATTAGCACAGGTCTTCAGTACTCGCCCAGATGTGCCATCCAGACCAGCAGCTTTCCTGGTGTTCACCCTCGTCAGAGCCCTCCTCACACTGTGCTCAGTCACAGAGAGTGTGTGTTTATCCCCAGCGGTAGAACTCACTCCGGCTGCACTAACGGTGATGTTGTTAGCCGGCGAGCTAGCACTGTTATTGCTAGTATCAAACCGTGCATAAAATGCGTTCAGGTCATCCGTTAGGGATGCGTCAGCACTCAAAATTGCGGGGGGTCTGCCCTGGTAGTCCGTTATAGTCCGTAGCCCCTGCCAAAAGCGTCTGGTGTCGCGCTTCTCCATCTACGACTCCACTCTATCCCTATACCTCCTCTTGGCCTCCTTCACCGCCCTTCTCAGTCCATAGGACGATGCCTTGTGCTCGTCCATGTTGCCGGACTTTTGTGTTGTCTTTCTGTTTTAAATTCTATGTAGTTCTTTCTGTGTAATCATTAGTTTCAATTTTTCCTTTTCTTTTATTATAGAAACTTTTCGATGTCACTTTGTTCATTTTTGTTCTTGTTTTGTGTACATGGTCATCGTTGTGTTCCTGGTTTTAATTCATTTTGGTTTCAATATGTTTCTTTTATATGATACTCATGTTTTTACTTTTTTTTTTTCTAGTGTTATTTTTTATGTGAACCCCATGAAGACTAGCCTGTCGCCTTTCTGCTGGTGAATGGGTATCCTTAATAAACAAATGCATTTTTAAAGGCAATTGCATCCCTCCTGTGTCATCAGGAAATTATAGAGTAGCATAATATTTTGAGCAATGAAAACTGGATATGTAGCTTAAAGAACATAATGCAGTGTGAAATGTCACCAGAAGTGATAAGTAGCATGATTTTTATTTTATTGGCGTTATCATTCAGGACATGTGCACATTGATCAATATTTGTATATATGTGCCAATGCTAGCCCACTGGCTAATTTTCCATTATAATGTCTGATCATGATATATTTTCATTATCATAATTTTTCATATTTTCATATAGTCACACACCAGCATTTCTCTTAAGTTTAAGCCAATGTGTTTCATATGACACCTCTAGGCTGTGGTTTATAGAATATGGATGCAGACGTTTCTGTGTTTTGGTGATGTACCCTATCTTTGTCCCTGCAGATTAAGTGTGTGTGTGTGTGTTCTGAATGTGTGTTTTCTCTATGCATGTGTGTCTGTTTTCTTTACGCATGCATGTATGTGTGTATCTCTCTACACTTTGATCAGCAGTGGCAGCAGCAAGCTGACAGGCCGACAGAGGCTTACAGACTCTGCTGCTGTTGTCATCATCTCGCAAGACAGTATAAGACAGCAGCAGGAGACGCATTCACACGCTGCTGACACCCACACTGTGTATGTGTACACACACGCACGCGTGTGTGTCCAACAGTGTCAGTCAACGCTGACACCCTGATGCTGGTGTTTACGTATTTGTTTGCGCAGTTGAAAGTGTGTGTGTGTGCCTGTATTTGCTGGTATGAAGGAGTCTGTGTGTGTGGTGGGGGGGGGGGGAGCATTAGCTTAGAGTATTGAGCTTGGTTTTGGAGGACTACCATGCATCAATTTACTGACAGCCAAGGATGTGGCCCTTATTCACATTCCTTCACTCCTGCTGTGGTCAAACAAGGCTTTATTTGCATAATGCAGCCTAACCCTGGCCTGCTGGGCATTTACCACAGAAACTAAATAAATGGGGTTGTCCTGTCTCTCTCTGTGTAAACAAAGTTGAGGGAGATGGCAGACTTGCCAGGTTGAGGAGATTTAAGATGAGGACACACTAGAGGTCTTTTAAAATCCTCCATAGCCGTTTTTGAAATGTGTGTGATGCATTGCAAAGACAGGTAGCTAGCTAGCTATTTGGTAACTAACAGACTAGGGGTAAAATGAGTATCCGTATGTATGGATATTGTGTTTATTCTTATTATGATTAAGTATCAATCATTTTGTAATCTGATCACGGTCACAAGACAGGACAGCCGTACACACGATGTCTCCCTTATAAAAATCCCTTTCCCGCCATTTTCATCAGACCATAATCGTCCTTCCCTCATGGCATCCTTGACATTCATCAGCGTGCAGCCTTAATTTCTTGCTGGGTTGGGTTGGTTGAACAGGGGTCCTCTTTTCCTGTATTAGCACCTCTATCATTGACCCAGTTTCACACTAACTATCATCACCGTTTCCCTCACATGCATTTAAACACAAAATCTATTTTGTGATTGGATTCTTTCTGGTCCATTATTTCTGATACACTAGTAGATTGCCATTCCTCCACCTGCCCTACCTTTGCATTTGGCAGCACATTGGTAACCTGTGGCTACTACTTACTAGCTAGCTAGCTAGACAGCATTTAATTTCATGGGCTGCTACTGGCTGTAGCTAGTTAATTTACCACAGCTGCTTTGCCTTTGTGACTGAAACTGTGGTAAAAGAACAATCCTACACACACACACACACACACACACACACACACACTATGCTTTATTTACTCCCACATGTTCTCAAAAAAGAAACTCCGTCTTAGTCTCTCTGTTTTGGCAGCATGACTACAGAGGCGCTTGCCTGACCGCAGCAGCTGAAACAGTCCGTTGTTGGGGTGGTGAGGATCCTTCATGATCCTGCAGGCTCTGGTTCTGCACCTCCTGGTGTACAAGTCCTGCAGGGTGGGGAGTGTAGTTCCAATAGTGCGTTCAGCCAAACACACTACTCTCTGCAGAGCCTTCCTGTCCTGAGCGGAGCTGTTGCCAAACCAGGCAGTGATGCTTCCTGTCAGGATGCTCTCTACAGCTCCAGAGTAGAAGGACTGAAGGATCCTCCGGGAGACTTTAAATTTCCTCAGCTGCCTGAGGTGGTAAAGGTGCTGCCTTGCCTTTCTCACCACAGTGTCTGTGTGTGTGGACCATGTGAGATCTTGGGTGATGTGGACACCCAGGTATTTATACCTGCTCACCCTCTCCACAGTAGTCCCATTAATCCCCAATGGTGAGTACATCCTCTGTTGTTGTGTCCTCCTAAAGTCCATAATCAGCTCCTTAGTTTTGATGACATTCAAGAGGAGGCTGTTGTCCTGGCACCAGAGTGACAGATCAGCAACTTCCTCCAGGTAGGCCTTCTCGTCGTTGTCGGAGATCAGGCCCACCACCACTGTGTCATCCGCAAACTTAATGATGGAGTTGGAGTTGAACCTGGCCACACAGTCATGTGTAAACAGGGAGTACAGTAGGGTGCTGAGGACGCAACCCTGGGGGGATCCTGTGCTCAGGGTGAGGGAGTTGGAGGTGTGTCTGCCCACCCTGACCACCTGGGGCCTGGCGGTCAGGAAGTTCAGGATCCAGGCACACAGTGGGGTGTTCAGTCCCAGCTGAATCAACTTGCCAGCCAGTCTGGTCGGGACTATGGTGTTGAAAGCTGAACTATAATCAATGAACAGCAGTCTCACATAGCCCCCCTTCCGGCTGTCAAGATGGTGAGTGTGGTGTGCAGTACCTGGGAGACAGCATCATCCGTGGATCTGTTTGGACAATAAGCAAACTGCAGCAGGTCCATGGAGCAAGGGAGGAAGGCGCAGATGTAATCCTTTATCCTTTTTCATGACCACCGAGGTGAGGGCCACCGGTCAGTAGTCATTCAAGCATGCTGGACAAGCATTCTTGGGCACAGGGACAATAGTGGATCTCTTGAAGCTTGCTATGAAGCTTGTTACTACTTCCGTAAACTCGCTGACGTCCCTGGAACTGGATTGGAACATGTCCCAGTCGACGTCACACAGAGCAGTAGCTCAGCCTCTGATTGGTCAGACCACCGCTTTACGTCCCTCGTCACTACCGCTTCCTGTGCTATCCTTTGTTTATACTCCGGTAGCAGGAAAATGGCGGCATGGTCTGATTTGCCGAACGGAGGGAGAGAGACAGCCTTGTAGCCTCTCTTGAACGGCGTATAGCAGTGGTCCAACGTTCTTTCCCCTCTGGTAGCACACGTAATGTGCTGGTGAAAGTTCGGCATGACTTTCTTTAGTCCCCAGCCAGGTATCATAGCCGCGTCGGGATGCTTGTTCTGATGCCGACATAACACATCCTGTAGGTCCAATAGTGCTACGTCGGTGTCCGCCTGTGTTGGTATGTAGACGGCTGTGGTGATGACCGAGCTGAACTCCTGGGGAAGGTAGAATGGACGGCATGAGATCGTCAGATGTTCCAGGTTCGACGAGCAGGAACGAGAAAGAGTCTTAATGTCCTTGGGGTTGCACCACTTGTTGTTGGTCATGAAGCAAACCCCTCCACCTTTGGATTTGACAGACTCTTCCGTTCTATCTGCACGGAAAACAGAGAAGGACTCGGATGGGCATATGGCTCGATCCGGCACCAGCGGGGTCAGCCATGTTTCCGTCAGACAAAAGATGTTACAATCCCTCATGTCCCGTTGGAATCTAATCCTCGCCCTAACATCATCCAACTTATTTTCCAGAGACTGGACGTTAGCAAGAAGGATGCTGGACAGAGGTGGATGGTGGGCTTGAACTCTCAGTCTGTTGTGAATTCCGCTCCGTTTTCCCCGATGTTTCCTCCTTCGTCTCCCTGGAGATGCGTCTCCACTATTGTTGTTGTGGCTCGCTTGTACGATCTCTGCCGGCCACGCTCGGTTGATGGAAAAAGTGGACAAAAACCTTTGTTTTGTGCAAAAGTTTAACTGTAACATAACGTTTGCGTCCCAGACAGTGAAATTGACAAAGGAAGTTTGAAGACACTTAATAGTACATTTATTCAATTAAGTGAAATTTTAAAAAAAACCCAAAAAAACCCACATTGTTTAATGTAATTCCTATTTTCACCTTGCCAACTTCATTTATAGTCGTGTGTGTGTGTGTTACTACCTATCCTGATTTATAATGCTATTTACTTTCCTCATGAGAATAGGGACAGGCTATACCATATAGACATACTGACAAGCGGAATGTGCTTTGTACATTAAGTTATACCAGCTCCAGTAAAGAGAGCAGAGACTCGGGTGACTTCTACGTCATCTTTACTTAACAACATAACACAATTAACACAGCAGACAAAAACAAGGTTTGACAAGTCACTCCTGCTCCTCAAAGAGGCAAAGACTTTCATTTGCCTGTTGTCAACTGCCTCCACACAGAAAATCTCAAAATCGCTCTTCAACTGGAACGAGAACATGAATGGTTCCATGAGAAGATGTTCTTCTTCCTCCAGGCCATCATACAACCTCAGTTCTTTTAGGGTGGTTATACGGTCTTCCCCGTCCATCCCAATTACACCAGGGAGGGAAAACGGTGCCTTGTGCCCTCCTCGGGCATCTTTGTACATTTTTCTCAATTTTTTTTTTTGATTTGGTGATCATTTTGGCTGTGTTACAGCTTTTGGCATGAATTTTTGCAAGAACTTTTCTTTTTAGTAACATTTTTGAAATCCAATGTTTTTTACTTTTACATGTCTTTTATACTCTCTTGATGCATTTTGCACCCTCTGGACACCTTCATGGCAAAAATGTACACGCACACAAAAACTGCTATTAAATCATCATACATCAATATTTTTTTCTGTTTTTTTTCCCATAAATCTTTTAAACAACTTCAAACCTACTCAGAACTACCAAACATTCAATCATTTTCAGGATTTTAACCCTTTAAATGGCAGTTTAATTATTTGAAGTATTTCATTATTTATTACAAAAAAACACAAAAAAATGAATTATTTTCCATATAATAAATAGTAGGGGGATGGGGCTTTGGTGGTGATTAGAGTCTTGGTTATGTCAAAGATTAGCAACAAAATTGATTTGATTGCATTAGTATTTTTTATGTATTGTCAGATACTCCCTCTGGACACCTTCGTGGCCAGAAATGCCTCATTGACTTCCCACATTTTTTAATCTCACTGCCATTACAGTATAAAACCATGCATTCTGTAATGTCAGCATTTCATGTTGAAGAAAAGTAGTGATATTTGACATTTTTACTGTATTCCACCATATTCAACCGTTTTCCCATTGTAGGCCGATGCATGAAATTCTTGTATTTTTGCCAGTTATATTATGGAGCCGTGTGACTACCAGGGGGCCCCAAGAGTGATTTGTTTGTGTTTGTGTGAAATAATTTTTAAATCAACATCTGATTCATCAATGTGAACATTTATTGTGCAAACTGCAACAACTTTGAAAACTATAACAAAAAAAGAGAACACAACAGAACATATGAAATATGAACAAATTTGAAACAGAAATATCCAGGCTTTGAATATGTGATGTATGTGTGTGTGTTTGAGAAAATCAGATAAATGAATTGAGAGAGGGTGTGTGTGTGTGTGTGTGTGTGTGTGTGTGTGTGTAGTTTAGTTTAGTTTAGTTTAGTTTAGTTCATTTCCAGCAGCAGACCAGCAGGTCCTGCAGCATGTGACCTGGTGCTCTCTACAAATGCACCTGTTGCAGGTGGTAGAAGACCTCTTTTTTATGAACTTTATTAAAGGGATAAACCCCTTGAGATGTCGCATCTCGTTTTTGAGGGGGTCCCTAGAACATCAACTGTACAACAGAAAAATACAACATGTCAACAGAAATACAAAACACAAACACAAAAAACAACCATCATACAATCCCAGACCATGGCTCACCCACAGCCGACAGTTTATAAGTGAGAAATATAGTAAAACAATCAAAAACAAGAACAAGATGTCTTAAGATGAGCAAATAATAATGTCCTAAAAATATGCAGTGAAGAACTGGAGCGAAGCGAGTTGGGCAAGTGGTTCCAGTCCGATGGGGCTTTAAATTTAAAGGCCCGGCGTCCAACTTCTTTAGAGATACGAGGAACAATGAAAGAAGGGTACTGTGCATGTCTGAGTAAGAGGATCTGCAAGGAACTAAGTGTTGCTTTAGGTAAGTGGGATAATTGAAAAAGATACATTTAAAGATAACTTGCAGCCAATGGAAGTGCATTCTGGATTGTAATGAGAGCCAATTAAGTGATTCATACATAACACAGTGATGAGTGTGATATGGACACCTCAGAATGAACCTACACAGTTTATTGTAAACTACATTAAGCGGACGTAAATTTGATTCTGATGTATTCTGATAAACTATATCTGCATAATCGAGAATGGGAAGTACTAACTGAGTAATAATTCTTTTTCTGACCTGAAATGTGAAGCAGTTTATTGAATGGTAGAGTGAGCTCAGACTGTAGTTTAGTTTTTTTATAACAGAATCAATATGAGGTTTGAAGGAAAGTTCCGGGTCAAGCCAAATACCAAGGTATTTGAAAACCTCGACTTCCTCAATATGGAAGCAAATGTGTATCATAATTCAAATTAAAATGGATTAACAGAAATGCTTTTTCATTTTCAGAATATAGCTGCATTTTTTGACTCATAAATAAAATGAATAATAAATAATCCAAACTGCATTTTCATTTTCTTCTTCAAGACTGCTCATTCTGTGACTTAATTAAAATGAAAAAGAAAAGGACGTTTAAGATTTCATTTTCAAAAGACACCGCAGCAAATAGTTACCAAAATTCAATTTGAAATGTCAAATTTGAAAATTAAAATGCATTAGCAGAAAGGCTTTTTCATTTCAAGGTTATGGCTGCATTATTTGACTCATAAATGAAATTAATAATAAAACATCCAAACTGCGTTTTCATTTTCTTCTTTAGGTTGCACATTTTATGACACAACTAAAAAGAAAACAAAGAGGACATTGCTTTTTCGTTTTCATGTCCGCCCCGCAAAAAGTGTTCCATAATTCAATTTGAATTGGCAATCCCAAGCGGCGCAGGAGAGTGACGTCAGTGGCCGCTCTTCTTCTTCCGGGTTGGTTGGCCGGCCGGCACACCACCAGCATT